>JBBPDE010000002.1:529662-543546 GCA_037974605.1 Nannopetersius ansorgii
GTGTGTGTGTGTGTGTGTGTGTGTGTGTGTGTGTGTGTGTGTGTGTGTGTGTGTGTGTGTGTGTGTGTGTGAACAACCCTTCTAATTAGTGGGTCTGGCTTTTCAATCCATAACTACATGTAATCTTTGTAGACAAACACTGGCAGTTTTGCCCTACTTGAGCTGCTGGTCAGCTTTAATTGTAGTGAAATGATAACAGAGAAACAAACATCACTCAATTTTAATGAGCATGTAAATTTTGGCTTCCACTTTGTGGAAACGTTTTGAGGAAGGACCATTAATTCATATTTGTACTAAGTTAGGTCCATAGAAAAGTGGTTCACCAAATTTTGATGTGGATCTTGACCTCATCAAACACACGTAGGATACTGAAACACGGGCTGGCTTTATCACTTAAGATAAGTAGTTCACTATGCTCTGGAGGCAGAAGGGCAGTAAGTCCCTGCATCCAGGGTCAGAATTTTGGAAAGCCTTTCCTGAGGAGAGGAAGCTTGGGCACTAATCCCATATTAATTGCATTGATTTTGGAATATGTTTGGGTGTCTACATACAGTTGTCCAATTATAGTGTATGTGTATATGTGTGTGTGTGTGTGTGTGTGTGTGTGTGTGTGTGTGTGTGTGTGTGTGTGTGTGTGTGTTCCTAATATCGTAAGCATTAAGTAAAACATCTGGAGTAACTATGTCTGAAAAATGACCTCCAGAAAACATACCTCTGGCAGCAACAGCTTCTAACTGGTTTTGAGATTTAACCAAAGACTTTTTGTCAGATGGCACTTCTGTACGTTTAACTTCAGCCACTTCCAGCAAAGTCTCTTCAGGCTGATATGGAATATCTTCAGTTTTGAATGACATTTTTTCTCTTCTAAACACTTCTTCTATCACAGAAATCTGCTCAGTTTTTTCCACCGGAGGCTGAATTAGTTCAGCTCTCTTTGAAGATGCACGCTCTTTAAAGATGAAAGATTTTACAGTTGCACCATGGCATGGTACAGGGAGCACATTCAAGACAGACATTTAAAGACAAAAGCAAGATGAATCAGGAAACAGTAATTAACATATATATTAATATTTAGGGCATATTTTTGGCCAATACTTTTCATTCTGCCGAATTTTCAACATTTTAGGGATTCATTGTTACTTTTAATATTATGTATATACATTGTATTAACTCCTTATATTAGCGTATTTTTTATTGTTTATTTATCTTAAGCATTTACTATATGGAAACTTAATAACTGTAATCTATACTGTAATCTATACTGAATTCCTTGAAATGCAGCAGATAAATGTGTCACTTTAGAAGATATTTCTAGATAATTGGAGTGAACTTACTCAGTTCACCAAAGTAATAATGTGGTGCAGATTATTTGTATGAAAAGCAGGCTCCAGTGTGATATGTTTTACTATTTCAAACCCTTAAGACCAACCAAGCGTACCTCTTTCTAGAGTCATTTTCGCTTCATTTTGAAGTTTAGCTACAGGTGTTTTCTCAAGTAGTGCTTCTGTTGTTTTAACTTCAGCCACTCTCAGCAAAGTCTCCTCAGGCTGATATGGGATGCCCTTAATTTTATGCAAGGTTTCTTCTCTTGAAATAATTTCCTTCATCACTGAAATGTTCTCTACTTTACAGGATAAGTCCTCTGTATTCTGAGCTATAATATTAAGAAAAAATTTTAAGATTCGACCAGGTGGCAGTCACATTTCTGGTCTTGATTGATATGCTTTCAAAACACACTGCAAATGAATTAATTGCAAGATGTTTATATTTGAATGCTGTTATCAATGATTCCCTGAACAAAACAATGCAGAGTTAAACAAAACCCATGAGGAGAAACCCTCAAGATCAACCAGGCATACCTGTGGTAGGAGAAATCTCAGTCTTCTTTTGAGGTACAATCGCCAGCTTTTTCTCAGATGGCACTGGTGTGGGTTTAACTCCAACCACTTTTAATGCCGTTTCTACAGGTTCATATAAGGTTTCCTCTTTTTCAAAAATCTGTTTTCTTGAACTCATTTCCATTGTCACTGAAATCTCCTCCGTTTTCAATGATATTTCCATTTCACGCTGACATTGTTCAACTCTCTTTGAAGCTGCAAAGTCTTTGGAGATGAAATTTTAAGACATTTAAATATATTTTGTTGTATTGCATTGGGCAGACACAAGAAAGACAGAAAACAGAAAACAGGACAGATAATCCAAGTACATAAATGGATAATATAAAGAAAGCCTTGAAGATTGACCAAGCGTACCTCTGGTAGGAGCCATTTCCACCTCTTTTTGAGGTTTAGCCACAGGTATTTTCTTAGATGGCACGTCTGCGGGTTTAGCTTCAAGCACTTTGTAAAAGTAGAAATGAAACCAGACCACATGAATGACAACATACAAAC
This sequence comes from Nannopetersius ansorgii, assembly GCA_037974605.1. Classification (NCBI taxonomy): domain Eukaryota; kingdom Metazoa; phylum Chordata; class Actinopteri; order Characiformes; family Alestidae; genus Nannopetersius; species Nannopetersius ansorgii. Next base: position 532,053 of record JBBPDE010000002.1, read on the forward strand.
AACAACAAACAGAGTTTTAAGAATATGCAGACATGGGATTCAACTTTCAAATCCCAGACACATGAAACACCAATAGGACAATTGTAAATAAAACCTCCTACAAGTAATGAGGTCAAATTAGCAACACAAAAGCAATCTGTTAAAGATTTTGGTCATGATGATACCTTTCTCTGCAGGCTTTCTGGGCTGAACTGCTTCAGGTTTTGCTTTAGGTTGCTCAAGTGTGCTGGTTATTGTCTCTGACTTTCTAGCTGGTTCAACTTTGGGAGCCAGAGGAACAATTTTTCTACTTGCCTCTGTAGCTGGCACTTCTTCAGGCTTTTTACTTGGCTCTGATTTTTTAACTTGAAGAACAGTGATAGACTCTGACTTTTTAGCCAGTTCTTCTGTTACCAGCTTTTTAGTGGCTGGCGTAAGTTCTGCCATTTTAACCAGTCTATCCATTTTCACTTCTGTGGAAACAAGTACATCTTCCTCTTTTCTTGCAGGCGCAGGTGCAGACTCTTGCTTTCTAGTTGGGTCAGCCACTGATACAGACAATTCTTGTTTAGACGGTGCCCCCCTTGGTGGATCTGGGGCAACTAACAGAAAGTCTGATTTTCTGTCTTGCTCTATTTGTAGTGCTTCTGTTGTCTTCACCACTTTGGAAGCTTTGAAATAGATAAATGTGGTTACACCCAATGACTACCTCAGAGAGTGACCTGACTAACACTCAGCTGAGTGCAAAAAGTCAAAGATTAAAGATAATAAGAAATCAAGAATCAAGACAAACAAACACAAGACATATTTTAAGAGCACCATTTACGGTGATAAGAGTTTGTTTGGAAACAAGTTTTAAGACACATCAGTATCAAAATGTCCACAACCATTCCAATGTTACAGTCATTGCACTTAAACAGTTACCTCCAGATGCAGTCATAGTCGGTTTTGGGGTTAAAACCTCTTCCATTTTAGATGTTATGGTGGGTTGCGATGCTGCCTCTGGCTTCTGGAGGACCTTTGGTTCTTTTAAAGAACATTCAAATTCAGAAAAAAGAACATCACAGTCTAAATGGACATACACATTTCACAGACAAAAACAGACAAAAGTGTAGTTTGAGAGGCACAAGGACGAGATTTCACCTCACACAAACATTTGAGAAAGGACTGACAATAAAGAGTGGGCATTTTGGACAGACACACACAGGCCATCACAGAGAAGCACAGAAAGATGAGGCAACAGCACAAAGACATCTCTCAAATACTATACCTTTGACTGGGGGAGCTTCTGGTTTCTTTGCAGGCTGAGGTTCAGGTTTCAGCTCTGGCTTTGGTGTAACCTTGTGCTCAGGTTTTAGCTCTTGTTTGGGCTCAGGTTTGGGCTCAGGTTTGGGCTCTGGTTTAGGCTCTGGTTTAGTTTCTGGCTTGGGAACAGCTACTGGTGCCTCTTTATGCTCAGGCGGCACCTGTGGTTTAGGCTCAGTCACCACAGGAGCTGCAGGTTTTGAGACATTTTCAGGCAGGACAGAAAACTATTAGTGTCTAAGAGATGGGCTAAGTGACAGAAAACATAAATTGATAAGAATGATAACAATACGTTTTATCAAGACTTTAAAACAAGAAGGCACTTATTAGACTTTTACGAGACACAGATACAGTTTTTAAGATCTTGTACAATTAATACAGGACAACACATTTGACAGCGTTGACATTTCAACATAAACATCAACACATGGACTCTCAAACTTACAGACATATACACTGAATCTTACACTTAAGACATGTTTAACACGTTTGACAATACCTTTAGGCGAAGGTTGTCCTTTTGTCTCGACCACCTTTACTGAGGGAACTATTTCCTCTACAGGCTTCTTGACTTCAGGTTCTTAGAAACATCATCAGCACAATAAGAATACAATTTAGTTACAGATAGTATGTGTTTAAGCACTGTATCACATCGACTTACACATGAAAACATGTAAACGAACAAACAGAAAAAAGAGAATATTTTATTGAAAACTGAACAACTCTGAGAAACACAGACATCAAAACACTGAGAAAGATGAATAAGGGAGACTCAAAGACACAAATACCTTTAGGCGGACTTGGAGGTCCCGGGACAAATGCTTCCTCTAATTTCGTGGAAACCTCAGGTACTTAAAAAACATGTTCTTTGTTAAACTTCTGTTACCAAGTTTACATTAAGTATGTTTAAAAAGACAGAAGAAATGCAAAAACACATAAAGGCACAAAGGTAACCATTAAGCAGAAACACAAATGGTGGCACAATGTTAATAAAAGCATATACATATATATATATACATATATACATACACACATATATACAGACAGGAAGGACATACACACGCAAACACACATTCAGAAACACCACAATAATTTAAGAGACAGTTTAAGAGGCTTGGCAGATGGCTTTAAGTCTTGGCATTTGTAAAGGTTAATAGCAGTTTGACAGCCATAAGCTCAGCCAGGCACAAGCAAGGTGTTTTCTTTATACCTCTTTTAGGCTTTTCTTCTGTCTTTTCTGCCACAACTTTGGGAACAATTTCTTCAACAGGCTTCTTCAATTCTGATGGAAAACAAACACACACTTAGACCTGCAAACAAAGACCAAACCTCTCACAGATCCTGTTGGACTCGGCATACAGAACAACACCTATGGATTAAACATGGGGGAGAAATGGGGTGAAATTGTGGATTATTGGTCAGTGGAGGAAAACAAACATTCAAGCACAACCAAAAATGGGTGGTGAGGAAATACAAGAGTAAGATGTGTTGAGAAGATGAAAGACAGCATTCACACAAAGCGAGCCAACACTGAGCTCTCAGTTATTAATGAGCTTTTAGCCACAGTATACCTTCTGCTGCTGAGAATTCATAAATTATTTTTTTCTCCTGGATTGTCCAACTCTCATATTCTGGTGCACCAAAATAATTAGGCAAGAATGGAAAAAAAAAGAAATAACGAAATCAACATTAATAAAGCAAAATAACATGAAGCACACTTCATTACATTACCAGATTTGTGCACAATGGTTATATGTGCTGTTTAGCTTAATGATTTCAGAATTATTCTTATTCTTATAATCAGAATTAACCAGTTATGAGTTTTTATTTCAAGTCAACCCTAATTTTGGTTAATTAATTAGAAGAAAATGTCCTCAATGTGATTTTTAAACGTGGTTATAGGTGACATAACCTCGAACAAATTAGGCACGAATGTATGGATATAAAATGGATGCGTGTTGTCATCACGGTTATAGGGCACTGGAGGGTTAATACGAGACAAAACATGATTTGTTGATGGAAATGAGATGAAAAGCTTAGAAATGGTAGAAAACTGTGAAGTTGGTTACAGGTGAAGTAACAGTAGAGACAGTACCTGACACTTCACTCTTTCCTTCATAGTAATATTCAGATGGTTCTTCTTTTGAATAGGAAAGGTTTGAAAAAGTTATTAATATTACAGCTGCATGATTTGGTAAATTATTGTTTAATATTTCTTAATGACATTTTTTTCTAGTCTTACCTTTTAGACTAATAACAGATGACAAATCTGGTACTTGTATTGTTGTGTCAGGGACATCTACACATATAGAGAGTACATATTCTGTTAATTATTTCATTTGCTATAAGTTGTTTTTTTATATATATCTATACTTATATGGGAATAACTAATCAAACTGGTGTAATAGGTTTTGGGGATCTCAATTACATAATACTCACCATAGGACACTGTTCCTAGATCAAATTCTGTGAAAGGAGGTAAAATGTCACTACTGGGATACAGTAAACATACCCAATAAATGTAACTCATTTCAATGCCATTCTACTATTTCATAACTGATACCTTTTCCTGATAGATAAAGCTCAGCTGTACTTGTAGCTTCACCAATAGGCTCCAAACGCGCAATCACTGAGTACACGCCTAAAAGATTATTAGTGAAGGTGACTAAAGGCCTTTCATTTAAAAAGCAAACTGAAATAGAAGCACCTTCAAGATGTTATAGTCTACAAACCTTCGTCCTCAGACGTTACATTACGGATGACCATAAAGTGACGTCGTCCCTCACATCTGAAGGAATATTTTGGACTCTCTTTAAGCTCCCAAGAGTCCTTATACCATGTGACCACGGCATTGTCAAAGGACAGCTCACACTCAAACGTAGCGGTCTGACGTTCCTTCACCATAATGTTTTGGATGCGTTTGGTGAATTGAATTTGATGGTCTACAAATAAGACATGGTTTAAACAATCAGCTTTTGTCTTAAAATATATCAATTTCATATATTACCACACTCCAAGATTAAGCTGAGTGAAGACAAACTATTCAAGAACATAAACTGCTCACCTACCAATTTGTAATGAATAAGAGTAGGGCCACTAGGGGCAAGCAGTTCAAGAGCATTAAGAAAATGCAAGGAAGGAAAGGGTTTATTAGTGAAAAGACAAGATCAGAGCGAAGAGGTTAGTGATAGCCACGTGAAACGTGTGCGTCTATAAAGACAGGTTTATTGAAACTCAATTCAGTTAAATTTTATTTATATAGCGCTTTTTACAAATAAGTTTTGCAAAGTGTAGGTCTGATGCATTTGTGTATTAGAGAGCACTGCAGCATCAGCAGCTTTGCCTCCTTACCAGGTAAAGCCTTCTGCTTATACTCATCACTCTCTGCAGGATACGTGGTCAGTTAGCCTAAGTACACTTCAAAAACTGTAAACAGAATGCAAAACAAGTACCGGAGAGAGGACTTACCCAACACTGACAGTTTGGCACTGGAGATGTGTGGGCCACAAACGATACGGTAATTTCCCTGGTCACTCTTCTGACAGTTCTTGATCTTCAAGAAGTGGTGGTCACCCGTTATTTTAACTTCATATTTATTACTGGTTTCGAGCTTCTGTGTGTCTTTGTACCAAGATAGAGTGATTTCGGGGTAGTTGATCTTAATTTTACACTCAAACACTGCCTCTTTATCAACTTGAGTTGTTTGGTCTTTGATGTCACTAAGCAGGGTAACAGGCTGAAAAAAGAAAATAAGTGCACATGTTCCATCAGTAAAGCTCATCAATGCAAGACCTGAATTTGCTACAAGAGGTTGCTTTTCTAGATGTGGTTGCTGTTGCTTTTCAAAAAAGAATCATACTTCAGTGTGCTCCATTCTCCTCTGCAAATCAGACACGAGCCTAGCCAAATCTTCGTCAGACTCTCGTTCCTGATTCAAAAAAGAGCATTAAGTATTACATGAATGGTGATTCATACCCAATTATGCTGTCAGAAAACAAAATATCAAAAAAGAGAGGTAAATCTACCGGTCTTCCAACTTCTTCACCCCTCTCCTTCTTCAGCTGCTCGATGGCCTGAAGAAGGCCGCGGTAGTCTGTGATGCCGTACATACGAGCGTACTTCTCATATTCTTTTGGATCTACGTTTCTTAACAACTCAACTATGTCAATGTCTTTGTCTTCCTTTGGACTTTTTTGTTTCGAAGGGGTCCTGAACATGACAAAAGACAGCCAAATGTCATTAAGGTATTTTCTTTTTTAACCAAAAAGATATACTTCATAATTCATTTGTGAAATAATGCTGTGAAATAAACTCACTTCTTCAGTTTCACCATTTCAGGTGCAGCTTCTTGCTTCTCGGCAATATTAAGGTCAGTGCTGCACTCAATTTTCCCATGTTTGTTAGATGCTATACATGTATACTGGCCAGAGTCAGATTTAGTCACTTCTCTGATCTCCAGCTTGGCCTCTTGGCCACTCTGCTCAATACTGACACGACCACCATGGGTCATCTGCCTCCACTTGCCCTTCATCCACTTGACGTTAGGAATGGGATCACCACCAACCTTGGCAATGAAGGTAGCAGTGCCCTCTGCAAGAATATTACAGGACTCCATAATTTAGCTCAGAATTAAATATCAACTTCATAACATCACACCTTCACAAATGTCACAGCTTCTGGTGAACAATCACTTACTCTCAGTCACACGAGCGCTCTTTGGTTCATCAATGAAGAACAAGTTGTCCAGTTTCTTAACTGCCACAGGCACTGCAGGGGTGGCCTGAGCTGGCGCAGGAGCTGCTCCTGCTTTTGCTAAATGAAACCAGCAGTCGAAGAGCAAAGAGCATGAATGGATGAAGAGACTTAAATTATTGATTTGAATCGCAGTTCCAAAGAACCGTCATGAAATACTTTACAATTCTTCAAACTCAACTAGCAAGAGATGAAACTCCATATGGACAATAGCTTTGAGTAATCTCCAACTGTCTTACAGAAATATGTTCCAAAACCTGAACTGTGTTTCTTCAAAAGAACATCACAAACCAGAAAGAGAACATCATAAAACCAGAAGGCAAACAAGTGATTAATCTGTCTTTGATAAAAAAATATATATGCAGTAACAAGAGGCGCCTAGCTCTAACGGCTATTGCCCGAAACCAGTTGGGAATAAAAGAAATATGTCGTCATAAATTATAAGATTATAAGAGCATTGCAGGTAAGTTCTTGTATGACACAAGCGATGTTTTTAGGTCATGAATGGACATATATGTATAATATTAAATTATACATTTCAGCAGCATCTTGCAAGATTTAAGAGACTTAAAACCATGAAAGAAAGGAATATGAACAATGATCACGTTAATTATCCACATTCCAAGAGTGGCATCATACCTTTGACAGTGACCTTGGTCTTGGAGAAATTGCTACCAGCATTGTTGGTTGCCTTGCACAGGTAATCTCCTGCATCGGTTAAAGATGCCTTGTCGATATTCAGTGTAGCAGTACCATCTATAAATGTGATCTTGGTGTTGGCAGAAGGCATCACATCCCTTCTATCCTTCATCCACTGAACTTTCAGAGGAGGAGCGCCTCGGATCTTGCAGCTAAGCTTAAGTCTCTCGCCATCGTTCACTATCAAAGGCTCAAGGGTGGTATCAAAGGTTGGTGGCTTTTGTTGTTCTAGATGTCAAAAAATAAAAAAAGGCAGTCAGACTAAATAATAGTTATCAATGCAGTCCCCAAAGACCTACAGTAACAAAGTACTTATGTATCTTACAAGTTTCGACTTTACTTTTTACTTCTCTCTATGTAGCCAAAGCACCCTACTTTTTACTCCACCATTGTTTTGTTTATTGCTCAGAAATGGGACAAAGTGAAGATACAGTGTGATACAGAAGATACAGTTTTTAACAATTGAACATCATACAGTATCACAACAGTGTGAAATTCTTTCTATGAAATTAACCCATTCACCAAGTGAAGCTGTGGGTAGCCACTGGCGCAGCGCCCAGTGAGCAGTATGTAGGGATGGTTCCCTGCTCAAGGGTACCTCAGTGGTGCCACTAGCAGCACTGAGGTACTGCTAGCGGCAAGGGAATTGCCCCTGCGTGATTGCAGGGGCAATTCCCTTGTCACTAGGCCACCAGCTGCATGAAGGGATAAAAATCTAAAAGACTGTTGGAAAAACCTGAGTATTAAATTCAATACCTGTAATGTTGATCACAGCCTGGCAGGAGGCAGTACCAGCTTCATTAGTGGCTCTGCAAGTGTATGCGCCACTGTCTGAAGCTTTGGATGCCTTAATACACAGCACAGCCACGTTGCTCTTGAAGGTCACTTCACAGTTGTTAGAGCTAAAGATTTCCTGGTCACCTTTGTACCAGGTGACAGCCAGTGGCTGTGATCCAGATACACGTGCCTCAAGCTTAACCAGTTTACCCGTAGTGTCCTCTATGTGTTCAGAGGGCTTTTTAGTGAAGCTTGGTGGAATCTTCCGATCTGAAAACAAAACATATGTTAAGATTAGTTCTCACACACACACACAGTCATTTATACATTCATGCAATGAGTGGAAAATGTAAAATGTTTCAGAAAGATCCAAGAGGAACACAAGTCTTCTGATCTCATTATTAACATGACAGGAACACGGCCCTGAGTCTACCATCTGCCTTCAAAACAGGCTGACATTGGCTACTGTCCAAACAAGATATAGGTTATTGCTTCCCCCTGTATGGATATTATAGCCATCCTTTAACTAGAAAGCTTTATTGGTATTTTTAGTGCCACACTGGCTCCACTCTTGTGCTGAATTGTGTTACAATTGTGAGAAAAGCATTCTAACAAATATAAGCATACTCTTTAAATGTACCAGTTCCTTTGTAAACAGAGCAAACCTTGAAGTGCAAAAATACAAGAAGCAGCTAAATGCAAAGTAAGTATATTTGGTGCAAAGCAAGTATACACAGCATGTCTATTTGCATTCAGGAGTTGATGACTAATTTGGTTTGCTACGTTTAAGCCTGGGTATATCCATAGGAAGCAGTCCGTCAGTACAGACATAAAATTCAGGTCTCCTTCACTGGTTTGAATACTTAATAAAGTGGTGTCCTGTCTTGAATGCTAGTCCTTTTCTCATGAAAGATCGCAGGCATTCGGTCAAAGAGCAAGACAGGAAACGCAGGAATAGCCCAAAATTGGTGCATGCAGGTCTATGAAAGATTTTACTGCATTTTACTGACCTGCCGCTAAAGTGACCTGTGCATGGCAGATATCACTTCCATCATCGTTTGTAACTTCACAAGAGTATCTTCCAGCAGTGTCTACATCACACTTGTGAAGAGATTCCAAGATACAAGTATTTCCAATAACTTTGGTGTTGTATCTGTAAGAGGCATAGATCTGTTTGCCATCCTTATACCATGTGACAAACAATTTTTCCATTCCAGTGAATGAGCATTCAAGCCTCAATTTTTGGCCCTCCTGGAGGGCCTGGTTGGACAACCTCTTCACAAATCGAGCAGGTCCTGAGAGGAACAACATTAAACGAATCACTTAACTGTCATGGTGCTGGGACAGACTAATCATTGCTCTTCAACAAGGTGTTCGATATTAGCTTAGGACTAGCTTTAGCATTATATACATGTAGTAGCATTAGTATTAGAGTTATCCATTAATAGAAGAATAAGAATATCCAGAAGTCCAGAATGTTGTACTAACCAGAAACTACAGTCACTTGAGCATGACAGATGTCGGTTCCATAGGAGTTTAACACTTCACAAGAGTATTTTCCTGCAGTGTCCTTAGTGCACTCATGTAGACATTCTATAGAGCAGGAGTTTCCAACAACTCTTGTGTTGTATCTATAAGAGGCATATATCTGTTTGCCATCCTTGTACCATGTGACAAATAGTTTTGGAGCACCAGTGAATGTACACTCAAGCTTCAGTTTCTTGCTCATCGCAATTTTCATGTCCTTAAGCCTCTGCTCAAACCGGGCAGGTTCTGAGAGGAACAAAAAATCGATAGTAGAATTTGAATAATTTGGTGGGGGGGAATAAAACGTTGCCATCCTCAAAATAATTCTCTCCATGCTAAACATGGTGACAATATCAAATTATTGGAAAAAAAATGTAGTTCTATAGAAAATGTGAAGAATCCAAAGTGATACAAACCTGTCACTGTTGTCACATTGGCGTGACAGATATCAGTTCCAAAGGAGTTCGATACTTCACAAGAGTATTTTCCCGGAGTGTCTTTGTTACACTCATGAAGGCATTCCAAGATGCAGGAATTCTCTGTCATCCTTGTGTTATACCTGTATGAGGCATACAGTTGCTTTCCTTCTTTGTACCATGTTACAAACAACTTTGGAGCTCCCGTGAAAGTACACTCAAGCCTCAGTCTGTTGCTTATTGGGAAAACTGTGTCCTTCAACTTCTTCACAAAGCGAGCAGGTTCTAAGAGGGACAGCAGAATCATTAAATCACTTTCGTCAAAACGATAACCACCAGATGAACACGCCATATGCTCATTTCACCACCTTGTTGACATCCAAAGGGACACTGAGATGGGAAAATTCTGTAATCAGACAGTACGGATTGAATATGAATAATAAATAGTCACTTGATGGAAATGATTTCAATGGATATAACATGTACTTGAGTACCTGTGCACATTATCTACAGAATTATATTAAAAGAAAAATATGTATTTTTTCAAGTAACCATCCATACAATCTGACTCAAGAATTTTCCCACCTCAGCCTCACTTTGGATTTTAAGATGCAGGTCCTGTAAAATGAGCAAAAAGCACACCCTGAACCACATGCCAGACCAAACCATTCAACTTCCATTTTCTGTGTAGGAAATCCAGTTGTAGAAGCGCAAACATCTCAAGCTCTTCAAAAGCGTGCAGACAAGAAGACAAATGGAGCCATGTCCATCCAAACATGTCCATAAAAAACACAAATAAAAAATCATTCTCTTAAGATGCATGCCTGCTATCCCCGTAGAACTGAAACGTTGGTGAGGACAGTGTGACCTTGACCAATGTCTTCCAAACTCATGCAACAACTGCCAATAATTGCATAGCGCCAAATCACCATGGAACAACAGCAAGGAATATCATTTCAAGCACCATGCTGTCCAACCCTGCAATATCAACTTGCTCACTTGTAAAGGTACACAGAGTCAAGACTTTACAAGGGCATGACATGATAGGGAACATTTCCCGAAACACAATCAAGCATCTTCCAGAGCCATGTGCAATTTACAAACCTGTAACTGCAGTCACTTGACAATGGCAGATATCGGATCCATATGCATTTGAAACCTCACAAGAGTATTTTCCAGTGGTTTCTTTGTTGGATTCGTGGAGACACTCCAATACACATGAGTCAGGTGTGACTTTGGTATTGTATCTATAAGATGCGTAGAGTTGCTTGCCATTCTTGTACCAAGTAATAAACATTTTTGGAGCTCCAGTGAATGAGCATTCCAGCCTTAATTTTTTGCTCATTGGTATAGAGAAATCGGTCAACTTCTTTACAAAGCGGGCAGGTTCTGAGAGAAAGAGAATTGAAATACTTTAGCCTTGTCCTGATGATCTGTATCGTAGATATGTGCTTCTACAGCATGCTAACCACTAATATCCACAATAGGTATTTAAAAACAATGATTACATGCCAGGCTTACAAACCTGTGACTGTGGTCACTTTTGCATGACAAATATCTCTTCCGTAAGCATTTGAGACTTCACAGGAGTACTTTCCAGTGGTATCTTTGGTGCACTCATGTAAACATTCCAGGATACACAGGTTGTCTGTCATTTTAGTGTTGTATCTGTAAGAAGCGTAGATCTGTTTGCCGTCTTTGTACCAGTTGGCGAACAGTTTCGGGGCTCCAGTGAATGAGCACTCCAGTCTCAGTTTTTGGCTCATTGGGATGGAAATGTCTTTCAGCATTCTCACAAAGCGGGGAGTATCTGAGAAGATGGGTAATGTGTCAGTTTAATTTGCTATGCTTGCAAAATGCAGATTATTGTGATATTTGATGATACTGGTGGAATAACATCAAATTGGTTTAAAATTGGAAACAATTGAGCTAATGCAATAGCAGGTGTTGACACTAACCAGTCACTGTAGTCACTTGAGCATGGCAGATATCATTTCCAAAGGAATTTGAGACTTCACAAGAATATCTTCCTGCAGTAT
>JBBPDE010000002.1:543646-561810 GCA_037974605.1 Nannopetersius ansorgii
CTTTGGTGTTGTATCTATAAGAAGCGTAAACCTGCTTCCCATCCTTGTACCAGGTCACAAATATTTTCTGGGCTCCCATAAATGTGCACTCAAGCCTTAGTTTCTGGCTCATTGGAACAATTGTGTACTCCAGTTTTCTCACAAAACGGGCAGGTTCTGAAGAGACAGCATTGGACCAGTTAATAAACCAGTGATACTTCCTTGCAAATCCATAGAATTTGGGTAGAAGGCTCACTTTTATATGTGTTTAACAATCTAGTGCCTCGTATTTTACTGAAGTCCTAAAGCAGGAACAGTATATCAGTGAGCATGACCAGATAATTGTCACATTACTTTGTAATATACCAACCTGTCACAGCTGTCACTTGAGCATGACAAATAGCTCTCCCATAAGCATTTGAAACTTCACAGGAGTAACTGCCAGTGGTTTCATGGGAAGTGTCATGGAGACACTCTAGGATGCAAGAGTTCTTGGTGACCTTTGTATTGTATCTATAAGAGGCATAAACCTGTTTGCCATCCTTGTACCATGTGACAAATATTTTTGGAGCTCCATAGAATTTGCATTCAAGCCTTAGTTTTTTGCTCATGGGGATACTGATGTCCTGAAGTCTTGCTTTAAAACAAGCAGGTTCTGAGAAGAACAATGGTAAACTGTTTAGATATATAATAATTTAAAGGTGAGTGTTCCTATGGTTATTGTTTAACAATCTAGTGCATCATATTTGACTAAATTCAAAAAGCAGGAACAGTATAGTACTAAAAGAAATCGGTGAGCATGTCCTGATGATTGTCACATTACTTTGTAGTATACCAACCTGTCACAGCTGTCACTTGAGCATGACAAATATCGCTTCCATAAGAATTTGAAACTTCACAGGAGTATCTGCCAGTTGTTTCATGGGAAGTGTCATGGAGACACTCTAGGATGCAAGAGTTCTTGGTGACCTTTGTATTGTATCTATAAGAGGCATAAACCTGTTTGCCATCCTTGTACCATGTGACAAATATTTTTGGAGCACCATAGAATTTGCATTCAAGCCTTAGTTTTTTGCTCATGGGGATACTGATGTCCCGAAGTCTTGCTTCAAAGCGAGCAGGTTCTGAGAAGAACAACGGTAAACTGTTTAGATATATAATAACAAGCACCACAGAAATAATGTTCTGACCATGCTGGGCATGCAGAACACGTTATTTCTACATATGTATTGAGCTATACATATGTATCGGTTTATACATATGGTATTTCCAGAGTTTCCAGAATTGGAGAGACGTGCTCACAAACCTGTGACAGCAATCACTTCAGCATGACAAATATCTCTTCCGTAAGCATTTGAAATTTCGCACGAGTATCTTCCAGTGGTTTCTTTGGTACATTCATGGAGACATTCCAAAATGCAGGAGTCCTTAGTTACTTTGGTGTTGTATCTGTAAGAGGCATAAAGTTGCTTTCCATCTTTGTACCACGTAACGAACATTTTTTGGGCTCCGGTGAATGTGCATTCAAGTCGTAGTTTATGGCTCATTGGGATAGATATGTTGCTCAGCTTCTTCACAAAACAGGGAGATGTTGATGCTGTGAGAAACAGTAAGGCAATAAGTTACACCAGCTTCATTGTAAGATCCTTTGAGAAAATATTTCTTTATAGAAGTACCCCAATAGTGCCATTGAAAATATTATTTGCGGGAAATTCATATTTTTAAAAATGAAAAAAAAAATGTCATTGGGCCTTTTCAGCAACAAATGATCCATTCATACTGATAATATTCCAAGAATATCCAAAGACATCCAAGGACATTAAGAGCCATCCTGGAAGCTGTGCTCTCTGCAGATATGACAAGAGATCTGCAAGAGATAAAAGTGATCTACAAGAGACTTGACTTTATCTTCCTTCTTCCAAAATCTGAGAAACATTTCTTGAGCCCTTTTGCCATGACTTGTTCTTTTAAACCACAGAAGTGCCTTAACAGCAGGGGTAGGCCATCTTTGGCTGTCTCAGTGCTCAGCCATTAAGAATCCGTGTTTAAGTGCAAAAGATTGTGGGTTTTGCACTTAGTGTTCTCCTGAGATATGATGAGGCACTTTGGCCTTTGGAAAAATATGAGTATTTTGGAAGTCCGAATATAAACCGAAGATAAGAGGTGAACAAATCCCACAAACAATCCCACCGATGTTTATATCAGAAACCCTGAGAGTGAGCTAATGAAGAAGCGTTTGAAGATTATAGTATCTTCCAATAGTTTCTTTGGTTCTCTCCTCCCAAAGAACATCCCAAAATCCAGGAATTCTTTGTTTCTTTGGTGTTGAATCTATAAGAGATCTTCGTTGAACCATTAAAGCTGGAAATATTCCAAGATTATTGTCCATTGAATTTAGTTTCAGGTGACTCTTCATTCTTCCACAGTGTATTAAAATCAGATTTGTGGCGAGGCTTCAGACTCTTCATTGCTCGATGAACAAATTGTATTTCTTGACTTTATCATCTGCAAATAAACCTGCTCAAAAGCCAAATTTCCAAAGTCTGATGAATAGTTTAATTCACATCCATGTTGAAAAGTCCACAGACGATCCCGTTAAGAGTGTTCCCAGAGGGATAAGAAAGAAGGAGCACAAAAGCAAATGACTGAACTATGAACTCTGCAAGAACAGAGAGCCAAAGTTTCCAAGCGTCTGAAGATACAAAACCACCAAGTTGTTTTTAATATCATTCATTAAATCTCATTCTGGCTCAGCTGAATGAAATGTCAGCTGAAGGAATAAAGTCTCATATCTCATTTCAAAAATTTGAATGGGAAAAGCTGCATTTCCCTTTTGCACTCTTTTAATTTGCATATGTTCCTGCAGTCTTGCATCTTCCTGCAAAAGTTTGGCCACCCTTGATAAATAACATATTGGTCATTTTTTTATTGAAAAGATATAAACACAGTCTCTCTAGGTAATTGAAAAAATGCACAATATTTTCAGCAAACGTTGATGCATAGTTAGTTTTTATGAACAAAGATAAAAAATAGAAACATTATTGTGACACTCTGCAAAAGTTTGGGCACCCTACATAATCAGTACTTATTATGTAACACCTTCTCTGGCAGATATCACAGCTTGCAAACGCTTTTTATAGCCAGCTAAAAGTCTTTCAGTTCTTGTACTTGAGATTTTCTTCCGTTGTTCTCTGCAAAAGGCTTCTAGTTCTGTGATATTCTTTGGTCGTCTTGAATGCACAGCTCTTTTAAGATCTAACCACAGATTTTCAATGTTATGTTTATATCAGGGGACTATGATGGCCATTCCAAAACCTTCAGCTTGCATCTCTTGGGTAGTCCATGGTGGATTTTGAGGTATGTTTAGGATGATTGTCTTGTTGTAGAAGCCATCCTCTTTTCATCCTCAGCTTTTTTTTTTACAAATGGTGTGATGTTTGGTTCCAGAATTTGCTGGTATTTAGTGGAATCCATTCTTTCCTCCACCCATGCAATGTTTCCTGGGCCACTGGCTGCAACACAACCCCAAAGCATGATAGATCCACCCCCATGCTTAATAGTTGCATGAAATGCTGCTCCTTTTTTTCTTCTTTGCTGATTGTTGCCAAAGTTTGATTTTAACATAATCAGTCCACAGCACTTGTTTCCAAAATGCCTCAGTCTTCTTTAAATGTTGTATTTCATTTGACAACACTTTGCTATCTTCTTGTAGCCTTCACCTGCATTGTGAGCATCAATAACTTTCATTTTCAGAGTCTTACATGGCTGCTTAGAGGAACCCATGGTTGTTGAGTGTCCACAAGTGTGTGCACAAGGTTTGAAGAGTCAGAGTATTTGTTAAGCTTTGAAATTGGCACCAGCTGGCACTTACAATGACAGCTGTTGTCATGCATCAGATCTAATGAGCTGATTAAGGTCTGAAATTAATCTGAGACTTTGGAACTCTTAGGGTGCCCAAACTTTTGCACAGTGCCATAATAATGTTTTTATTTTTGTTCTGTTTTTGTTCTATTCTTGCAATTTTCTAGAAGGACTGTGTTAACATCATCTCAATAAAAAGTAACCAAAATCTGATATTTATCAAGGGGTCACAATGACTAATAACTGAATGCCTTTCCACTGAATATAGCAAAATGCCCTACACCCCCCTTTACATCATGTCAAATTACTTTTTAAAATTGTAGATAGGCATGACATTGGAACCATCAGGAGTTGCTTTGTTAATTGCTGTGCTTTGTTTGAGTAAATGTCTCTATATTCTTAAAATAAACAATATGAACATTTTTGGTGCCTTTCTGGCTCGTGTTGCAGTACGTTTGAAACGTTTTGATATTGCAGATTGATCATCACCATTACAGTATTGGCCATGCCTCCATCAGAAATACGCATGTTGCCCAAGGCTTTGTTAGCTGTTCAAAGCTTGAAACTACAGCCCACGCTGCGTGTTAGTTGCAACACACTTGTTAGTGGTAGGGGGAACCATCAAAGGCTGTTCTTCTCTGATATACTAACCTCTCAACTCTGCAACTGATTCTGAAGAGATCTGTCCAACTTCATGTGATAAATAAAAGTGGCGTTTCCCAATGTCTGATTTTTCAAATGAGTGCATAGCCAAATGTGCAATTGAATCTTGAAAATGAAGACTGTGCATTTTATCCAAAGCAACTGGTGCTTTCGTATCAAACCAGTTAAATCCAAATGGGCCAGTACCAAGAACCTCACATTGAAACACACCACTGTGTCCCTTCTCTACATCCAGCATTTGTAATTCTTTAGTGACGGACAGGGGTTCTGAGAATAAAAATGAAATTTTTGATCATAATCATGATTGTAAGACTTATGGACATGAATATTAATGTTCTAGTCACTATGACTATCGAAAACATTTTATGAGCAATATAACTTTAAAAACCAGCCTAATTTAGCATTTAGTGAATAAATTGCACTACTCCAACAACAACAACAAGACCTGCCTCAAAAGTGGCTTTGCACCATATCAAACACAATAACATAAGAACATATGAAACAACGGACAAACTGACGGGACTGCAGAGCAAACTACTATCCATAGTGCAGCTCATGTTTTGACAAACCACAAGGACACAAAAACTTTATGAACCACAACACATACATGTGCTTCACAAAAGTGCCATAGACACGGAATATGATACGTACTTACCTTCTGACACAAACGTGTGCTTTTAGGATCACATGAAAATACTGATACACAACATCTTTTAGCTTTGCTTTTTGATTCATGTTTTTTTTTCATGTAAGAGTTCACAGTCCTTTGTATTGTAGATCTGTTTGCCATTCTTGTCCAAACCAGTGGTGTCCATTGCAGACTCAGTGAAGATACAGCATAAGATATTTTAGTATCGGTGCAGTCCAGATACTAAAATATCTGGAGTTTCCAGCCTTGTGCAGACATCTATGTTTGTAGAATGAAGTTTTGACACGTTGAGTGCAGGTTTGGCACCCCACTATATCAGAAAACTTCATTGATCCCGGAGGAAACTGCTTATGCGATTTCCTCTGGGATTAATGAAGTTTTCTAATTCTGATATAGTGGGGTACCCAAACCTGCTCTCAATGTGTCAAAACTTCTACATACATAGGTTAAAGGTAACAACCTTAAATGGTAAGTTAAAGCTCAATGAGCTGAAGCTGAATTTCAAGAGAGAACTTTATCAGAAGACAGTCCACAGTGGAAGCGAGAAGAGATGCAAATGCTGTCTTTGTGACAGACAGTGTTCATTTGTGAAGATCCACTTATTACAATATCAGTTTGTTCAGACTGACTTTGTAACGACAGACGGAAAGATTGCACAAACAAACATTCTACAAAGAAGAGAACATCCTCCGACTCAATATAAATTCAACAAAGGTAAATCCTAAAGATTTCAGGTACATATCAACAATCCTGTTTTGAAAATCACTGCATGTCCCGCACAACAGAAAAAGATTTTCTACCAACACTGACCAAGTTGTCCTTTCATTCCAAACACAAGACAGATGACACCAGCTTTAATATTCGTATAAATTAGTCGTAGACATCAAACAAATTGCTAATGTACAAACTGGGTGAATCTAGAGTTTTAAGAAAGTTTTGCGATTCTACTCTTTTGTCAAATCCATAATAAAATTACTCCCAAATCAGAGTAACTACCAAGACAGTGGTTTTAATGATCTATCTACCCACTTATCTTTCATGACCCAATGACCCGTTGAATTTCAGCTATTTTTATTCCACTCTGGAAGCAAAGCTTTAAATAATAAAAACCCATTCAACTTACCAGTGATGCTCAGTTTAGCAGTGCAGCTATCACTTCCATGCTTGTTGGAAGCACGGCAGGTGTAGTCTCCAATGTCAGCCTTGGTTGAGTTCAGAAGCTCGAGAGATGATGCAGTATAGTGGCTGATGATCCTGTACTTGTCACTCTGTCTGATCTCGGAGTCAGACTTGAACCATTTGAAGGTCACGTTTGGCGCCTCTTTGGTCTCGCATTCAAACTTTGCAGAGCTGCCAGTGTTGATTTCGAGGTCATGGATTTTTCGCTTGAAAACTGGTGGCACTGAATCGTGTGAGACAAAATACACAAATTAATATTCCAACGAAATATTCTGTAAGAAGCTAATCTGTGGTCAGCAGAGAGCAGTATGGATAAGGTGAAAACGGTGGTAGTCCTCAAGTGACTGTGAAAAAGAAATGACGTGGGGGTTAGAGAAAACTTTTTTTTTATGCGGAGTTGATGAAGACTCACACCTTGATATGATGTGCCAACACATGCTAGAAGTACAGAGGCGTTGTTGGTGTAAAGGGAAGAGGTGAAGGTTTCCACACATGATAAGAAAAAAAATAATCAGATGGTGAACTGATGAGAATGTGCTGGTGATACAGGCGCATAGTGGTTTATTAGTAATGATCTCTTACATCTACACTGAAAATGGTTAATAATTAGATGTCTAAATTAGGGTGACAAAACATCCCCATTATACAACCTCTTGAGGCCACTGTGAGCCTTGATGATGTTGAGGCCTTGCCAGCTTCATTCAGAGCCTCGCATGTGTAATCTCCTTCGTGTTTTTCCTTTTTAACTTTATGGATTACTAAAGTATATGTGTCATGGTCTTTGGAACATTTGAACTCTTTGCCAGATTCAATCAGTTTGCCATTGAAAAACCAGCTTATGTTGATAGCGTGTTTTATTCTAGCAGTAAATGTAACCATGGATTCCTCCACTACAGCAATATTTTCCAATGCTTTTTCAAACAAAAGTTCCTTGGAAAATGCCTTTTCTTGTGTCCGTTGTGTGGTTATGTCCTCTATAAGAAATTCCTCCATTCTTTCTTTCTGAATAAGCCCCCCTGTTGACTCCTCACTTGGAACTGATGTCATGGGCACACTAGAGGTGACACCTGCAAGACCTATATCTCGCTCATAGCTTTGTACCGATACAGATTTCATTTCTTGTTTTACAGTCACAGTGGACTTCTGAATGTCCAGTTTTCCTTCAGCAATTTTCTGACTTTTAGACTCTTGTACAACAATTTGTCTCTGACCGGTTATATACTGTAAAGAATCTTTAGTTTCAGTCTTCAAAGCAGCTGACTGACTTTTTGGTGGTGTAAACACTTGCACATTTTCTGTCTCCGTCATTGCAGATAGCATCTCTTTTATAGGAGCCATACTATGCTGTATTCTCTGGTGTCTGAGAAGTGGCAATGCGTCAAGCTGTTCAGAGGTTAAGACTTCTTGTCCCTGATAGATAACGGAGTTTAAGGTTGCCTGAAGTTCACTTCTGAGATCCGCTGTCTGTGGATATTCACCCTTAAAGGTAACTGTTATTTCTACAGGGATGGATGTTGTCATAATGAGATATGAGAACATTGTGTGTGTTGGTTCTTTAAGAGTCTTGACCTCCTTCACTTCCACAACTTCTAAGCTACGCACCACATCTGCCAGGATTAACTGTTGATCACAGGCCACAGCACACTGTAGTGCATTTTTCAGCTGATGTTTAATGTCTAAAGAGTGTGATTTTGGTATCTCAATTACAAACGTGAGTTCCTTCGGAAGGGCCTGGCTTTCTTGAGACTCTGTCAATAGAAGAGGTTTTGGAGGCTGAATGGTAAAGTTTATTAAAGTTGTCTCTGGTTTGATTATGTCCTGAGATATTTCGCTTGTCAAAGTTTGCTTCTCTTCCTTTAATATTGCCTGCCTCAAGGACTGGCCTTCTTTAATTTGAACAGCAGAATCCTGCTCTGCTGCCTCGAGGGCTACACAGCTTTCTGTGGATATGGCCTTCTCCTCAATCTGCAGAGGCTGCACAGGTAATTTGGGCTCTAGGTTTAACTTGCAAGCAACCTTCTCTGTTGTTTTTAGATTGTCCGTGTGACCTTCCTCTAAGTCAGAGGTGTCCGACACTGACACTGCATGCATAATATTCCAACAGTCTTCTTTCTGCACAAGTGCACGCTGCTCTTTCACGCTCAGTGTAAAAGGACTTTCCTTTGGGAGCTGCATTGGCTCCGAGACCGCATGGAGAATGCTCAAAGGCTTGGGCTCTTTTCTGTGTTCAGGTTTGAACCCTGTCACAGAAACATCAAGATATTTGGAGTAATCTGCCGTCAGCTCCCTTTTCTCTTCGGCAATAACAGCATGCATACAGGCCCTTTCCTGTCTCTGCATTGCCATCTGCCGGTCTGGTTCTTGTGCTGGAAGTAGACCTTCTTTGAATAAAGTAGTCTTTGACTGAACCGACTGAAGATGCAATTTGGCAGGTGCTTCTTTCTCTGGTTGAACTGATTCTGTGGACTCTTTGGAAGAAATATGTGCTAAGTGCTCACAACTGACAGTTGTCTGTTCATACACGGATCCTGTGTGCAAGAGAAGTGGGCCTTTTCTGGATTCAGCATGCTCTATTTGTGGTTTCTCATTTGCAAATCTACCTTCTGATGAAAGAGTATCTTGGTCACTGACCACCTGTAAATGAAGCACTTGATCCTCTTCTCTATGAGAATGCACAGAAATGGCACTGTCTAAACCTACTATTGCTGTTGTTTCATCTGCATGAAGTTCATGCTTTTCACTGATAACGAGGGAAGATTTCAGCATTTGGTCTTTGGAGGGCTGCGCGACTTCCTCATCTGTTTTCTGTATGTCGAAACCACCTTCTTTTGAAAAAGTACATTGGACGGCACTGACAGATATAAGAACTGGCTCAGGTTGTTCCCTTCCTACAATACATTCACTGCATTCCAAGGTTGGTAGTGATGAAGAATGAGCCTCTGCAAGTTGCAGATTCTCTGAAGTTATTGTAGACTGTAATATTTTAATTCCTTCTTTTATTCTGAAGGGTTTCTCCTTCTCTGGGAACGGAATGTTCTTACATTCTTCCTTTAAGATTGCCAACTTAGTCTCAATTTGATGACTGCTGATGGCAAGCTTTGGTTCCGGGACAGCATGTATAGTTTCACCTTCCATGCTAGTGATAGGCTCAGCTTTCACAACAGTAAGAGGTGTCACACTCTCTGAAATGGCTGACATCACTTTTGAGGGCTGTTCCTCAGTCAACTGAAGCTCTAGGACCTCAGGACTTTTGATCCGATCACAGTGCTGCTCTGTTAAGCCCTGGCTCTCTTGAACAGCAGAAGTCATTGCAGCCATGTGGAGCTGTTTCAAAGGTGTTACCACAGCTGGTTGTGGCTGGGTAGGAGCAACAGCTACTCTCTCTTGTGTCTCATGAGACTGTAAAACTGCTGTTTGTTGAGTTATTTGCTCCGTATGTATTGCTGCAGAAGAAACATCTAACTCACATAGAGTACCTACATGTTCATCTGCTACAATCTGACTATCTTCTGCGCCAGTGGTAAAAACCACCTGGGATCCTTCCTGCAGACTAGCTGTGCTGTACAAGCGAGATTCGGTGACTTTTCCATACACGGACACTTTGTAAGCTTTCTGTTTTTGTTCAGTGACATTCTGTTGCTTCTGTGATACAGAGACAGTATCAAGGTAGACAATTAGTTCAGCACTGCAAGAAGCTTCTCCTAGCAGGTTGGAGGCCTTACATGAGTAGAGACCACTGTCACTTTGCTGAATGTCCGCTATCTTTATGAAGCCAGACCCATCCACATTACTGACAATGCTAAAGTATTTACTGGGCTGAAGTTGATAGCTATCTTTGAACCACTCAATACTGGGCAGGGGATCTCCTGTAACCTTGTATTCAAAGACTATGCTGTCTCCAGCTTTGGAGCATAGAGACTCAATTGCTTTGATGAAATATGGTGGTTGTCTGGAGGGTTCTTTAACTTCCTTTGGGTCTTTCACTTTAACGTGAAGAAAAGAGGTACATGTCGATTTGCCATGTCTGTTGCTCGCGGTGCAAGAATATTCTCCTTCCAATTCCTTTTTAACATCATTTATCACCAGTGTGTGTTCTGTATGCTCTTGGATGAATGTGTAAACAGAGGAAGAGGTGATTGTCTGACCATTGTGATACCACTGAACAACAGGTTTGGGAAAAC
Source organism: Nannopetersius ansorgii (assembly GCA_037974605.1). Classification (NCBI taxonomy): domain Eukaryota; kingdom Metazoa; phylum Chordata; class Actinopteri; order Characiformes; family Alestidae; genus Nannopetersius; species Nannopetersius ansorgii. The sequence continues at coordinate 554,159 of JBBPDE010000002.1, forward strand.
CAGACACAGTCACAGTAAATTTAGCTGTATTTCCAACACTTATAATTGCTGGGGAGAGTTTGGTTACAAAAACTGGCTTTTCTATTTGCTTCTCTAATGTCTCTGAAAAGACTTTTGATTCTGGCTCAAGTTCAAAGGTTTTGCCCTTTTTTTTTATCTGAAGACTTGTTGTGTAAGTGTCCTCTTCAGTAGACACAGCCAAGCTAGAAAAAGCTAAGCACAAAAAAATACATTTTTACGTATTACGACATTTGCGCTGACCACCAAGAATTTTTAGGGCAAATTTTACAACCATTTTAAATGGTTGGAAATTATTTGTGCACATGTCACTGCAATGTATTTTTTTTGTATGGCAAAACATTATTATTATTATTATTATAATTATCAACAGACCCATATTTTACATGACTAGTTTACCTCTGGCTTCCCCCACGGCTGATGGCTCCTCTTCCATACCCGACACTGTGAAATTGAGGGAAAAAAAATAAACGTAAGAGGCTGGAAAACACATTTCTGTTTTTACTGGGTAAAGTGATGGTTCTCACTTCAATAATCCATTTATATCCATTTTCTACTCAAAATCTATGAAAATGGACCACATCTCCCTTGAAGAACATTCGTGAAGATGTCCAACATAGAGTCAGACTCCCTAAAGAAAAAGTTGGTTTCTTATTACTGCAATATTTTGGAGAGATGTCACATTCTGGTTGAAAAATGTGGACTAAGAGTGAGAATTTACAGAATTTACATAGGAAGGACCAAAGCATGCAAATGCAAACCTGTCTTTGCTCTGAGTTGGGTGCTGCACACTGTATCTCCTGCAGCATTAATAATTTTGCATGTGTAAATGCCCCCTTGCCTGGGACCAGTATTCATTACATTTAAGCAGCACAAGGGCCCATCGTGTTTCAGGGAGTATGATCTTGACTCTTCAACAACATTGTTATGTAGCCAAACCACATATGAAGGCAGGATTCCTTTAATTACATAATCAAGTGACACATTGTCTTTTTGCTTGGCAAGGATTTTGGGAGGCAGTTGCACAAGGAACTCTGGCTCAGTTGCTTCATATATATCATGCTCCATCAATGGTACAATGTCAGGGAAGTAATGCCTGCATATCGACCACTTTGCTGTCAAGGAGGAGGGATGAAGCTGTCCGACATTCTCTATGGACTCTTGTTTTTCTTGATCAGAGGTCCTTGTACTGGACTCATTTTCACTCTTAGAAGATTTACTGACAGAATCAGAAGGGATGGGGGTTTCTGCTTTGGGGTTTGCTTCCTCAGCTGAGTGAGAATAAAGTTAGGGACATTTATTAGGGATTATTCATCAGTAAGAGGATATTTTAGCATTGATAAAAAGAGTTAGTGGGATGGGAGGATGGTGTTAGGCCAGGCTTGCGGAAGATGAGCCTATTTACAGGATTAAAAATAATTACATGACATATTACAATGTAAATCTCCATTTGTTACAGCCATATGGAATATATATTCAGCTTTCAAATTAAGCATAAGCTTTAAGCGGGATGGAATGGAATGGAAATCAAAAAGAAAATAGAATCTGTAACCACCTTCTACTGCGAGCTGTGCAGACGTGTGATTTTCGCCATTTCTATTTTTAACGGTACAGCAGTACCTCCCCTGGTCCGCGAGTTGAACATTCAGAATGACGAGAGACAAGACATCTTCATGGTGCATGCACTGTACTCTCTCTGTGTTTGTGAGTGTCCTTCCATTGTGGTCCCATGCAATTTCAGTAAGAGGCTGACCATCAAAGGAGCAGCTGAACTGTGCCATGTCACCCGGACTGACTAGCAGATCTTTCATTTTCAGAATCAGAGCAGGACTTTTGGTATATTCTTCCACGGATGTCATTTGCAGCTGGGCATCGATGCTTTGCGCAGATACTGTAGCTGTAGTCACAGTGGAAACCATTTCAAAAGTTTGAACAGAGGATGAAGAGCGAGTCTCAGTCGTGGTGAGTGTGGTGACCCTTTCCGAAAGAGAGACTCCAGTGCTCGACACACTACTTACGCTTTTCACACTGAGATCTGAGCGATAGAAAATAAAATTAGACAAATATGTACTGTATATCTCAAAGGTTTATAATGTTCAGTCGATTCTGTGGAGGCAGTTAGAGTAGAGTGGGGTTGTTGGAGTTGGAAAGGTGAGGTGTCGCAGTTCATGAACAAAGACTGACAAGCAAAGTGAAATCCCCGAGTTGCATTTTCCTAATCAATGTAAGAGAGAATGCTCATTCATTTAAGAGAGGAAGCTTTGAAGCTTTTGAATGATTGAAACAAGAGCAGTTCATTAAGATATGTAATTTAACAGTCTGAACGTAGACATCTATCATAAAACTGGGATGTTATTGGTCTATAAGTTGGGCTCGGCAGAGCCAAGAAAAAAAATCTCTGTAGTCACACAGGGAGACATGCATGCGGCTAATCTTAACCTTTAAACCATATGGGCCACTGTATGGGCCCGCACATCATTCAGCTCTTTGTATTAGTTTCATAGTAGTTATGGTTCATTACATTACATTACAAGGATTATGTCTAATTACTGGATAATAAGAGGTTCAACGGGTTAAAGCAACCCAAAGCGTGAATAAGAAAAATGCCTCATTCAACACAACATTAGTCAAAAATGCGTTACCTTTAAACAAATCTAATTTAGCATGACAAAAGGACAAACACTAATAATTTATAGTTGGGTAATTGGGCATTCAAAATGGGCAAATAAATAAATAAGAAACTGACCTTTGACTTTCAAAACCGCAGAACAGGAGACCATCCCTGAGGCATTGCGAGCAACGCAGGAGTATTCCCCTTCATTTTCAACATATGCTCTGACAATCTCCAGCTGGAGGCAGTCATCATACTGAGACATTCTATAGATGTCAGACTGCTTAATCTCAGTATCTCTGCAGTACCAGGTAACCTTCAGATCTACAGAAAGGATCAAAAAAAGGAGGTCACTGTATAATCAGAAGTAAGATTGTGTTTTATTGTGTTAATATCATGTTTAAAAATGAATTAAATATTAATCAGTATTACATTACTAAAATAAAATACATATTCTATGTTTGGATAGTCCTGAGACTTACCCTCTCCAAAGACATGGCACTGGAATTTGGCCGACTCTCCCTCTTCAACATAGCAATCATAGATAGAAGATAATATCACAGGAGGGGCCAGTGGAGCTGCAGCCCCTGGAGAGACTACTTCTGAAACTGATGAAAGGGGATTAAAAGGTTAGAAATCTATATCTTTATACTGCCTTATACGCTGACGTGCTGAACTGCTGACCTCATTATTTTACTGTTTTTTTACACCTACCTTCCACATTGAGTACAGCTGAGCTAGTAGCCTGACCGTAGTCATTGCTGACCTCGCAGGTGTACTGAGCTGCATCTTCTGGGAAGACCTCAATGAGCAACAAAGTGTAGTCATTTCTTTCTCTGTGGAATTTGCACTTGAATCCAGCAGACAGTGCCTGTGAGTTCTTGTACCAGGTGACCTGGGGCTGAGGAACGCCAGTCGCTTCCACAGAGAAACGAGCAGGTTTGCCAGCCTCAACAGACAAAGGCTGCATGTGTCTGATAATCTGGGGAGGCTCAGGGACTTAAATAAACAAGAACAAAAAAAAGATTGAGACAAATGGAAATACATACACAAACACCTGGAGCTTGGCTGAACTGTTGAAAAAGGCACTCACGCTTGACATGAAGGTTCACTGTGCTTCTGTTCTTCCCAGCAATAAAAGTGTATTCACCAGCATCATTCCTGTACGTCTCAGTGATTGTCAAGCGATGCACCTTTCTTATAGTCACATAATTGAATCGTTTCTCAAGAGAGAATTGAATCTCGGTTCCATTTTTCAGCCAACGGCCTTCAATTTCGTCCTCATTGACTTCAAACTCAAATGTGGCTCTCTGTTTCTCAAGCACCTGGTATGAGAGGAAACAGTTATGAGTAAAATGAGCCTGCGCCTTTCATCAAATGTAAAGTGCGGTAGTAATGAGACAGTAATTACAGTGATGTCCTTCTCAGCAGGCGCAGAGATGTGAACGTCCTTGCCCTCTACTGTGAGGTGAGCCTTAGACATGCTTGAACCAGCAACCACAGAGTACTCGCCGGCATCAGACATACGCACAGTCTGGATCATCAAGCGCTGCATGTACTTGTCCGTGGTAGCTTTGAACCTAAAATATTGGTAAACGAAGTCTTGTGAGCAACATTTATTACAAATCTATAATTCATTTGTGGAAAAAGTCAGTCAAAAAATACCTGTCAGATAATTCCAGTTCCTGTCCATCCTTCATCCATGTGACTTGAACATTAGGTTCAGAGAGCTCACATTCAAAGATGGTCTTCTTCTTTTCCGTGGTCTTGATGTCTTTGATGTGTTTCGTGAACTCAATGACACGAGCTGAAGAACACAGAAGGGAATACATCATTAATATGGAATGGGAAGTCATTTATTTAAGTGACTACAGAAATGAAATATGAACGTACCCTCCACAAACAGTTTTGCTGAGGTCTCTGCAGATCCGGCCATAAACTTGTACTCAGCACTGTCGCCAAAGTGAACGTTGCGAATGCTCAGAGTGTGAGTGAGTTGTTTAGAGCGTATCTGACATCTGTCCGTTGATCGAATCTCCGCTCCATTCTTCAGCCATTTGTAAGTGATACCCTCGTAGTTGACGGTCGTCTCAAATGAAATGGTGTCTTTCTCTTGAGCATTGAGGTCTTGGAGCATAGAGGTGATCAGGATGGCTAAAAGATTTGAAAAAACAGTTACGATTTTTCCCTCATTTTTCACAAAGCGACAACAATCAACCACCAACCAGATCAACCAACAAACAAGCAAATCAAGAAATAATTGAGAATTGACTTACGCTTAACAGTCAGAGTTGCAGAAACTCTGTCATTTCCACACACAAAGGTGTACTCTGCAGCATCATCTTTGCTGGTGTTCATGATCTTGAGTTGGTGGAGTTTGCCCTGCACCACGATACTGAATTTCTCACTCATCTCAATTTCAACTCCATTTCTCAGCCAGGTGGCCGGGGCATTGAAATGGGAAATTTCACATTCAAAGGTGGCGACATGCGTCTCTGGAATCTCTAGGTTCGCCATTGGCTTTGTGACCTTTAAAGCTGGATCACAGTAAAATGAACATTAGTTTGCAATACAATCCCCAGCAGTGTCCACTGCTACAATACATTGTGGAAAAAAGTATAGCTGTGCACTTACCTTCAACATGTAGGTGTGCACTGCAATGCAAATGTCCAAACATAGCAATGTATTCTCCAGCCATGTTGTCTTCCACACTCTGAATGACCAGCTTATGGGCTTTCCTTTCTGAGAGAATCTTAATATTAGAGCTCGGCTGTAGTTCTTGGTTCTTGAACATCCATTTAACTGGAATGTTATCGTGAGAAAGGCTCAGTTCAAAGGAGGCTGTGGCCTCCAGTAGTGAAGTAACATCTTTTGGCTTCTTCACTATTTTGATGGCTGAAAGAGAAATCAAAAGTCAGAATTATTAAAGTATTAATGTGCACTGATGTGAAAGCATCCTTTGACAAATACTTACTTTCAACATTCAGTCTGGCATTGGCAGAGAGCTTTCCGAGTTTGAATCCATAAACCGATTCATCCTGGGTGTTGCAGTTGTTGATTTTCAGGGTGTGAATAAAGCCATCTACTGTGATCTCATATTTATCACTTGGGAGCATTTCCACTCCGTTCTTGATCCATTGAGACCCTTTCACGTCCAGATGAGTGAGTTCAAGACTGAACACTGCTTCTTGTGTCTCGGTGACTGTTTGGTTCTTGATGGTCTTTTTGATCTTAACAGCTAAAAAATGACATTCAGTTATTCATAAACAGAGGGCAGAACAAATAAATAGACTAAACAAGAACAAAACATGCAGTGGCATACCTTCAACCTTAAGGTTGGCTGATGTCTTAGAGTTTGCCACCTGGTAGGTGTACTCTCCAATATCTTGTGGCCTAGTGATGACGATGACAAGGCGTCTTACAGCGCCTTTATCTTCACTCCTAACGTTGTCACTGAAGTCAACTGGTTGTCCATCCCTAAACCATTTGCCCTCAGCAGAGGGGTTGGCCACTTCACATTCCAATTCGGCGGTCTGGGATTCTGCTACCGTCAAATCATGCAGGGGTCGGCTGATGGCACCACCTAGCAATGAGAATCAACAATAAAATCAAATTAACAACATAGTGTAAACAGTACTCTACTCAGTAGGGTAAGAATATGTGCCGAGAAAAAAAAACATGCAGTGGCCTTACATCAAATAAAATCAATCAGTTATGATGTTAATGTTTTTATACCTGAAACGACAAGCTTTGCACTGGATGTCTTCTCTCCAGCAGCAAATGCGTACACGCCCTCTTCATCCTTCATAGTATTGACAACAGTGAGGCTATAGCGTGAGCCCTTGGCCTCAATTTTGTACTTGGGACCGGTTTTAAGAGGTTGATCCTTAAAGGTCCAAAGAGCATCAATTCCGGGATGAGATACTTCAACCTCAAAGGTGACATTCTGGGTCTCGGTACAAACACAATCCTCCATGTGTTTTACAATTCTGATTCCTGCAAAGCCAAAATGCACAATTTTATTATTATTCTAGCACAATAACTTCACCTTAAATTAATAATAACGCCTGCACAAAACCTACCTTCCACTGTCAGCCTGCATGATGAGTCAACTCTACCAACAGCTATTCTATATTGTCCTTCATCAGAAGCATAGGTCCTATTTAGTACTAGACGTTGTTTGGATCCCTTTGCAACCATTTGTATTCTGTCGCTGGCCACCACCAGTTTGTCATTATGGTACCATTTTACTGAGCTGACATCAGCAGCAGTGATCTTGGCCTCAAAGACAGACTTTGTGCCCTCCACAGAAGACACGTCCTTTAATGGCACCAAGAAGTCAATAGCTGTGAAAGAAAAGGAGATTAATTTCTTGATTTACTCTACTGCAACTATTGAACATCAATGAAACCACAGGGCATGGCAAAGGCTTACTTTGAACAACAAGTTTTCCACTTGTGGAAATGCCATGACTTGGGACAGTGAAGGAATACACCCCAGCATCCTCTTTCTTAGCATCTTCAATTAGAAGCTTATGGGTCAGCTTATCAATCACCATGTGAATTCGATCTGTGGCAGAGATGGCCTGACCACTCTTCATCCAAGTTCCTTCCACATTCTCCTGAGAGAATCGCACCTCCAGTTGGGCGATATCACTCTCACAGATTGACAGGTCAGACAGACCTTGCATCATTGTAATTGGACGAACTGCATGGACAGAAATTGACATGAATCAATGAAGGTGTTTGCACTTCGATACCTTTGGACTACAGATATAATAATTAAAATGAAATCCTTGTAGAGTTTGTTTTCACATGTACCTGTTACAACAGCGGAGCGGCCACAGGAGGCCGTATGTAGAAGGACTCTTATTTTGGAGTATATGTTTGTGCTTGTGTCTGGGTTACCCTATCAGCTGTTGTGTATTATGTTTAGGTGATTGGTGTTTGTATAGATGCTCTGACTGCAGTATCTTAGTTAAATAGTTGACTCAGATTTAAGCTGTTTTTCAGGTAAGAAACAG
>JBBPDE010000002.1:582099-643106 GCA_037974605.1 Nannopetersius ansorgii
AGTGCACTTTTTGGTCACAGCTTATGAATACTCCTTCTGATGTCTTTGCACTATTGATATCAGCCTAGAGAAAATGTGACTGCTATGAAATGTAGATATGTCTATACAGATCGAGAGTCAGACAGATTTCAGTGCTGAAACATGCTTTATTGAATCAATAATAATACTCAAGGAGGTTGCATTTATAAATAATACTACAGAACTAAATAAAATCAAACCAAAGTGTAGGGCCTGTAGTTAATGCATTCATTTGCTTCTTTACACAGTAGATGTTGTTACTGTGGTACACTTGTTTGCCCAAACACGGTTAAGGTGAATTCTACAGCTAGCACACAAACACACAATGCAACAGAGCAAGCCTCCAAGAGGAAGCTCTGCTTCTGCAAGGAAGCACCAGATAGACTTTCCATATTGGCCAGGTGATGTTAACTTTGAAAGTGCATTCAAGCAGTCCCTTGACAGAAACAGAGCACATTTAACATTTTAGCTCATAATGTGCAGGCCGCTCGCACTTTGAGCATGTCATTAAAATGGTGGTATGACATAGTCAGTCTGAACACAAGGCCTAATCGTGCTGCTTACATGAGGGTAAGTGTAAACAGCATTCAAGGTCTTATGGTCAAGTTACAAATTCATATGAGTATGGTAATATCGCTGCATGTGTATACATACAGTGTATAACTTCGTCTCTCAGGTAAAACTTCAACAGGGAGCCTCTCTACCTGTTGAGGCAATCTTAAGACTTCAACTTTTTGTTGAGGCACAAAGTTTAGTTTCAGGTTTAACAGGGTATTCGTTCCATGAGAAACTTTCTCCTGATAAACAAGTAGTTCCATTTGTTTCAGTTAATATTGTCATAAATAACAATTCATACATTTCCCATAACCGTTAAATTCGGCTATATACATTATGTACATGTCACAGAAAAATGGATCAAAAATCCTAGTCATAATTATCCAATATAGCACATTTTATAACAACTTTAGACTTTAGTCTAGTTTGGCATAAATTAACGTCAAGTTTGGTATAAAAATAGATATATTTACAGGAACAGATATCCAGGCATTATCTTATTTGCTCAGTCAATACACAAAAAGGCACTTAATCACGAAACGGGGATTTTATCTTTGTTAATTTTATAGCGACCGAATGCTGATGGTGACCGTTGCTGTGTCAGATCCATGCTCATTGGAAAGTTTGAGGGTGTAGACCCCCGCATCACTCTCTTTTACACCAGCGATGATGAGTGTGGTCAAGTCCTCTGTGGTCTCAATGTGGAATCTTCCACTCTCCTCAGCAGTTGGTAGTATCTTTCCAGCCCGGGACCACTCAATGTGAGGTATCGGCTCGCCCAAGAAAGCACAAGCTACAGTCAAAACCTTTCCTGCTTCAATGCTGATATCTTCAGGAAGGGCTTCGATACTTGGCGCCAAACCTTTTAAGCAGAAATACATTCAAGAGGTTTATCTTCTGCAGTATAAAAATCCAGTTAACAAAATAAATGTTTTAGAAATGCTAATACAGTGAATATCTTAGTGAAGGGACTGACCTTGACCACTGTGCAAAGCGGCTCTCATTGAAGTTCCCTCAGCATGTGAATGACTTGACATTACACTGCTTGAGCTCATAGCATACACTGATTCAGAAGTAATGGAGGACATGCTAGACATAGACATCGTTTCACATTTCATTTCTGCCATGGTGGAACTGCTGAAGGATGTTTCTTGCATTGTACTCTCCATGTGGATGGATTTTGAGGAGAAACTTTCATGCATGCTGCTCAAAGTAGTACTCTCCCTCAGAAGCATTTCAGCCGATGATGCCGATTCTGTAAGATTAAAGAGCATGAAATTAGCATTAGCATGGTTATACATGGGTCATTAGGAAAATACTTAATATTTACATGAAAAGAGATGTACCTTTTATAGCCATACTTGTAGACATGAAAGCTGTTACTTTGGTGTAGATGGATTGGAACACCTGGCCAGTGAAGGAGAATGATGTTTTTGAGGTTGCTCCACTCTCTGCAATCATTTCACAGGAATATTCACCCTGGTCGCTTTCAGATACATCCGATATATAGAGACAGCAAGTGCCATCAGCAGACGTTTGTATCTGATAGTGACTGCTCTGGCTCAACTTCTGACTGCCTTTGTACCACACAACCTCCCTCACAGAGCTCTCAGCGACACAGATCATCTTCACCTTGTCTTCAGAAGCCTCCACTTTAAGTTGCTGGAGGATCTTTGGAGCTGGTTCCTTTGAGGGAGTTGGTGATTTCAGTGTAAGTGGGGATTTAACCCTTTTGGGAGACATTATTGGCTCAGGAGACTTGGCTGTTAGTGGGGACTTGACCCTTTGAGGAGAGGCGGTAGGCTCGGGGGACTTAATGCCGCCTGGTGATTTAATCCGTAGAGGAGAACTGGCCGGTTCTGGAGATTTAATGCCAGTTGGAGATTTAACTCTCAGAGGTGAGGTTATTGGCTCTGGAGACTTGACCCGAGGTGGAGATTTCACTCCTGTAGGAGATGCTATTGGTTCAGGAGACTTTAGGCCTGTAGGAGATTTAACTCTCAGTGGGGATGTAATTGGTTCAGGGGACTTTACTGTGGGTGGAGACTTGACCCTAAAAGGGGATTTGACACCCTCAGGTGATTTAATCTGAGGTTCAGGGGATTTGACACTAGTGGGTTCTGGTGATTTGACACTAGTGGGTTCTGGTGATTTGACACCAGTGGGTTCTGGTGATTTGACACTAGTGGGTTCTGGTGATTTCACTGAAGGCTCTGGAGACTTAACTGATGGCACTGGAGAAGTAACAGGAGGTACTGGAGATTTTACTAAGGGTTCTGGTGATGTCACAGCAGGTGTTGATTTCCCTGAAGGCTCTGGCGATTTTACTGCTGGTTCAGGAGATTTAACTTGTGGAGAAGGTGCAACAACCTCCTCTTTCTGTGCTGGTTTTGAAATGGTCAAGGTAAATTTTGCCTCTTGTCTTCCCTCTGAATTTTCCACCACTACAGTGTAGCTTCCTTCATCCGAATACTCTACAGCAGATATCTCCAGAGTAGATTTGTACTGTGTTGTTGTCACCTGCACATGATGGGAAGTAACAACAATACGTCCCTCATGCAACCATGTGACACTTGGTGCTGGTTCCCCATCAATATCACAGGTAAACCTTGCTGAGTCTCCCACAGACACTGTTAGAGATTGTGGTTTGGTGAGTATTTTGGCTGTCAGAGTGGCTTTGGTTTTCTTAGCAGTTACCTCCGCTGCAGTTGTAGACTCAACTGTTTTTGTTTTAGTTGCTGTTGAGGCATATCGTTCCAAGGATGAATATGAACTTGATGATAGGTATTCCGTAGATGCATGCCTGATAGGCGAAGATGCAAGCCTTTCAGACTCATATCTTTCAAAAGCAGAAACTTCACGTCTCTCTGTGAATTTTGTCTTTGTCTCTTTGATCTCCAAGTGTGTCCTTGAAGCAGAAGAGGACCTTACTGATGTTGTATGGTAATGTTCAGTCTTCGTAATATCAGGTACAAATGGTGCTGGAACTTCGTCATCTTTGCGTCTTGAAGAATATGTGGTAAATGCCCCTCCCGAGACATCAAGAGTTCCATAATCTGAGGTTTCTCCCTTTGAGTTTGTGCAGACAACACGGTATGTACCAGTATCTTCTGTCTGACAGTTAGTAATGTGGAGAGTCAGAACACCGCTCATGTTTGTAAAGCGATATTTGCTGCTTTCCTGAATCTGCTGTCCATTATGCAACCACTGGATCTCAGCTTCTGGCTTGGATTGGACATTCAGTGTGAATTTGGTGTCCTGGCCACATGGTACACGATGTGAGCGCATTCTAACTGTGATGCGCGGGGCATGGTCAAGACTGAAGGGCTGCTGTGTCACAACCTGATACGTGCGCTCGGACTTCAGAGCTGCTTTTCTCGCTTCATATCGAGACATGATGTCAAATCTTGCAGATCTTTCAAACCTAGAAGAGGACCTTGAAGACCTTCGCTCGGGAGAGACAGGACTAGGAGAGCGTGGACGTGTCCTCTCAGGAGTCGGAGACCTTCTCTCAATAGTCTCACCTTCAACCTCCACTGCCACTCGTGCACGAGATGGTCTGATCAATTCAGAGACAGGACGCATCAGTTCAATATAAGTTGGAGACAGAGACCGCCTCCTTCTCATGAAGTGTGAAATGGGAGGTGGTGAACCACGAGGTTTTTCTGCCACCGCTGCGTGTTTTGTCTCCTCTACGTGTTTAACCTCAGTTTTCTGGACAACCATAGGTGACGGATGACGCAGTGCAGATAATTCAAAGCGTACAGGACTAGCACTTGGAGGGGAAGCAGAAAAGCCAAGTTCAAGCTCTTCCTCCAGCTCTAGTCTCTCCTCATCTGCTCTTCTCTTTACCTTGTAGTCCACTAGAACTTCTTCATCTGAAAGATCACCCAGTGAACGCCTCCTCTGTCTGAAAGAGACTTCTGACACTGGAGATGGTGAACGCCTTGCTGGTCTTACAGTTTCCAGATCATCGAGGGTAAGCTTTGGAATGCGCCACCTTGGCCTGTACTGATCAGTGATTCTGGGAAGAGGCATGACGTAGAATTGTTCCCATCTGGAAAGACGGATGCGTTTCTGTCTCCTCTGGACAACTCTCTCCATGCGCTCAGGAATCTCATACTGGTCTCGGAGTTTCTTATACCACTTCATGTCAGATAAAGGCACAAAATGCCTAATACCCATGTCCTCTTCAAGAACAGTTGGATCATGTACACGGGACTCTGGAATTTCGTAAGGCATCCTGATCTTCTTGCTCTCCTCTTTAATTTTCTTGATTTCTTTATCTTCTTTTTCAGAAATATCAAACTCACCCTGCACATTCTTGGTGCTTACTGCAGGTTTATACAATTCAGCAGCTCTATTCAATGCCTCTTGTGCCACAGGGTTAAGTGTAATCACTTCTGCTGTAGAGAACTCCTGTGCCATTTTCAGTGTCTTTTCTATTTGATTCTGTACATGTTTCCTCTTTTCTTCCTCACTCTTGAACTCCCTCCTGCTGTAAGTTATGCGTTCAACCTTGAGTGTAGCTTGACAGCTTGCTGAGCCTGCTACATTTGTTGCAGTGACCCTGTAAGTGCCAGAATCCTCAATGAGTGTTTCTCTTATATAGAGAATATGATGCCCCACAGCTTCTTGGACAACCTCAACTTGTGGTCTGAATTCCAGAAGCTTGCCATCTTTTTCCCATTTCAGTGTTGGTGGAGGAGTTCCTGACACTCTCAAATCAAAGCGGACACTTTGCCCCTCAACACAGTCGATATTCGCCAAGAGGCGTTGGAACATTGGTCTCATGGTGTCTTCAGTGACTGGGTGAGGTGTTACTGTGAGGCGTGCCTTACAGCTGTCTTCACCAAACTTGTTGTTGGCTACAACAGTGTACTCTCCATCATCCTCGAGCTCCACGCTGTGAATCATTAGCTGGTAAAGACCCTTGTCACTTGTAAATGTGTATTTCTTGGGATCAGGCTTGATTCTGTGTCCTCCCTTTAGCCAGGTTACTTGTGGCTCAGGATGGACTGTTATAGTTACACCAAAGCGTACATCTTCACCGATGTATGCCGAGCGGTTATACAGTGGAAGAGTAAACTCAGGAGGCCTCTGAAGAAGTTTTGTTTTATCGATTTTACGCCTTGGTTTCTTAAGTGAACGTCCCAGGAAATACTCACTGTAAGACCTTACACTCTCAACAAAGAGCTCTGCGTAGGCAATGTCCTCCCGGTCTTCACTGACAATTTTGCATTTGTATAGTCCATCATCACTCTCCTCAATGTCTTTGACATAAATGCTTGCAACTCCATTGGCAAAGCTGATTTCATACTTGTGACTGGCTGTCAATTTACGAGAGCCAAAGTACCAGGTTGCTTCTGTGGTCTTGTCATAGTTTTGAATGTTACATACAAATCGAACATGTCCCCCTTCTTCTGCAGATCCATGCATAACTGGACCTGCTCTCAGGCCTTGTTCTGGGTGTCCAACTTTAACTCTGCCAAATGAAACATTCTTCTGGTTTCTGTATCCGCCACCATAGGCAACACGAGCTGCTGATACAACAGTGCTCCACTCCTTCTTGACTAACGACTGGTAGTATCGCCTGTGCCTCAGGGTCTTTATTGCCTTAGAACGGATGTTTTCTATTTTCATCTTAAGCCAAGGATGTTCCAAAGCCTCGTCTGCAGTCATACGAAGTTTACCTTCTTTAATTAGTAGCCTGTCAATAAAGTCCATGCCCTCATGACTTGTCTCTTTGAAGGCTTCCCTGTCGAATACATATTCAGCATTCGAGATGTGCTCAATCATTTTTTGCGTTGATTCAGCTGCAAATGGATTGAGGCCACCAAGGAGCACATATGCAAGTACACCAACTGACCACATGTCAGTTGCAGTGGTAACAAAATCACTGTTGTGGATCTCTGGAGCACAGTACTCAGGGGAAGTGAACTGAATTCTGATATTTTCTCCAGGTGTCAATAGCCTAGCCTGGCCCATTTCAATGATCTTGATTGTGCTGCTCTTTCTTGATGCATAGACAATGTTATCAGGCCTTATGTCAAAGTGACCATAGTTGAGGCCATGCAAGAACTTGAGAGCCTGACAAACTTGCCTCATGTAGCGCACAATTTCCTGTTCCGTTAGGTCAAAGTTGGTTCCAAGACGCTCAAAGATGTCCATGCCAGACATGAATTCATAGATCAGAACATATTCCTCTAAGCTATCAAAGGACTCATGTAAATACAACAAATTCTTATGTCTGGCAATATTAAGCGTCTCAATTTCTCTTGCAACCAGCTCTCTATCAGCACCTTTCACCTTAACTATCTTAGCAAGGAATGTCTTCTTAGAGCTGATTTCAACGCAGCGATGAACAATTCCAAAGTGTCCACACCGTGCGAGTTCCTCTGAGATGTTATAAAGAGAAGGAACATTTTTCACTTTAGAATGAGGTGCTTCTTCCTTTGTAACTTCTCTTGTTTCATCCACTTCATCATCATAATTTCTAATGGCAAATTTATCTTCTCTTGGCGTCACAGGTTCAGTTGGCATAGATGGATCACTGAGACCAAATCTGTTTTCAGCAATGACGCGGAATTGATATTTGGTCTTTCCAAACAAACTCATGAGAGTATGTTGTGGCTCAGAGGATTGGCCAACACGGATCCACCTATCTCCAGAGACTGGGCACTTCTCTACAATGTAGCTGATGATGTCGCTGCCACCATCGTTTGGAGGAGTCCATGTGAGTGTGATGGTATCTCTACCAATGTCGCTAACTTTAACATCCTTAGGTCTTTCAGGTACATCAGCAACATCAAGTTCAACTGTTTGCTTATCAACACCAAATCGGTTCTTGGCACAAATTATATAGTAACCAGTGTCCTTCCTTTGAACTCCTTTTAGGAACACAAGGGATGTGAAGGATCTTGTAACAATTACTTGATGTCGTGCGGTATTATTAAATATCTCTTGGCCCTTCTGCCATGTGATTGCAGGATCAGGTTTACCACTGATTGGAATCTTGATAGTAACCACTTCACCACAGACAGCATGAACAGCTCCCATGCCTTGGAGATGTAATGGTAAGTGAATCTTGGCAGGAACTAGAAAAGAAGGGAAAAACCACAGCTGATGTAAACAACAAAAACATACTTTGTACAATGACTTTGGTATCAACGTACACACGAATAATTTTCTAAAGAATAACAGATAGTAACAAAGAGAAAACTAACCTTCAACGTCGAGGGTTACGGTTGTAGAGATTGATCCCTCTTGATTAGTGGCTCGAATCTGGTAAACAGCCACATCCTGTTCATCAGCATTACTAATAACAAGTTGGTAGTAGCCTCCTTTGAATTCCTGGACCTTGATTTTCTCTCCATCTGGCAAAATTTCTTTGCCACCTTTGTACCATTTAATTACTGGCTTGGGATGACCAACAACCTTTGTAACAAATGTTGCGTTGGCTTTATATTTGACGCACATGTCTCTTATTTCTTCTTTGAAGAATGGAGCACGAGGTGCTGTGTCAGACTTTGGAATGGTTGGTTCTGAAATTTCGCTCCATTCACTCTCACCACCAATGTTCTCACATTTGACACGGAATTCATACTCAAAGCCTTCGATCAGGCCTTTAACCGTATAATGTGTCTCATGAATTTCCTCAGTTGTGACAGCAATCCATTTGTTCTGTTTCTTCTCTCTTTTCTCAAGATAGTAATTCTTAATCTTGGCACCTCCATCGCTGGCTGGGGGCTTCCATGTCAGAACACAAGAATCCTTTGTGACAGAAGTAACAACCAGCTGTTGTGGGATTCCAGGTTTTTCTGCAAAATATTATAAAGGAAATACATTCAAAACTATGTATATCACTCATAGTGTGTTTTTTTTGCTAGGATATTATAACATGCATACTTATATGTGCAACCAGAGTTAAAATTTTTACTATAATATTTACCAAATGGACTTTTGATAATGAGAACAGCAGGAATCTCCAAGGACTCGCTAATGCCATATTGATTCTGTGCAGAAACACGGAAGTAATAACCAGCACTCTCAATCAGATTTGGAACGCGGCACGTAGTTCCTGACACAGCCGATGACACAAGATGCCATTGCTCGCCCTCCTTTGCCTCACGTTTTTCTACAATGTAGTTTGTGATCATTGAGCCGCCATCATCCTTAGGTGGTTTCCAGCTAATTATCACAGAGTTCTTCAGGAGAGCATCAACAACAATTGGTCCTTCAGGAATCAGAGGTTTATCTGGAAAGAGAATAATAATGTTGAGTATTAATATACCACTTATCTAATCGAAAATGTACCATTCAGCAACATATATTTCAACGTAGTTTAGTTTTAATTTACCTTGGATTTCAACACGAAGCACCGTATCGACTGTGCCGAATTTGTTGCTCATCTGCACTTTGTACCTGCCAGCATTAGTCTTGCGCTGCACATTTCTAACAACTAGGTGAGTATAGTTCTCAGTATTTTCAATAATAACATTCTCTGATGGGTTCAGAGGTTTCTTGCCATAGAACCACATGATTTGTGGGATAGGACGACCGATGTAGACAACATGAAGGCGAAGACTCGTTCCACACCCTGCGTAGTATTTCTCCTTCAGTGGGAAACCAGGATGGAACTGAGGTGCTGCGTGCAAGAAGAGCTTGCCAGTGGTTTCAATCTCACCGGCATCATTGATGGCTCTGCAAATGTACAGACCTTCATCTTCCTGTTCATCAGTCAACACAGTTAGGGAATGGTTTCGGCCATCAGAGCTCATCTTATATTTACGGCTCTGGATCAGTTCTTTTCCGTATCTGTACCACTTGATTTCAGGAAGAGGCCTTCCAATAATCTGGCATGTCAATGTTCCAGATTCTCCTAGTTTAGTTGTTGTATCTTTCATCTCTTCCTTCAGGCTCGGAGCCTCTCCGACTGTAAAAGTGACAAAACATCAGTGACATTGCATAATCACATTTCTCTGTGTCTATCAAAAATCCAGAGTCAAGCAAAATATACAGCCTATCTCATCCACTTACCACTCAGTTTTGTTTTAATGCCCATTGCTGTTCTTCGGGGTCTGCTCAGTCCAGTTTCGTTTTCAGCCAACACTCTAAATTCATATTCTGTTGCCTCCATTAGACCTCCCATGGTGAACTGCCTGTCCTTTGAACGTTCCTTGTTGCATTTTTTCCAGGCACTTTCACCTGCCTGCCTGAATTCTATCCAGTATCCCAGAATTTCTTTACCACCGTCAGATTCGGGGCGCAGCCAGTGAATGGTGATGCAGTCCTTGGTAATGGAAATTATGTCGATTTCTCCTGGTTGACTTGGTTTATCTGTTAAAGTGAGGGAATTTATTACATAAGAATTTTGACTCTTTAAAAAGAATCTTGAGGAGACAGGCATTTAATGTCTGAGCAAACTCACCGAATGGATCTTTGCACACAACTGCTTCAGATACAGGTCCTGTCTCACTTTCGCCAATGTCATTCTGAGCAATCACACGGAACTGATACTCTGCATCTGGGATGAGACCAGTGAGGGTGTACATGGTTGTGGTGATGTGAGTCTTGTTGTGACGCACCCACTTCTCAGTGGACATCTCTCTTCTCTCAACATAGTATCCAGTGACACGAGAGCCACCGTCATCCTTTGGCCTTGACCAAGAGAGACCAACAGTGGTCTTTGTGACATCCATGATTTCTGGAGGGAAGCTGGGAGGCTCTGGTGGACCTTTTCATAAAGAGAACCCATACAAAAGAGGTCATTTACCATGTTGTGATGAAGGTAATTTTTTTCATTAAAATGTAAAGGTACTTACAGAGAGCAGTTTTTGGTGTAACAGCTTCGTCTGATTTTAACGATCGACTAATTCCAAACTGGTTCTCGGCTGTAACTTTGAAGTGGTACTCCACATTTTCCTTCAAGCCTTTGACCACCAGTGAGGTGTCAACCACATGAGAGTCCACGGTATACCAGGCTGCCTTCGGTACCTCACGTCTTTCCACAATGTAGCCCAGGATATCAGAGCCGCCGTCATCCGAGGGTGGTCTCCAGCTCACTCTCACAGAACGAGCTTGAATATCATCGAATTCCAATGGGCCTTCGGGTGGATCTGGGCGTCCGATAACTTTAACTTTGATGTACACTGCTTTCTTTCCACATTTGTTCTCCAATACAAGATCATAGGTGCCAGTGTCCTCTCTGTCAGCTTCTTTGACGATCAGCTCTGTGCGCTCCTCGCTGGTGGCAATCATGGCTCTGTGAGAAATATCACGGCCTTCCTTTGTCCACTTACAGGTTGGGTATGGTTTTCCCTTGATTGGAATAGACAGCCTGATGACACCGCCCTGTCTGACAATATAGCCCTCCTGGAACTTCGTGTCCAGCTCATAATCAGGATATTCTGAAACAGCAATGCATTATGTTAGAGTTGGTAGGTCAGAATTAAGACATAGTTCAAGATCATAGTAGCTTTTCTTTCTTACCAAGCATTTCTGTAACCTTGACCACCCCTGGGATCTCAGCCGGTTCTCCAGCTCCGCCAGCATTGCATGCCATGACACGGAATTTGTACTCTGCACCCTGTGGCATATGTGTCAATGTGTATTCACAAATCTTAGTTGGTGTTGTGTTGCATTTGGTCCATTCAACCTGGTCAACCTTCTGCATCTCAATCAGATAACCAGTAATGTCGGCTCCTCCCACTTCCTCTGGGGGAGACCATGCCAGTGACACAGAGGTCCTGGTGGTATCTGTGACTTTTGGATTCAACGGTATGCCAGGAGGTTCTGTTTGAGTAGAAACAGGAAATGTTAGCACATGATTTATTTTCAAATGTTAGTTTAAAGTCCTCGTTATTATTTTATACATACCGATAGGATCCATTGCAATCACTGGTTTAGAGCTCAGGCTTGGTTTGCCAGTGCCTCTAGAGTTGATGGCTGTAACTCTGTACTCATATTCAAGACCTTCAATAAGTCCTGTAGATCTGTATCTTGTCATTGTCACTGGATTTTTATTGATGCGCACCCATCTGTTAGATGCAGCTTCTTTACGCTCAATGATGTAACCGGCCACTGAAGAGCCGCCGTCATCCTCTGGTGGTCTCCAAGTTAATGTCATGCCTTCATGAGACACGTCCAATATTTCAGGGATGCTTGGAGAGCTAGGAACAGCTGTAAAGGAACAGAAGATGAATCAATTGTGCCCTATTGTATTAAACATATATATGATGATCTATAATATTACATTAGAAACTTACTCTGTGCACTCTTGCACTCAACAACTTCAGACTGAAGGAATGCACCAATGCCAAATCGGTTGGTTGCAGCCACACGGAACACGTACTCTGTTCCTTCAGTCAGTCTTGAAAATTTGAATGTGGGTCTTGTGACAGACTCAGAAACAGGCAGCCAGCCTGGGCGATGAGCATCGCGCTGCTCAACAACATAGCCACTGATATTGGCTCCTCCATCCTTCTCTGGTGGATCCCAGCTACATGTGACAGATGAGGCATCGACTTCATCTATTCTCATAGGTCCAACAGGTACGCCGGGTTTATCTACAAGGGAAATATGTCGGCCATTGTCAGTTATGTTTAAAACCTCTACACAGTGAAACACAAACTTTCAGAATGAAGTGATACAATTTTTTCTTACCAAGAATGATGACTTTAATGATTTCGGTGACAATTCCTACAACGTTTTTGACTTCGAGAGTGTAGTCACCAGTGTCATCTATTGTGGTTTCACGAACCGTCAGTTTAGTGTATTTGGCAGTTGTTTCAATCTTGATGCGGTCAAGTTTGTCCTTCATCTTGACGCCACCAAAGAACCATGAACAAGTCGGTGCAGGTCTTCCTTTAATGGGAATGTTGAGCACTATTGGCTTACCAGCAGGAACATTAACAATCTTTTGAGGAATGCCAAGCAGGTCAATCTTTGGCTTATCTGTCGAAAGAAAAATGTCACAAAGACACAGAAATACACATTAGTTGAACATAACAATTCGTAATTATTTGATGCTCACTGAACTCTTGAAATGTTGCCTAAACGTGGTTTACCTCTCTGTTCTTGAATAGTTATAGGGGTCATCAGGTCTCTGGGCTCACTGAGGCCTCTGCTGTTCTCAGCTCTGATTCTGAACAGATATTGCTCGTTCTCATTCAGAGAGGCTACGGTGTGCTGCAACACTGATGCTCTCACATTTGCAACACTCATCCATCGGTCAGTTCCTGTCTTGCAGGCTTCAATAACATAACCAGTCAGTCTGCTGCCGCCATCATAAAGTGGTTTCTCCCATCCAAGAATAACAGTGGACTTTGTAATATCGATGATTTGCAAATCCAGAGGAACGGATGGAATGTCGCATACCAGTACGGAATCACTGATTTCACAAGGTTCTCCAATTCCATATATGTTCTCAGGCAACACTCTAAAGAAATACCGTGTTCCTTCCTCTAATCCAGTGATTCTGTACAGTGTCTTCTTGCATTCTGTTGTCACTGTTTTGTAGGATTTCATTGATCCTTCGCGTTTCTCAATAACGTAATTGTTGATTGGTGCCCCTCCATCAACAGTAGGCACATCCCATGTAATGACGACAGATTCTTTTGTGTAATCCTTGACGTAGACTGCACCACAGGGTCCAGGAGAATCTGTAATACAGATTAATTGTGTACAGATGTTAATTTTCACATTCCACATATGGTAGTCAAATGTTTTGCAGAACTACTTATCCACATTTCCATAGTGTAAAGCCTAAACATGTGCCCAAATCTGCTCCCAGAACACTTCAATTTAATTTAAAACTCAGTTCAAAGTATTACCCCTAAAGAAAAGGTAAAGATAAACCTGTGTTCGCCTCTTTTAATTTAATTTACAGTAATAAAAATACAGGGCTTTAAGAAGGACAAAACGGAAAATAAGAGAAACACTGAAACGCTCCACGGGGGAGATTCTGGTCTGCAGCTGCCACAGACGACTCAAAGGGCAGCAGCAAGAAGAAATAAATCATCAGATTGAATTAGCATTAGCATTAGCAGTCGTACACAAAGGAAACATTGAAATAACTCTCTCAACCCACATGTTTAGACAGAGCACAGCTTACTAATACTAAATAAACTGAGATAACTGAAAATTGGGGAAAAATACAAAATAATATTAAAATACTAAGCCAAGACACGGCGCCCTGTATAATCGAATGGGCTTTTTTCAAACCTCCCGCCTCTAAGTACAGCAGTATTGTATAGTGTTCTCAGTGTTAGACTGAATATATATAAAAAGGTGTGTTCCAAAACTCAATATTTCTTACCATAGATCTTCACAAGAATAGTTATTATCTTCTTGCCAGATGGATTTTCAGCTTCAATTGTATATTTTCCGGCATCATAGCGGTGTACCTTCTCCACTGTTAAAGATGTAGTGCTTTCTGATGTGTCAATAAAGCCGCGGGACTGAAGGTCAATGCCAGTCTTTCTCCAGGTGATAACTGGTGGCGGTCTTCCGAATATAGTTGCACTCAGATGCAAAGTTTTGCCTGATCTCAGGCACACAGTCTTCCTCAGTTCTTCAGGTAGTTCAAGATCAGGCATTTCTGAGAAAAGTACATTTTAAATTATCTTAGTATTTCTGGTAATTACGATTAGTTTCCAAGTCACTGTTTAAGTGCAAGAATAAATTGATTGACAGCCCAGAAAGCTGACTGTGTTTATTGTGCACCTATAGAGGCATAGTGTCTTAAAGCTAGTACGTAAAAATAGGCAAGAACTGGTGTAAGACTTACCGATTCTTTCAGACGGTGCAGTTTCCACGCTGCCTTCACTGAACTCTCCAGTGCCCAGTGCATTCACTCCAGCCACTCTGAATCTATACTTCTTGGTGCTTGTCAGGCCAGCTGCAGTATACACATTAGTTGTCAGGCTCTTCTGGGAAGCTCTATACCATTGCTCCGTTCCTTCCTCTAGAATCTCAACAACATAACCTGTGACATCTGAACCACCATCATACATAGGCCTGGTCCATGTCATAGTAATGCTGTGTTTGGTAGTATCTGTTATACGAGGAGTGGATGGGGGAGCCGGGGTATCTGTAAAAAGAAAACAGAGAAATCTGTGAAATGTGAAAGTCTAACGAAGATAAGTTTGACAGTATTAGTTGTTATTTTTAATAGTAAGTTAGTTATATGACAGATATCAGTGCTTAGATAGTAAACAGTCACTCACATGTTGGGTCCCTGCAGAGAACATAGTCAGACGCGTCACTTGGTAAGCTTGTGCCAGCTGTGTTGACCGCAGTGACACGGAACTGGTATTCACTACCCTCTAAGAGACCAGTGATCTTGAGTCTTGTGTCATAGATGGTGAAGGTTTTGTTTACTCGCGTCCATCTCGTGCTGCTCATCTCACGTTTGTCCACAATATAGTTATTGATTTCACTTCCACCGTCACTCTCTGGCTTCAGCCACTCTATAATGACGTGTTGCTTGCCGACAGCAGTGATATCCGGAGCTCCAGGAGGTGTTGGGACAGCTAAAATGCACAAAGCAAGCATTATAATAATGTATTATTATAGTATAATAACTGTTACCGAAGCTGTGTGATGGCTGTGAATTGTGTACAGTACTTACTATATGCATTTCTTGCAATCACTGGCTCAGACTCCAGCGGTACACCGGGTCCGTATTTGTTGACTCCTCTGACTCGGAAGATATACTCATTGTTCTTGATTAGTTTGGTACTGACGCATGACAGAGTCTTACATTCAGTTTCCATCACAACCCAGTTAAGTCTACTGGTCTCACGCCTGTCAACAATATAGTGTGTGACAGTAGCTCCTCCATCCTCAAGTGGGATCTTCCAAGAAACCGTGCATTTTTCCTCGGTAACCCTGCTGATTGTGATTGCGCCATCTGGAGGCCCAGGTGTGTCTGTAAACAAAGCAGTAGTAGAAGAGTTAGAAGCTTTTCTAAACCTATAATATGTTAATCTGAGTGAGATCTGAGTAACAGTTGTATTCTTACCAAGAACTTTAACGATAACGGCTGCTGTCTTGGTTCCACTGGCATTCTTAACAGTCAAGATATATTTTCCAGTGTCGTTCCTGCTGCATGACTTAATGATCGCCATTGCTCTTGTGCTAGTGTATGTCAGTGAGTACTTGTCACCCGTCTCCAGCTCCTTCTCACCCTTGGACCAGTAGACTTTGGGTTCAGGTTTACCACCAACTGCAGCATCTAGGACGAGGTCTGACCCAGCCCTAATAGTGACTGTCTCACCAACAAGTTTGCTGTCTAACTCCGCCTTTGGTGGTGCTGGAAGAGACAAATAATGAAGGTTAGAGCAACAGATTTTAATTTTTCGCTATGAAAATATATTTGAATAGATGTATGATGTCTTACTGTATTCATCTTTGCATGTGATGGGCCCAGTTGATTCAGATGACATGCTGTGAACTCCAGCAGCATTTCTGGCAATGACACGGAATTCATACACTGCTCCCTCCTCCAGCGATGTTATAGTGAAGAAGTTTTCTGTGATTGTAGTGTAGTTGCATTTCAACCAGCGAGAATCATCGTCATCGGTGGATGCTTTGCGTTCAACTACATATCCCACAATCTTGCTGCCACCGTCATTGAACGGCACAGACCATTTAATAGAAACGGAGGATCGTGTGATGTCATAAACCTCGGGTTTTCCTGGTGGGTCTGAAAAACAAATATTCTCTTTAAGTCTAATAATTGATTAGCACAGTAATAAACACAAAAATCTGAAAACAGCTAGCATTATTTCAGCAAACCCAATACATACCAACTGGATTCAAAGCCAGTACTGGTCTGGAGGCTTCGCTGGCTTTGCTCAGACCGGCAATGTTCATTGCATACACTCTAAACTGATACTCAAGTCCTTCAATAAGACTTGAGACCTTGTACTGACGATCAAGGCATGGGATCTTGTTTTCCCGAACCCATAAAATAGTGTTGCGCTCTTTCTTCTCAATCCAATAACCAGTCACTTGGCTTCCACCATCATGATATGGCGGATCCCATTTGATAGAGATGGCATTAGCAGACACCAATACTAAATCAGGACGGGTTGGTGGACTTGGTGGGACTGGAAAAGGAACAACATTTTCATCATTTATGGTCAATTTCGTAAAATATTTGACATAAAATGTATAAAACAAATGGGCACTTACTGAATGGATGTTCGGCAACCATGGCTTGTGACTCAATAGGCTTGCTGACACCAAACTTGTTCTCTGCGCAAACACGGAAGGTGTACTCCATGTATTTCGTCAAGTGGGTCACTTTGATAGTTGTGCGTTTCACACTTGAGTTCACAACTTGCCACGAGGTTTGACCAGATTCTCGTTTCTCAACGATATAGTTCGTGATGTCTGTTCCACCATCATCTGTCGGTTCAGCCCATGCCAATACACACGACTCTGATGAGATTCCAGAAATTTCAACTGGCCCTGTTGGTGGGCAAGGTCTTCCAAACACAATGACAGTTATTGTGAATGTCTTTGTTCCAGCAGCATTCTCCAGAGTGAGATAATATTTTCCACTGTCACCTCTCTTGGCATCCTTGACTAACAGAGTCGTTCTGTCGCTGGAGGTCTTGATGGAGACTCTGTCTGTTTCCTTGAGTTTCATCTCCTCAAGCTTCCATGTTACTTTTGGAGCTGGTCTGCCACTAATAGGAATATCAATGGTAAATGAACTGCCAGTCTTACAAGTAATGAGCTGTTTGTTGATGCCACTAAGGTCTGCAGTTGGTTCAATGCGAGGTTCTTTAACAACGACGGAGGAAAGAGCATCTCTCGGATAACTGACCCCAGTGTCGTTCTGAGCCTTGACACGGAATTCATACTCTGTGTTCTCAACCAAGCCTTCGAGAACCATCTTCAAAGACTTAGTCTGACCACCAACAACCCAATGGTCAGAGCCTTTCTTTCTGGTCTCAACAATGTATCCTGTGATGCGGCTTCCACCGTCGTGTTCAGGTTTCATCCATACCAAAGTGGCAGTTGAAGATGTGGTATCAATAATATCCAGTCTCTTGGGTGGTGCAGGCTCCTCTGTGGCAATAATGGGCTCTGACATTTCATAAGGCTCACCAAGACCATACTGATTTTCAGCAGTGACTCTGAAGAAGTATGCCACACCAACGGCGAGATTGGTTATTCTGTAAATTTGACGTGAACACTTGAGACTGACTTCCTGCCAACTCAGGCGACTTGCCTCACGTTTTTCAACGATGTAGTGATGAACACGGGCACCGCCATCGTTGGATGGAGCATCCCACATAAGAGTCAGAGCTCCCCTTGTCACATCCTTAAATGAAAGGGGACCTGGTGGTCCAGGTGTATCCAATACTTTCACTGTCAGTGTAATGGATTTACGACCACTGTTGTTCTCAAGAGACAGTGTGTATTTACCAGCATCGTATCTCGTACAGTTTTCAATAGTTAGGGTGCTGAATGTTTCTGTAGTATTAATATCTACCATCACACCAAGTTCTCCATCTGCCTTTGTCCAGGTAGCCAGTGGAGCAGGCTTTCCACGGAAAGGAATGTGAAGAGTTACTGTTCCTCCACTCTTGACAATATGTGTCTGTTTGAAGTCTGCATCAATGTCAATCTCTGGTGATGTCAGTCTGTCCACTGCTTGAACTGCATTGGGAATCTCAGATGTCTCTCCCTTTCCAGCACCATTGACAGCACAGACACGGAATTTGTACTCTTCGCCTGGTTCCAGATCAGTGACGGTGTACTTTGTATGTATGCATGTTTGGTTGTTGACTCTGTGCCATTCTTCAAGGCTTGCCTTGCACATCTCAATGATGTAACCAATGATCTCCATGCCACCATCAAAGACAGGTTTGGTCCATTCAAGAGTGATGGATGTCTTTGTTGAGTCAATAACTTTTACCATTGATGGTGCACTAGGCGAACTTGTAGGTTCTCTGCACTTAAACAGTCTTGATGTACCGCTTGGGGGTCCGACACCAGCACCATTTTCAGCCATTACACGGAATTCATACTCATATCCCTCAGTCAAGTGTGTGACTCTGTGCCTAAGTTCAGTGATTGGCCTCTTTGCTGAAACCTTTATCCATCGTAAGCTCTTTTTCTCTCTTCTTTCAAGGATGTAGTGCTTGATCTCGTTTCCACCATCCAATCTGGGTCTTGACCAGCATAAAGTAATGCTGTCTCCTGTCACATGAGTGCAGTCAGGTGTTCCTGGAGCATCTGGCACAGCTGTAAAGCAAAAGAAAAAAAAAACACTTTTTAGATTACAGATGTCTAAAGAACACATTTAAATGTGCATTTATACACAATTCGACAAGAAATTAAGCATTACATACTGTATTGCATTTTAGCAACAAATGGATCTGATTCCAGTGGTTTGCCAACACCAAACTTGTTCACAGCAGAAACACGGAATTGATACTCATTGCCCTTAATCAAATTGGTGGCATTGAAAGAGCAGGCTTCACAATTTGATGTAACAAGTGCCCAGGAGATTCGGGAAGTTTCACGTTTCTCAATCACATAGTGAGTGAGAGCTGCACAACCATCATTTTCTGGGGGACTCCACCACAGAGTTGCCTTCTCAGTGGAGATGTTTGTGAAGCGAAGTGGGCCTTCAGGTGGTCCAGGAGTATCTGAATCAGACAAAACAAAAGTTAGTTTTGTTGACATTTTAACTGTTGCAACAGTCTAATCGTTTACTTAAAAGTTATAACAAACCTTGCACTCTGACGAGAACATCCTCTTTCTTTGTTCCTGAGCTGTTCTTGGCTTCAACTGTGTAAATTCCACGATTGTCTCGGTCAGCATCTCTAATAAACAGCGAACTTGATCCAATAATTGTTGTGATATCAACAAGCATTTTATCAAGCTCCCTTCCATCCTTATACCATGTAACCTGAGGTACAGGACGACCACTAATAGTGCAGCTCAGTTTGATGTTTTCTCCAGCCTTGATTGTCAGACTCTTTTCAGCGCTGAACTGAATTTCAGGAATAACTGAAAAATAAGAACAAAAATGATTGTTGACTACGTAGAGACCAGTGTAGAAAACGTTACGCACATACGTATGCTGTAAATCATATACATACCACTCTCATCCCTGGTCATGATGTAGCCAGATGACTGTGATGGTGGACTGACCGTTCCAACAGCATTCCTGGCAATCACCCTGAATTCATACCGGTCACCACAAGACAGGCCTGTCACTGTGAACTGGCATTCACAGATATCAATAAAATTGCATCGCAGCCAACGTGCTCTTCCTTGGCGCCTCTCAACACTGTATGCCACAATCTTACTGCCTCCATCGCGTTGAGGTATCCCCCACTGAAGTGTGACAGAATCTCGTGTAACATCAATGCAGTTCGGTGTTCCAGGAGGATCTAAATAATGAAATAAATATTAATTTGTTTGTTATTGTTATTGTTTACCCGTGCATTGTTGAAAAGCTAATATTTGACAACTTAAGACTCACCAACGGGAGAAATAGCAAGTTTGTGCTTGCTTTGCTCACTGACTGGACTCATGCCAGCATTGTTCTGAGCATACACTCTGAATGAGTATTCCAGTCCCTCGATGAGGCCAATTGCTCTGTACTCCCTTCCAGAAATGACATTAGTGTTCACTTTGGTCCACAGAAGGCTGTTTCTATCTTTCTTCTCAAGATGGTAGCCAGTAATTGGTGAGCCACCATCAAAGCTGGGGGCATCCCATTGCACAGTCATGCCATCACTTGTGACATTAAACACAACAGGCTTCGCTGGGGGGCCTGGTGGCATGTACTGGTGTTGGGCAACAACCTCTGATGAGTTGAGAGGTTCACTTACTCCATATTTGTTCTCTGCTCGCACTCTGAATTGATATTCAGTGCCCTTAACCAGGTTGGATATCTTAAATGTGGTCCTAACTACACTTGAACAAACAATTTTCCATGCTGCTTGAGAGGTTTCTCGTTTTTCCACGCTGTAAGCGGTGATTTCTCCACCGCCATCGTCCTGCGGCTCATTCCACGAGATAATGATGCTCTGTGCTTTGATTTCATCAAATCGGACGGGGCCCACTGGTGCAGAGGGGGGGCCAAGGGTAGTAACCTTGATGTCAAAGAAGTTCTTGACAAGTCTATTGTCAAGGACCAAAGTGTATTTGCCTGCATTCTCTTTTCTCGCATTTCTCACAATCAGACTAGCTTTGTTCTCGGTCTGTCGGAAACGGACCTGCTCGCTTTCCTTTAGCGGAACGTCGTCTTTCATCCACTGAATCGTTGGCTTGGGTTTACCCTTGTATGGCAATTCAATATTTACATTTTGTCCAATGCGGACACTTAATTCGCCGTTGGGATAGTCTATAAGCTTAGCCTCGGGTGGGATTAGGAAGTCCTTCACAGTAACGGGTCCGATTTGAGAGAAGTCACTGCAGCCTTTCTCATTCTTGGCAAATACTCTGAAGAAAACCTCAGAGTTTTCTTTCAGCTGTGTTACTTCACACTTGCAGCGCCTGCATGTACCTCCAAGGCTCCATGTCTCCTCGCCTTTAGTTTTCTTTTCAATAATGTACTCAGAAATGTGGCTGCCACCATCATGGTCAGGCTTGGTCCATGCCAAAGTCACTGATGTGTTTGTTGAGTCGGCCATGACGAGGTCCTTAACAGCACCAGGAGTTTCAGTCGCTCTCACAGGTTCTAGTGTCTCACAAGTATCACCTACGCCGTTCTCATTTTCAGCAGATACACGGAAGAAATACGCGATCTCCTCTTCCAGGCCGTCAACCTTGTACGCTGTGTTGGCACATTCTGTCGTCACTATTGAATAGGCCTTCATTTTTGCGTCCTTCTTTTCAACGATATAGTTGGTAACAGGGGTGCCACCATCGATAAGAGGAGGTTCCCAGCTTAGAGTGAGTTTACCACGCGTAACATTTTTAACTACTAACTTACTGCAAGCAGAAGGTGAATCTAACACCTTCACAGATATAGTAATGGTCTTCGGCTCACCAACCCCATTTTCAATCTCTAGAAAGTATTTCCCTGAATCATCCCGAGTGACCTTTGGAATGATGAGTGTTGTTGAATATTCTGTGTTATTGATGGTGTATTTTGCATCGCCGCCGATATTTCTGTCTCCTCTTCTCCATGTGACATTTGGTGCAGGTCTGCCCTTGAGGGGTATCATAATCTCCACATCCCTTCCAGCCTTTGCCGTGTACTGAGTTGACATTGAAATATCCAGATCAACATCAGCCTCCTCTGTTGACACACAAACAAACAAATTATTACAATTTTATCCAGATATAAAACCCTTCCGACATGTTGATATTTGAAATATTATGAATATGTTTTAGGCACAGAATTAACACACACCTAGAATATCCTTTGCTTGTACTGGCAGAATCATTTCAATTTGACGTCCAACACCAGCACAGTTAACAGCAGAGACGCGGAAGAAGTAGTACACGCCTGGTTTCAGATGTGACACCACATACTCGGTTGTTCTTACTTCACCCTTAGAGCTTATAGTGACCCATTCTCTTTCGTCAGACCTCATTTGTTCAACTACATAGCTTGTGATTTCACTGCCGCCATCATAAACAGGCTTCACCCATCCAAGGGTAATCGACGTCTTGGTTGAATCCACAACTTTGAGTTTCGTCGGCTCACTTGGTGGGTCTGAAATGTTAATTAAGAAAACATCATAACAAACAAATTCACATTTCACAAGAAAAATTAGTTACACATGATTGTAAGAATATTACTAATAATTCATAATAAAAACGACAGATCGTCTTACCAATGGGATCATATGCTTTATAGAAGATGGATGCATCAGAGTATGGACCAGCTCCAGCTTTATTAACTGCACAAACGCGATACTGATATTCATTGCCCTCAGTGAGATTGCTTGCTTTCTGCCTAGTATCGCGAATTGTGTCTTTGATGACCTTGAACCACTGGAGACTTTTCTTTTCACGCTTCTCCAGATAATATCCATCAATATCGCTGCCTCCATCTTGGCTTGGTCTTTCCCATACCACAGTCATGGTTGATCTGGTAATCATGGTGACCTGAGGCTTGGAGGGTTGGCTGGGAGGTACTGCAGAAACAGAGTATCAGGGTAAATTAAAAAGACAAAAAATATCAACACAACTAAGTAATGATGACTGAAAATGCTTTTACCAAAGGAGTTCTGTGCGATGACAGGCTCTGACTCTAAGGGATCTCCGACCCCATATTTGTTCACTCCACGGACGCGGAAAATGTACTCGTTGCCTTTGATCAGCCTTGGTACAGAGACAATGCAGTCCACCAGTTTCTCAGAGATTATAGACCACATTATTCTGCTACTTTCACGTTTCTCCACAATGTAATGGGTGACCATCGCTCCACCCTCATCCACTGGAGGATCCCACATGATGGTTATAGTGTCTGCTGTAATTTTCTTGAACTGAATATCTCCTGCAGGTGGTCCAGGTTTATCTAAGGGGGACAAAGTATTAATCACAATGCATAACATACAAAACACACCTTTCAATAAACACATAGGATTTTCCTTAGCAACATACCTTGGACAAGTACTCTGATGCCAGCATATGCTGAGCCCAAAGAATTCTTTATCTTGAGTTCATATGTTCCAGTGTTCAAACGTGTAGCATCCCTGACTGAGATAGATGCAGAGTCGGAGGTGCTTGAAATCGTGATCTGAGGTCCAGACTCAAGTTCTTTTCCGTCTTTCAACCATTCAATTGTTGGCTGGGGTTTGGCAACAATGCCGACTTTAAGCTGAACTGTTGCTCCAGCTTTGTATTTAACTACATCAAGATATCCCGGAGGAAGTTCAATCTCAGGGGCGCCATAGGTATCCACGCATGTTACTGGTCCAACGGTAGCTGAAGGGTTACTGACAGAACCAACTGCATTCTTTGCCCGGACTCTAAATTCATAAGCTTCGTCTTGAGTGAGTCCTGACACGGTGTATTTGGTATCAGAAACCCTTGTCAAATTAGCTTTTAACCATTTGCCCTTTTGACAGTCTTTCCTCTCAATTTTGTACCCAGTCACTTTGCTTCCGCCATCATATGAGGGTTTCTGCCAGGCGAGGCTGATGGAACTCTTTGTGATGTCGGTGACACGGAGATCGGTTGGAGGTTCTGGAAAACATCACCAGAATTAGAACTAGAACAGCTACAGAGCTACAGGCAGTCTGTAATTTTCTGCTAAAAGATTTAAAATTTAAAAAATATCCTTACCACAGGCATCGATTGCCAGCACAGCTTCTGAAATCTTGCTGATTGGTCCGATGCCAGCTGCATTTTCTGCTGCCACCTTGAATTCATAGATCAGCCCAGCGCTGATGTCTGACACTTTGAAATGCGTGGCACGAATAACAGTTTTGTTGACCTTCCTCCACAGGATGCTGTTTTTGTCTTTCATATGAAGGTGATATCCGAAAACATGGCTTCCTCCATCAGAAGACGGCTCTTTCCAGTCAACAGTAATGCTTTCTCTTGTAACATTAGATACCCATGGTGTTGACGGTGCCTCAGGAATTGCTGAAACAGAGGAGAAAATGTTTTTTTTTATTGATATTTGTAATATAGTCCAATTGGAATAATACATCTCATGCAAAAATGTTACTTACTATATGGGAGACTGACTGTGACAGGTGGAGAATCAAGATGCTCGCTGATACCAAAGCGATTTTCTGCCCGTATTCTGAACTGATACTCGATTCCATTAGTCAACTTCAGAATCTTTATTGTGCACCTCGCAACTGCAGATGAAACTTCAATCCAGTTTGCAGTAGTTGTTTCACGTTTTAGGACAACGTAGTTGGTGATTGGACTACCACCATCATATGCAGGAGGGAGCCACTTCAGACTTACACTGTCCTCTGTGATATCACACATTTCAACTGGGCCCACAGGTGCACTCGGTCTGTCCAGGACCACAATATTGATAAAGGACTTGGTGGTTCCACTTGCGTTAGAGGCTGTAATGTCATATCTGCCTGCGTCATGAGCAACACTCTCACGCAGAGTTACCATAAGACAGTCAGGCATTACTTCGTAATTGAACCTCATGGTCGATTTCAGAACATGATCATCCTTTGACATGGACACTTTTGGTAGTGGTTTTCCAGTTAGAGGGATCTCGACCTTAAGATTGGAACCTGCCTTTACATACACGGTATTGTGTTGGAAGTCCTTTAGATTAATCTCAGGTGCCTCTGTTGATGCAGAAAAGAAAGACCAAAAGATGTCAGAGCAACATATCTGTAATTACTTGTCATTTAAAAGAGATAGGACAAAGATTCGGATGCAGACATGCCACCGTATAACTTACCTAACTGGTCTTTAACAAGAACAGGCTGAACCATGTCTTTAGGGTCACTGAAGCCAGCATGATTTTCAGCACGAACTCTGAAGTAGTATTCAGCGTTCTCTCTTAAGCCATAGACAACGAAATTAGTTGCTTTGGTGACACCACACCTTATCCACTTCTGTTGTCCTTTTTCTAGAGCATCAACCTGATAGCTGGTAATCCTGCTGCCACCATCATGCTCAGGTTTACTCCAAGCTAGTGAGACACTGTCTTTTGTGACATCGGTGACTCCAAGTTTTGCTGGTGGGCTTGGTTTTTCTGAAATAAAAGATTGTGTATGGGTTAAAAAAAACTACATGCAAAGAGAAACCAACTATCGAGGCAAACGTTTGTGTTAATGTTACAGTTATCATCACCTACCTGTAATCTTGGTTCCCTCTTTGGTTTCAAGAGGTACTCCAGTTCCGTATTCATTTTCTCCCGTGACTCTGAAATAATAAACACCTCCCTCCTGAAGGTCAGGTACTCTTAAGGTAAGCCGAGGACAATTATCTGTAACCCTCGTCCATCCCTTTTTGCTTGCTTCGCGCAGATCAACAAGGTAGTTTTTGACAGGAGCTCCACCTTCATTTTCTGGTGTGTCCCATGTGATAGTGGCAGAGTTTTTGGTCACTTCCTTAATTGAAACACTGGCTGGTGGTCCAGGTGTATCAAGAACTTTTACACTCAGTGTTAGTGTAGCTGTACCAGCAACATTTTGAAGAGTCACAGTGTATTTGCCAGAGTCATTTCTTGTGGCTTGCTCAACTGTGATAGATGTGCAAGTATCGGTAGTATCAATCGCTGCCCTAACTCTAAGATCAACGTCAGGTTTGTTCCACATTACATTGGGCACGGGCTTCCCCTTGAATGGGACTCTTAAAGTGAATGAGCTGCCATCTTTGACAATCAGTGTCTTTCGCATTTCATTACTGATGAGGAAAACAGGTTCATCTTCTCTGTCCTTTGCCACCTGTGGATCGGTTTCTGGACTTGGCTCACTTGGACCTATTTTGTTAACCGATTTAACCACAAAGACATATTCTGCTCCTGAGGTCAGCCCTACAACAGTGAACTCAGTGTTCTTAGTGTGTCGGACACCAACAATCCAGTCCTCATCGTTGGTTTTCCTGTATTCAACTGAGTATCCTGTGATAGGAGAGCCACCATCAAACAATGGCTTGTTCCAAGACAGCGTAATTGTGGTTTTAGTAGAATCGATTATCTTTGGTTTAGCTGGTGGTGATGGCAAAAACAGTGGATCCTCTGCCTTTGTCAAAGGGCAAGGCACACTTGGGGCACTTAAACCTGCAGCATTCTCTGCATAGACACGATACTCATATTCACATCCTTCGCGGAGATTGGAAGCTTTGACCCTTAGGTCATAAACAGGCTTTTTATTGACGCGGACCCAACGGAGACCAGATCTTTCACGTTTTTCAATTACATAGCCGCTAATGCTACTGCCACCATCAGAGACAGGTCTTTCCCAGCAGATTGTCATTGCTTCACTTGTTATACTTGTGACTTCGACATCTGTGGGTGCAGCAGAAACTGTAAATGGATCCATGGCCTTAGCAGGATCGCTCTCCAGAGATTCCCCAGTTCCATATTTATTCACACCCCGAACCCTGAAAATGTATTCATTGCCTTTAAGGAGTTTTGTGACTTTGCATGTTGTGGCCTTCATGTCTGCATAGACTAGGGTCCAGGCAAGACGGCTTGTCTCACGTTTCTCCACAATGTAGTGCTGAATTTCAGCACCACCGTTTTCTTGAGGCGGTCCCCAAGTTAATGTGCATTTTTCTGCTGTCAAACCAGTAACTTCCAATGGCCCAGATGAAGGGCCAGGTCTATCGAGGACTTTACAGTTCACAGCTAAAGATCTGGTACCAGCAACATTCTGTAATGTCAGAACATACTGCCCAGAGTCTCTTCTAATACTGTCTCTAACAATCAATGTGGTGGATGTTAGCGTTGAAGAAATTTCAACTCTTGCTTTAGCCTCTATTTCTTTTCCATCCTTTGCCCATGAAATCACAGGTATTGGACGTCCAGAAATTTCAGCATCAATTCTCAGTATATCTCCTGCTTTGACTACAACAAGCTGTCTGAGTTTGTCCTCAATTGTGATACGTGGTGGATCCACATCATCTTTGACTGTCACAGGGCCAGTACCCTCTGATGGCTCACTGAGTAAACCAGCTGCATTCTTTGCAATTACATGGAAATCGTACCTTAGATCTTCGGTAAGACCTGTCACATCAAAATATGTGTCTTGGAGATTGGTGAAATTGCACTTCAACCAGCGACCATCGGGAAGTTCTTTACGTTCAACAATATAACCAGTCACCTTGGCTCCTCCATCATTTTCAGGCTTTGTCCAGAGGAGAGAAACAGACGTTCTCGTTATATTCATAACAACTGGCTGACCTGGAGGATCACATGCATCTCTTGCAGCAACAGACTCGCATGCTTTTGTGCACGGTCCAATGCCAGCGATGTTCTCTGCATACACTCTATACTGATAGAGGAGACCTTCTTCAAGACCAGTTACTTTGAACTGAGTGTCAGCAACAAGACCCCTAGTGATTTTTGTCCAGAGAATGCTGCTCTGGTCTTTACATTCCAAGTGATATCCAATGACTGGACTTCCACCATCACTGGCTGGTCGTTTCCATGTAACCAACATGCCTGATTTTGTGGCATGGGCAACTTCAAGGTCAGCTGGAGGGCCAGGTGGAGTGAAGGAGTACTGTGCAACTATTGGGACAGAGTCAACAGCATGACTCTTGCCATAACGATTTTCAGCAGCAATACGGAACTGATATTCTGTCCCCTGTGTTAAGCGAGATACTTTAATCGATGACCTGGCCACTGTGGCTGATACAATTTGCCATGTCGTAGTGGTGGTATCTCTCTTCTCAACAACATAATTGTTAATTTGACAACCGCCGTCATAAACTGGAGGATCCCATGATAACGAGATGTAATCGGCGCTTACTTCATCAACTCTGATTGCACTTGGTGGACCAGGTTTGTCAAGAACAATTACTGCTATTTCAGCTGATTTTACTCCAATAGAGTTGGTCAGTATAATCTCATATTTTCCGGCATCTTCCCTTGTTGCATCTTTAATGACAATCTTAGAAGATGTTTTAGATGCCAGAACATTTACTCTGGTTGTTTGCTTCAGTGAGTGGCCATCTTTCTTCCACATTACCTCTGGATGAGGTCTTCCTCTAAATGGAACATCGATTTTGAGATCATCACCAGCCTTAACACTGTAAGCGTTAAATAACAAGTCAATAATCGGTTCAATGGTAATGTCCTTGGCCACAACAGGTGCCATCAGGGGTTTAGGATCACTCTTTCCTTTGTCATTAACAGCTGTAATTCTGAATGAATATTCTTCTCCTGTTGTAAGTCCTTCAATTGTGGCTTCCAGTGCTTTTACTGTAGCACATGTCGTCCATTTATCTGATCCTTTGGTCAACATTTCCACTATGTAGCCTGTTATTTTGCTACCACCGTCATGGTCTGGCTTTTCCCATGAGAGACTTGCAGTATGGCGAGTTACATCTACAAGTGTGACCTTACCAGGTGGATAAGGAGCTTGAGAAACTTTGACTGCGTCTGTGGTAGCTGCAGGCAAGCCAACACCAAGTTCATTTACAGCCAGTACACGGAAGTGATAAAGACCTCCCTCTTGAAGATCATCAATCTTAAAGGAATTTCGAACACAGTTGTTTGTCACAGTTGTAAATGCCATTCGTTTAGATTCCCGTTTCTCCACGATATAATGAGTAATTTTGGCTCCTCCGTCAATATGTGGTGGTTCCCACTGCAGCTGGACTGAATCTCGTTTGATGTCCTTTATTATAAAGTTCACTGGAGCACTTGGGGAGTCCAAGACTCTGACATTAATAAATGCAGATTTGGTTCCACTATTGTTTTCAAGAGTCACAACATATTTACCACTGTCAAATCTATCAACGTTGTCAATGACAAGCATTGTGTAAGAGCTGGTGACTTCAATTTGGGCACGCTCTGTTAGGGTACCTTCTGCCTTGGCCCATTTAACCTCAGGCTCTGGCCTTCCTCTAATGGTGACAAACAAGCGAAGTGTTGCGCTTGCCCGAATAGTCACGATTTTCCTCAAGTCAGCATCTAACTCCACTTCAGGGGCCTCAAGTTTTTCAGCAGCAACAACAGAGCCTTGAACATCAATGTGTTCTCCAGCACCTTCAATATTAACTGCACAAATACGGAAGTTGTACTCTGCGTTTTCCTTAAGTTTTTTCACTGTGAAGTGTGTTGCTTGTACACCAGTGGGTGGTGTACACACAATCCACTCATCATCGCTGGCCTCTTTCTTCTCAACAATATACCCAGAGATTTGTGCACCACCATCATAAATGGGCCTACTCCAGGCCAGGGAAACAGTTGTGCTTGAATGGTCGGTCACTTTGGGATTGCTTGGAGGGCCAGGAGGATAGGTTGCATCACAGGCTTTGTAATATTCAGATGGTTCGCTTGGTGTACCAACACCTGCAGCATTTTCAGCAGATACTCTGAACTCATAAGAGTGTCCTTCTGCCAATCCAGCAGCTCTAAACCGCAGATCAGTTAGTCTTTTCCTGTTACATTTTGTCCATCGGACACCCTCTTTATCGCGCTTCTCCAAGACATAGCCCTCAATTTGTGAGCCACCATCCTCCTCTGGCCGTTCCCATGAAAGGACTATAGAATCCCGAGTGATTGCACCTGCTTCTGGCGTGGAAGGAGCACCTGGTGTCCTGAAAGGATTTCTTGCAATAACTGGATCAGATTCAAGTGGTTCACCAATACCATACTTGTTCACTGCCATGACTCTAAAGATGTACTCATTGCCTGGCAAGAGTTTAGTGACTTTGTAACTGATAGCTTGGATTTTAGGTTCTACAGTAGTCCAAGATAATCTGCTGGTTTCCCTCTTTTCAATGATGTAATGAGAAATACTAGCTCCACCATCATGAGTTGGATGACTCCAATGTAAATAGCATTTCTCTGCTTTTACACCGGTTACCTTCAGAGGCCCCTCTGGTGGGCCAGGTCTGTCCAGGACTTTGACATTTATCGGCACTAATTTCGTTCCACCCACATTGCTGAGGCTTAGGACAAAATGTCCACCATCGACTCTTATGCAGTCTTTGACAGTAAGAATAGTGCGAGTAATAGTGGACTTAATTTCCATTCGTGGAGTAGCACTGTCAATCTCCTTCCCATCCTTCAGCCATATTATATCAGGCAATGGTTTGCCAGCGATATCAGCATCAATGGTAAATGTTTCACCAGCATTCACAATGATGACATCCTTGAATTTCGAGTCCATGGAGACTGAAGGTGCTTCAATCTCGTCTTGTGCAGTAATTGGCCCAGTGCTTTCAGAAGGTTCACTTAAAACACTAGCTGCATTTCTTGCTATTACTCTGAATTCGTATCTTTCTGCTTCGGTTAATTCTGTAACTGTAAATTGAGTGTCAATTATATTTGTGAAACTGGCCTTCATCCAACGGCCTTCAGGCAGTTTCTTCCTTTCAACAATGTAACCCGTGATTGCACTGCCTCCATCATATTGTGGCTTCGCCCACTGAAGTGTGACAAGACTCCTTGTGATAACAATAGCTTCAGGAGTTCCAGGAGGATCACATGGATCACGTGCAACAATACTTTCTGAAACTTTGCTAGCTGGACTCATTCCTGCGATGTTTTCAGCAAACACTCTATATTCATACTCGATGCCTTCTTCAAGACCATTTGTCTTCAATCGAGTGTCAGTAATGAGGAGCTTGTTAAGTTTTGTCCACAAAATGCTGTTTTTCTCTTTGCGCTCAAGGTGATACCCAAGAACGGCACTTCCTCCATTATTGCTAGGTGGCTTCCATTCAATAACCATATGATCCTTTGTTACTGAGGACACAAATGGCATGGCAGGTGCTGCAGGTTCACTGAAAGGGTAACTGACAACAACAGGTGTTGAGTCTAAAGATGTGCTCTTTCCGTATCTGTTTTCAGCAAATACTCTAAACTGATATTCTGAACCAGTTTTCAGCTTAGAGATTTTTATTGTTGTCCGAGCAATTGTTGCTGAAACAATCTGCCAGGCTGTGGTAGTGGTGTCCCGTTTTTCAACAACGTAATTGTTTATCTGACAACCACCGGTGTACACAGGTGCCTCCCAGGATATTACAACATAATTTGCACTAACTTCCTCAATTTTAACTGGTCCAACTGGTGGGCCTGGTTTGTCTAGGATGATGATGCCAATTTCCTCAGAGACTGTGGCTACACTGTTTGTAGCTGTTATTGTGTATTTGC
The DNA here is from genome assembly GCA_037974605.1 of Nannopetersius ansorgii. Classification (NCBI taxonomy): domain Eukaryota; kingdom Metazoa; phylum Chordata; class Actinopteri; order Characiformes; family Alestidae; genus Nannopetersius; species Nannopetersius ansorgii. Next base: position 613,427 of record JBBPDE010000002.1, read on the forward strand.
CACAATCTTCTCTACTGGAGTCTTTGATGGTAAGGACTGTAGATGATGCAGTGCTTAAGACATTTAGTCTAGTTGTTTCTTTCAGCGCTTGGCCATCTTTTGTCCATGTAACCTTTGGTGTTGGACGCCCTTTTACTGGAATTTCTACTTTGAGGTCTTCTCCACATTGCACACTGTATGTGCTGACAGTCATTTTGAATGTCGGTTCAATTGTGATATCTTTAGCTACGACCGGAGCAACTAGTGGCCTTGGATCACTTCGTCCCTTATCATTGAAGGCTGAAACCCTGAACAGATACTCTCGACCAGAACTAAGTCCAGTAACAGTTCCCTCGCACGTTTTGGCAGTTGTTGCTATTACCCAGTCTTCAGATCCTTTGGGCTGCATTTCAATGTAATATCCCAGAATCCTGCTACCTCCATCATGATCTGGTTTCTCCCATGACAGTGAAGCAGTGCTTTTAGTCACATCTGTCAAAGTGACCTTTCCCACAGAAAGAGGAGGATCTGCTGTCTTTACAGATTCCTCAGTTTCTATTGACAGACCAACTCCAAACTCATTTTCAGCCATGACTCTGAAGTAATAAATGGCACCTTCAGTAAGGTCACCAACACGTAAAGTAGTCTTGGTGCATTTTGTAGTGATGTTAGAGAAAGCTGGCCGAGTTGATTCACGCTTGTCCACAATGTAGTTCTTTATCTTTGCGCCACCATCAATAAGTGGAGGCTCCCAAACAAGAGTGACATAGTTTCTTGTGACATCTTTCACAATAAGGTTTAATGGAGCGCCTGGTGTATCCAGTACTTTCACTGAAACGAATGCTGACTTGGTGCCACTGCTGCTCTCCAGAGTTAGTGTGTATTTTCCAGCATCATTCCTGTCACAGATGTCAAGGGAGAGCTGAGTATAATCTGCCCCCTTTTCAATTTGGGCTCTAGTTGGTAGGTCGCCATCATCCTTAGTCCAATTTATTTCTGGAGTGGGACGGCCTTTGAATGGTATACAGATTCTCATAGATCCTCCTGCACGGACCACAATGCCCTTCCTTAATTCGGCATCAAGTTCAATTTCTGGAGGATCCATTTTATCAACTGGTTTCACTGTGCCTGGTATAGCAACTGGCTCACCAACACCTAGTTTATTCAGAGCGCATACTTGAACCTTATACTCTTGGTGTTCTGTTAGTTTGGTTATTGTGAATTTAGTATCATTCAACCCACTAGGTGGAGTACATGTTAGCCATTCCTCTTCATCAGCTTTGCAGATCTCTACAACATAGCCCTGGATTTCCAACCCACCATCATAAATTGGTCTGCTCCATTCAATACTGACTGAGTTCTTCGTGCTGTCAACAAGGTGCGCATTAGTCGGTGGACCAGGTTTAAATGTGGGATCACATGCTTTGAAATATGTAGTTTCTGGACTTGGTTGTCCAACTCCAGCAGCATTTTCTGCAGATAATCTGAATTCATATTCGTGATCCTCTGTGAGACCTGTAACTCTGAATCGAAGGTCAGTGACTCTACGTTTGTTACATTTTGTCCATCTGACTCCAGCTCTGTCTCTCTTCTCTACAATGTAACCAACAATCTCACTTCCACCATCATTCACGGGGCGAGTCCAGCACACAGTCATGGAATCCCTTGAAATGTTTGTTATTTCCAGTTCTTGAGGAGGTCCAGGAGGAACAAATGGATTTCTCATAATTACTGGGACAGATTCCAAAGGTTCACCAACACCATACTTGTTGACAGCCATGACACGGAAAATGTACTCATTTCCTTTGAGAAGTTTGGTGACCTTGAACATAGTTGCGCCACAATCACTAGACACTACAGTCCAAGCAAGACGACTTGTTTCTCTCTTCTGAATGACGTAATGAGAAATACTGCTGCCACCATCGTGTCTAGGAGGAAGCCATGATAATGAGCACTTCTCACTTGTTACATTAGAGACTGTTAAAGGTCCTTCTGGAGGCCCAGGTCTATCAAGCACCCTTACATTGAATGACACAGATTTAGTGCCACCAACATTAGTAAGGTGCAAAGTGTACTGTCCTCCATCAATTCTAATGGCATCTTTGACAACAAGAACAGCGGTGAAGTCAGTGTTCTTGGTCTCAGCTCTAGCTGTAGTTTCAACTTCCACGTCACCTTTGAACCACTGTATTGTAGGAACTGGCTTTCCCAGCACAGAAGCCTCCAATGTAAATGTTTCTCCAGCATTGATGGTTACAACCTGGCTGTACTTCGAGTCGATTTCATAGGTTGGTGGCTGAACTTCATCCTTAGCTGTGATTGGCCCAGTGCATTCAGAAGGTTTGCTGACTGATCCAGCACCATTTCTGGCAATGATTCTGAAGTCATACTTTGAGTCTTCTGTCAGACCTGTTACAGTAAATTCAGTATTAAGGATGTTTGTAAAACTTGCTTTCATCCAACGGCCATCTGGGAGGTCTCTCTTCTCTACAACATAGCCAGTGATCAGACTGCCTCCATCATATTCTGGCGGTGTCCATCTGAGCATTACTGAGTGCCTTGTCACAATTACTGGCACAGGGGTTCCAGGAGGGTAACATGGGTCAAGTGCCATGCAACCCTCAGAAACTTTGCTGCATTTGCCAATTCCAACTATATTTTCAGCAGAAACTCTGAACTCATATTCAATGCCTTCCTCTAATGGTGATGTTTTAAATCTTGTGTCTTGAATTAGTGTTTTATTTATCTTTGTCCAAAGAATACTGTTCTTTTCTTTTCTCTCGAGATGATACCCAAGAATAACACTGCCACCATCGGAAGCTGGCTTGTGCCACTCAACAACCATCGACTCTTTTGTGAATGCAGAAACGAATGGAGTTCCAGGGGGACCTGGCTCTTTGAAAGGGTACTGAGCAAGAACCGGCTCCGAATCTATTGCATAGCTTGTGCCATATCTGTTCTCAGCAAAGATCCTGAACTGGTACTCGGCTCCAGTTTTCAAATTTCCAACTTTGAGTGTAGTCCTTGCCACTGTAGCTGAAACAACTACCCAGTTGGTTGTTGTTGTGTCTCTCTTTTGTACAATGTAATTTGATATCTGACAACCTCCGGTATAGGTTGGAGGATCCCACGACAGTGTAATACTCTCTGCACTTACTTCATCGATCCTGACTGGGCCTGTTGGAGGTCCGGGTTTTTCAAGTATGATGACTTCAACTGTGGCCTCTTTTTGTCCAAGAGCATTGGCCACTGTAATGTTGTACATACCACCATCATCTCTTGTTGCATCTTTAATGGAGAGAGTTGTATGCTGTGCAGTGTCTGCAACATTCACCCTTGTGGTCTGTTTCAGAGCTGTACCATCTTTTGTCCATGTTATAGTTGGTTTTGGATGACCAGTAATACGGGCTTCAATTTTCAGGTCATAACCAACCTGTACGCTGTAGGTACTGAGCTTTGTCCTCACAGATGGATCGATTACAAGGTCCTTTGCAATTACAGGATTTGCTAGAAGTCTAGGATCACTCTTTCCTTTATCATTAACTGCAATTACTCTGAAACTGTACTCTTCACCTTGGGCTAAATTGGTAACAGTGGTGTCAAGCGATTTAACTTGGGCACATAGAGACCATTTTTCACTTCCCTTTGCTTGCATCTCAACTTCATAGTAGGCAATCCGGCTACCACCATCGTGCTCTGGTTTTTCCCAGGACAAAGAAATGCTCTTGCGTGTAACGTCCACTACAGAGACTTTTCCAGGAGGTTGTGGTACCTCTGAAATTTTCAGAGGTTCTGGGGTTTCAGCAGGTAATCCAATGCCATGTTCATTTTCAGCAAGAACTCTGAAGAAATAGTTGTGGCCCTCTTCCAGTGGTTCAATCTTGTATGTCATTTTGTTGCAGGAAGCAACAGCCGAGTATACTTTTCTTGTACTCTCACGCTTCTCAACAATATAATTTTTGATCTTAGCTCCACCATCAAGCAAAGGTGGCTCCCAGGTCAAAGTAATGGAATTCTTTGTTATTTCTTTCACGTGGAAGTTTGCTGGCACGTCAGGAGTGTCAAGTACTCTGACACTAATAAAAGCAGATTTTGTTCCACTTGAATTCTCCAAAGTTAAAATGTACTTTCCACTCTCAAATCTGTTGATGTTTTCAATTACAAGTGAGGTATAGCTACTTGTGATATCAATTTGTGCTGTCTCGTTAATTTCCCCTTCAGCTTTTCCCCATTTCACTTCAGGAACAGGTCGCCCTCTGATTGGAACAAACAGTCTGAGGGATCCTCCAGCTCTAACTGTGATCATCTTTCTCAAGTCAGCATCAAGGTCAATATCTGGTGCCTCAAGTTTATCTTCTATAAGTATGGATCCCTTGATATCAGCATTTTCGCCAACTCCAATCTTATTTATGGCACAAATACGGAATTTGTATTCATGTTTTTCCAACAGTTTCTTAGCTTCAAATCTTGTTTCTGTGATTCCAGTTGGTGGTGTGCAAATTGTCCATTCATCAGATGTGCCCTCACAGGCCTCTACAATGTAACCTTGAATCTCACATCCACCGTCATAAATAGGTTTCCCCCACTGCAGAACAACAGATGACCTAGAGATATCAATCACCTTGGGATTGTTTGGTGGACCTGGTCTGAAGATTGGATCCAGTGCCTTGTAGTACACAGTGGGAACACTAGGTTTTCCGACTCCAGCAGCATTTTCAGCAGAGACACGGAATTCATAACTGCGATTTTCTAGAAGACCCGTAACTCTGAAGCGCAGTTCACTAACTACACGCTTGTTGCATCTCGTCCATCTAACACCTTCTTTATCCCGCTTTTCTATAACATATCCTGCAATTGCATTACCGCCATCATTAGTAGGTCTTTCCCATGTAACAACCATGGAGTCCTTTGTGATATTGGAGACAACAACACCAGTCGGTGGATGAGGTGTTACAAATGGATTTGCTGCAATGACTGGATCCGACTCTAGAGGTTCGCCAATTCCATATTTGTTGACTGGGATCACTCTAAAGATGTACTCATTTCCTGGAAGAAGCTTGGTAATCTTCAGATTCAGGGTTTGCACCTTGGATTCCACAACTGTCCAGACTAATCGGCTGGTCTCTCTCCTTTCAACAATGTAATGGGATATTTCAGCACCTCCATCATGTAAAGGTGTTTTCCAAGCTATGCAACACTTCTCACTTGTAACCCCATAGATTGAAATAGACCCATCTGGTGGCCCAGGCCTGTCTAGAACTTTGACATTGACACTCACTGATTTCTCTCCACCAACATTTTTCAATAACAGTGTATACTGGCCTCCATCCACGCGAATAGCCTCTTTTACACTTAAAGAAGCTGTGAAGTCAGTATTTTTAATCTCGAGTCTAGCTGTATTTACAAGTTCCTCACCAGCTTTTATCCAGTGAATTGATGGAACAGGCTTGCCAAGTACTCCAGCATCAATCTTGAATGATTCTCCAGCATTAACAACAATAGTTTGAGAATATTTAGCATCCAGATCAATCATAGGTGGCTCAACTTCGTCCTTTGCCGTGATTGCACCTGTACTGTCAGATGGAACACTGAATACTCCTGCGCCGTTCCTTGCAATGACACGGAATTCATATTGTTGCTCTTCTACCAAGCCACTGATGACAAATTCGGTTTCTATGATATTAGTGAAACTAGCCTTCATCCAGCGGCCATTAGGCAACTCTTTCTTCTCAACAATGTAGCCAGTGATCCTGCTGCCACCATCAAATTGTGGTGCTGTCCATCTAAGCGTTACAGAACTTCTGGTGACAATCACTGCTTCTGGTTTACCTGGAGGATCACAAGGATCTCTTGCCACTTGGATTTCTGACACTTTGCTTACCTTGCTTAGACCAACAATATTCTCGGCATAAACTCTGTACTCATATTCAATGCCTTCTTCAAGACCACTCATCTTGAATCTTGCATCCGGAATGATCGTTTTATTTTGTTTTACCCACAGGAGGCTATTTTTTTCCTTACTTTCAAGATGGTAGCCCAGAATTTTGCTTCCACCATCACTGCTAGGTTTGTTCCAAACCACAACCATACTTTCTTTGGTAACGGACTGAACAGTGGGAATTCCTGGTGCACTAGGGACCTCAAATGGATACTGGGCAACAACAGACTCTGACAGTAGGAATGAACTCTTGCCATATCTGTTTTCAGCTGCAATCCTGAACAGGTACTCACAGCCAGTCTTCAGTCTTCCTGCTTTAACTGTTGTTCTAGCCACTGTTGCTGACACTATCTGCCAGTTTGTGGTAGATGCATCTCTTTTTTCCACAATATAATTATTGATTGTACAGCCGCCTTCGTACTCTGGTGGTTGCCATGAGAGTGTCACACTCTCTGCTGTTACTTCATCTATTTTGATTGGGCCAGTTGGAGGACCAGGTTTGTCTAGAACAACAACAGTAATGTCAGTTGTGGCCTCTCCAGCGGAGTTTGAAAGCTTGATAGAATAAATGCCCACATCTTCCCGTGTTGCCTCCTTGATTACTAGATACAGATGCTTATCAGTCACTTCAGCATTTACTCTTGTTGTCTCTTTCAGAACAATGCCATCTTTGAGCCATGTGGCTGCTGCTTTGGGCTGAGCAACATAAGGTACATCTATTTTGAGGTCATCACCTGCCAGCACACTAAATGTACTGAATAAAAGCTTGAATGCTGGCGTGATTACAATGTCCTTTGCCACTACTGGCACACTTAGAGGACGAGGATCGCTTGTTCCTTTTTCATTTGTTGCTGATACACGGAATGAGTACTCTTCACCTTGAGTCAGACCAGCAATAACTGCTTCTGTTACTTTAACGGTCATGACCTGAGTCCACTTCTCACTGCCTTTTCCTTGCATTTCCACAATGTATCCAGTGATCCTGCTTCCTCCATCATGATCTGGCTTCTCCCAAAATAGAGTTACAGTGCTGCCTGTTACTTCTTTAAGAGTCACCTTGCCAGGAGGTAGAGGTTTTTCAGAAATCTTAACTGGTTCAGTGGTTTCCACAGGGAGGCCAACACCGAATTCATTTTCAGCCAAGATTCTGAAGAAATACAAACTACCCTCTTGTAGATCACCAATTCTCCAGCTTGTTTTGGGGCAGGACGCATTTATAATAGAGTAGGCTTTTCTTGTTGATTCACGTTTTTCTACGAGGTAATGTCTGACTCTTGATCCACCATCAATGATAGGAGGATCCCAGATTAGTGAGACTGAATCTCTCGTAATTTCCTTGATTATGAGGTTTTGAGGTGCCCCCGGAGTGTCAAGCACCCTGACATTCACAAATGCTGTTTTGCTTCCTGAGCTGTTTTCCACGGTTAGTATATATTTCCCACCATCAAACCTGTCAACATTCTCAACAACCAGTGATGTGAATGATGGTGTAATTTCAATGGATGCTCTGTCGAGAGGTTCGTCATGCTCTCTAGACCATTTAACTTCTGGTGCAGGTCTTCCTTTAATTGGCACAAATAATCTCAAAGTGCTGCAAGCTCTTATGCACACTATTTTGCGAAGGTCTGAATCGAGCTCAATTTCAGGAGCAAGATATCTGTCCTCTGCTTTTGGTGAGCCAGGTACGGAAGCGGGCTCTCCAACACCCTCACAGTTCAAAGCAGAAATGTTTATTTTATATTCTTGGTTTTCAATTAGATTTGTTATGGTCAGTGAAGTTCCTGTAAGACCCTCCCTTGGAGAGACAATTGTCCATTCATCTTCTTCTGGCAGGCAAGTTTCTACAATATATCCTGTAATATCTGAGCCACCATCATAAACTGGTTTGTTCCAAGCGACAGTAATCGATGACTTGGTTGTGTCCAAAACTCTTGGATTTCCTGGAGGTCCAGGTTGGAATATTGTGTCACATGCCATATAAAAGGGACTTGAAGGGCTTGGGGCACTTAAACCAGCAGCATTCTCAGCAAGGATTCTGAATTCATATTCATGCCCTGGTGTGAGTCCAGACGCTTTGAAGCGCAAATCGGTAACTGTTCTCTTGTTGCATTTGACCCAGCGAAGACCAGTTTTATCCCTTCTTTCAATTATGTAGGTATTAATTGCACTTCCTCCATTGTACTCAGGGTGTCCCCAGCACACCACCATAGAGTCCTTTGTAATTGTTGTAACTTCAGGGGCTTGTGGTGCATCCGAGGGTACATATGGGTTAGTTGCAACAGCAGGGTCAGACTCAAGGGGTTCTCCAACTCCATACTTATTCACAGCCATTATTCTAAAGATATACTCATTTCCTTTCAGCAATTTGGTCACCTTATAGCGGTTGACTTGCAAATCTGTGGCTACATTTGTCCATGCAAGTCTGCTTGTTTCACGTCTCTGAATGATATAATATTCAATCTTTGCTCCCCCATCTTGAAGTGGTGGCAGCCATGACAGAATGCATTTCTCTGTTGTCATGTCTGTAACATGAAGTGGTCCTTCAGGAGGTCCTGGCCTATCTAGCACTTTGACATTAAATACAAACTTAGCAAATCCTCCAGGGTTGCTAGCAGTCAGAGTAAAAGCACCTCCGTCTCTTCTTGCTGAGTCTTTGTTGCTCAAACATGTGTAGAAGTCTGCTGTTTTGATTTCTAGTTTTGCTGTATCTTCAAGCTCCTTTCCATCTTTTGTCCATACCAAGGATGGGATTGGTCTCCCAGTAACATTTGCATCAAGTTTGAAAACATCTCCTGCTTTAACCACCACAGTACTACTAAAGCTGGCATCAACATCAAGCTTTGGTTCCTCAATATCATCTCGGCAGATAACCACTTGAGAAGGTTTAGAGGGCTTACTGACAGATCCAGCAGAATTTCTTGCCAGGACACGGAATTCATATGAAGCATCTTCTGTCAGACCACTTACAGTAAAGCTTGTCTCAAGGATATTGCTGAAGTTGGCTTTTAACCAGCGGCCATTGGGCAACTCTCTCTTCTCTACTGTGTACCCAGTGATTGGGAAACCACCATCACCCTCTGGCTTCATCCATTGAAGAGTAACCTCATGTCTGGTTATATTAATTGCCACTGGTTGACTAGGTGAGTCCACTGGATCAAGAGCATATGCCATCTCAGATGGCTTACTTGGTTTACTAAGACCAGCCATGTTTTCAGCAATAACACGGAATTCATACGCAATAGCATCCATCAGACCTGATGATTTGAAAATATTTCCAACCACAAGAGCTTTGCTGATGCGTTGCCAAAGGATGCTGTTTTTCTCTTTCCTTTCAATGTGATATCCCAAAATTGGGCTTCCACCATCTGAGGAAGGTTCGTTCCAACTGATTGTAATAGAGTCTTTTGTAAAGGCGACAACTTGAGGGATTCCTGGGTGGCTGGGTACATCAAATGGATATGCTGCAACAACCGGTTCTGATATTATGTATGGTCCAACACCATATCTGTTTTGGGCTTTAACACGGAACTGATAACCAGTTCCTGTTGTAAGGCGTGCAGCTTTGAATGTTGTGCGAATGACAGTAGCCGCCAGCTCCACCCAAGAGGTGCCAGTGGTCTCCCTCATTTCAACGATGTAATTATTGATAGGAACTCCTCCATCATTCTCTGGTGCATCCCATGATATGAGTATATAGTCACAAGACACTTCATCAATCTTTATTGGTCCCGTTGGAGGTCCTGGGATGTCATGTACTTGAACAGTTATGATCTCTGTCACGGTTCCCAATAAATTCTTTCCTGTCATTGAATACTGTCCTCCATCCTTTCTCTTGATTTCACGTATGTTGAGAATTGTAGAGGTTGCCGTGTCTTCAATGTTGATTCTTTGTGTCTGTTTGAGTTCCTGGTCTTCTTTTTTCCAGACAACACATGGTCTTGGACGACCCAAAACGGGAATTTCGACCTTTACATTGTCACCTGCTTTAGCTACTACTACTTTCTGATAAACACCTCTGAGATCAAACACTGGCGGTGTGGTCTGCTCCTTGATTACAACTGGCCGGCTTTCGCGAGGTTCGCTTCTACCTGAGCTGTTAACAGCAAAAATACGGAATACATACTCTGCATTTTCAGTGAGGTCCGTTACCATGTAATCCAAAGACTTTATTGTTGTCACATGAAGCCACTGTTCAGAATCCTTCTTCTGAGCCTCAATTACATAGCCAGTGATTCTACTACCACCATCATGTGTTGGTTTGGTCCACGCAAGAGTTGCTGTTTCCTGTGACACTTCAGTAACTATTAAATTGTCCGGTGCAGACGGAGCTTGAGAAGCTCTGATGGGCTGAGGTGTCTCTGCTGCCTCACCAATACCTCGCTCGTTTTCAGCTGAGACTCTGAAATAATATTCAGCTCCTTCCTCTAAATCTTCAATTTTGTAGGAGCACTTCTGGCAGCTGGTAGCGCATGTTGTGTAGGCTTTTCGAGATGCATCACGCTTCTCAACTATGTAGTTTACGATCTTAGATCCACCATCAATAATTGGAATCTCCCACTGAAGAGTGACACTGTGTTTGGTAATTTCTCTTGGCTTCAAATTGACTGGAGGTCCTGGTGTGTCCACAACTCGGACATTAACGAATCCTGTCTTCTTTCCAGCAACGTTTTCTAACGTCAGAACGTATTTACCAGCATCATACCTTGTGCACTCAGGGACAACTAATAAAGTATATGACTCAGTTGTATCAATGTGAGCACGGCCTTTAAGGGGAATGTCATCTTTCATCCATGTGACTTCTGGAATTGGGCGTCCTTTAATTGGCACAAATAGACGAATGGAAGCACGTGAGCGGACAACAAGTGTTCTTCTCAGTTCTGCATCAAGTTCAAAGTCAGGGACCTCTTCACGGTCAACAAGATCCACAACCTTCTCAATCTCAGCAGGTTCCCCATGTCCTTCTGAATTAATTGCACTCACTCTGAAATTATATTTGTTTCCAGCTTGTAGGTTTGGAACTACAAACTCAAGTATTTTCAGGGGAGAAGTTGTAGCTTCAGTCCAGTCATCATCTCCCTCCTTTTTGTACTCAACAATGAATCCTGTCACATCGAGTCCACCATCATAGAACGGTCTTCCCCAGTTGAATGTTGCTGTTGTTTTGGTTGTATCAGTGATTCTTGGGTTGGATGGAGGCCCAGGAGGATCTGGAAATTAGGAAAATAGACATAAAATATAATGTTAAAATGAAACAATTATTTAAAGCACAGAACATCAGAAAGGTTTTATTTACTCACATGAAATATCCTTCGTCAACACTGGATCTGATGCCTCACTAGGTTCTCCAAAACCAGCTTTGTTCTCCGCGGTCACACGGAACTCATACTCAACTCCATCGCTGAGGCCTGATACTTTATAGCGGAGATCGGAAATGGTCTTCTTCGATGCTCTAACCCATCTCATACCTCTCCTCTCTTTTCTCTCGACACTATATCCTCTAATGTCACTACCTCCATCCACAGCTGGTCTCTTCCATGAAATAGTTACAGCATTTCCACTAATGTTATCGATTTCAGGCTTTGACGGTGGCCCAGGAGGTCCTATTATGGGGAAAGAAATTCAAACAATCAAACATCACAACAGAACAATGAAATAAGCAGTGCTACGCACAAACTTGTACTTACTGAAGCTGTCGATCATCTTGACTGGACCAGACTGAGTAGCATCACCGGTACCGTACTGATTCACAGCCGAAACACGGAAGATGTACTCATTGCCTTTAATCAGCTTGCTGGCTACATAACGGCAGTCCATTACGTTTTCTGCAAGCTTTGTCCAGAGAAGGCGGCTAGTTTCTCTTTTTTCAAGAATGTATGATTTAATAGCGCAGCCTCCATCTTCCTCCGGCGGTAACCATGTCAGTGTGCACTTTTCAGCAGAAACACTGCTGGCTTCAATAGGACCTGGAGGACCAGGTACATCCAGGATTTTCACCTTCACTTTTTCTTCCTTAATACCAAACGGATTGCTTGCAGTAATTATATACTCCCCAGTGTTCTTTCTGCTGGCGTATTTGATTGAGAGAGTTGAGGATGTGGGAGTGCTTGTAATCTGGACAATATCTGAGGGCTTAAATTCTCTTCCGCCCTTCGACCACACAGCTGTAGGTGGGGGCTTGCCAAGAATGCTTGAGGCAGATACTACAATGGTGTCTCCAGCCTTAACAGTGACACCGTCCTTCATTTCAGGATCAATTGTAATAGACGGTGGCTCTGTAAAAAACAAAAAGAGAGAAATCGCTTATAGGTTTGACTGTTATACAGATGAGAATTACTTAAGCTCATTTAGTAATACCTACCATATTCATCTTTGCAGACAAGTGTGTCCGTTTGCTCTGAGGGAGCACTGATGGCTCCTGCTGCATTCTTTGCCCTAATCCTGAAATCATACATGCTGCCTTCAACTAAATCTGTTACTGTGAAGGCACAGCTTTGGATATTAACATGGTTCGCCTTCATCCAGGCCTTTCCTGGGTGTTCCAGTTTCTCAACAAAATAGCCAGTCAGCCTGTGACCTCCATCATACTTCGGCGCTGTCCACATGAGTGTTACAGTATTCCTTGTAACGCTGATCACATCGGGTTTGCCGGGAGGATCTGAAGATTTAATATAAATTAGAATACATTACTTAGTATTGTTTGTAAGATTTTATGACATAATGAAACGCAGTAAATAAAATATTAAGGAGCACTGACTGACCAATTGGATCAAGCGCAACAAGGGCTTCGGTAGATTTGCTTGGTTTTCCGAGTCCAGCCATGTTTATAGCCATCACTCTGAATTCGTACTCAAGGCCTTCAACTAAGCCAGTCACCCTGCACTCCTTCACTCTCAGAGGTGTCTTGCTGGCTCTCTTCCACAATAAACTGTTCCTGTCTTTGTATTCCACGTGATATCCTAAATTTGAAAAGGTAATGAATTAGTTTGTGTGATTTCATGTTAACAATAAGTACTTTAGAAATGTATGGGTGGGTTAAAGATAAATTTACCTGTAATAGGAGAGCCTCCTGTATCCCTTGGATCTGACCATGATACAATGGCAGACTCATGGCGTATACTCAAGACGTCTGGTGGAGCCGGTGCCTCTGGTGCATCTTTTGAACAAAGAAAAAAAAGAAACAGATCATCAATAATTCATATTTCAGGCTTGAGCATGGGCTTATTGTGATTCTTCTTATTATTATTATCTTATTCTGACGCCTATTAGGATCTGTTCCTTATATTGCTTGACTGTAATTTTTGTAATTGACTAATGTCTATAATCACTTAAAATATAATTCATATAACTCTGTAATCACTTAAATTTTTGAATGTGTTGCCTTTCAAAAGCTACTCGATGGCCATAGAAACAATGTTCTTTTGTCTCTGTAACACAAAAAAACTTACTGAATGGATGTTTAGCCACTACTGGATCCGACCTGAGGAACTCTCCCACACCGTATTTGTTTTCTGCACACACTCTGAAGAGGTACTCCGTCCCATCATGGAGTCTTGTTACCCTCATGATGTTCTTCTGGATGGCAGAAGCAACCGTGACCCACTTGTTGTTTGTAGAGTGCCTTTTTTCCAAGATGTAGTTGGAAACTTCTGCTCCACCGTCATCCTTGGGTGGGCCCCACTCCAGAGTAATTCCATCAGCTGTGATTTCATCAAACTTGATGGGCCCTGTGCAAATTCCAGGCTTCCCAACAACCTTGATATCAATGGTGGCTTCCTTGGTTCCTGCGCTATTTTTCAAAATGATGGTGTATTTATCAGCATCGCCTCTCTGACAGTCACGTATCAACAAGGTTGTGTTTGCTGCTGTTGATTCAACGGACATCCTGCCACTGTCGCCTAAAGTGACACCGCTCTTTTTCCACAAGACTGCTGGAACAGGGATGCCAGTAATAGGGATTGTCAGGCGAACAGTGCTTCCCTCCTTTGCCACGTAACAAGAGTCTGGAACACTTTTGAGGTTACAATCTGGCAGGACTGCAAGGACATAAGGAAAATTTCATTATTTCAATGCAAGTAGGTTTCATAAATGCTACAAAAACTGCTAGGATAATGTGTCATATTATAGCACTGGTATATTACAGTAATATTAGAGCTAAAAATTTAAAGAGATATCACTGACACATACCGACTTGATCTTTAGCCACCAGAGTGAGTTCAGCAGGAGGTCCTTCAGAAGACTCATTGAAAGCTTTGACTCTAAATGAGTATTCCTTTCCTTCCTGAAGGTCCTTTACTACGTATTGGAAGACCTTGGACTTCACAAGCTGCTTCCATTTGTCCTCACCTTCACTGATATCTACAGCATAAGCAACAATATGACTTCCGCCATCACTGATGGGCTTCTTCCAACTAAGTGTACAGGAATCCTTAGTGACCAGGGCAGGCCTGAAGTCTGTAACTGGTCCAGGTTGCTCTGTAAAAGAAATTATGATTTGAATTTGGCCGGAATTATGTTAACTGTATATACAGTAACAACTTACAATGCACTACTAACTAAAGTTCAAGTCAGACACAGAAATAACCTTCTTACCTGAGGCCTTCACTGGTCCTGCTGTCTCGCATCCTTCACCAACACCATACACATTTTCAGCCGAGACTCTAAAACAGTAGGCTTTTCCGGCCTCTAGGTTAGTGATTCTGAAAGATGTTTTGGGACACTCAGGAGCGACACAGGTCCATGCCTTCCTCTCTGCTAGACGCTTTTCAACGACATAGCTCTTCACTGGACTTCCACCATCGATTAGTGGTGCATCCCAAGTTATGGATGCATGACTCTTCGATGTCTCTTTAACAATTAGATTAAGTGGTGGTCCGGGCGTATCTACAAAAGGTGAGATCAACATGTCAGAACAAATATAGATATAATATTATAGTTTTAAAAATATAATTTCAGAGTTCTTTAAACAATAATTACCTAAGACCTTGACAACGATAGTGTAGGACTTGGTTCCACTGCTGTTTTCAAGGGTTAGTACGTATTTGCCAGCATCATATCTGTTGATGTCCTCACAATATACAAACGTATCCCATTCAGTCGTGTTGATTGTGAGACCTTGCCTCTCCTTCAAGTTGGCATTGACTTTGCTCCATGTCACCTTTGGTGCGGGACGACCTCTAATTGGCACATAGATTCTCAACGTGACTCCGGCACGCAAAACCAGGGCTTTCCTTAGATCTGCATCAAGTTCACCCTCAGGAGCGACTAGAAGAAAATCGAATGCAAACATAAATTAGACGAGTGGATAGGCTGGACAGGCAGAAAGGTAAATGTAGAGACTCCGATGGATTTACGTACTCAAAATGTCCTGTGCCAGATGTTTCCCAGGAACTTCGCTTGGCTCGCTATAGCCTATCTTGTTCACAGCAGTCACACGCAACTGATATTCAGTGTTATCCATAAGGCCACTGGCAAGGAATTTAGTTGCCTGGAGATTCTTGGGTATGTTGCACTTCAACCAGTCCTCCGAATCAGCTCTCTTTATTTCAACCAAGTAGCCCAAGATTTCACAGCCACCATCATAGGCAGGTTTGGTCCAAGATAGACTGAATGAGCTGTGCGTAGAGTCAACAACCTTGGGGAACGCAGGGGGGCCAGGAGGATCTGTAGGATAAACAAAAACGTGACTCAAAACCATTCAAATAAGGATAAAACTGGATTTTATAATGGGGATTTTACTCACACAGTGGGTCCAATGCAAGAGCAGCTGCTGAGGGATCGCTTGGTTTACCAAGACCAGCTTTGTTGAGAGCAATAACTCTAAACTCATACTCCGAACCTTCAGTGAGGCCTGCAGCCTTGATGGTTCTATCAATGACGGGTCTTCTATTTATTTTAGACCAAGCGAGTTCCTGAATTTCACGCTTCTCAACCATATATCCAAGGATCGTAGCCTTGCCATCATCGGCTGGGGCCTTCCAGCTTACGGTCATATGGTCTTTGGTGATGTTGGTAACAACAGGAGGGTCACATGGTCCAGGAACATCTAAATTTGAGGAAATAGAAATTAGTAACTGATGTTTCCTGAGCAAATTATTCATTATAAACCGATGTAGGGAAAAATAGGAAATAGAAATACTTGCCAAACGGATTCTTGGCCATCACTGAGTGAGTAACAATTGGGTCGCCAACACCATATTTGTTCTCAGCACTGATACGGAACTCATACTCGTGGCCTTCAATCAGTTTCTCTACGGAACAGTCTGTAAGCTGACCACTAATATTGGATGTAACCTGAGCCCAGTTAGCTCTGCTCGTCTCACGCTTGTCGATAATGTAGTTGGTGATTTCAGAACCACCATCTGAATGAGGTGGCTCCCATCTAAGTTTAACACGGTCAGCAAACACATGGCTGATCTTGACTGATGCTGGCGGTCCAGGTTTGTCTGTAGAAAAAGATTATTTCACAATAGTAATAAAGCAAGTTAGCCTTCAGGGCTGGGTGCTCACTCCTAATAATCACTGTGTACAAAGTCCAGTATGAATGTTTTATTTAGATAGTAATAGTAATGGCAAAAGAATAAGAATAGAAACAGTTGAAATCTGTTGAAAACAATCATTTCTGAATGCCGAGAGAGAATAATAGCTTACCTAATACTTTCAGCTTAAAGTTGCCAGACTTAGTGCCGCTTGGGTTCTCAGCAACAATAGTGTACTCTCCAGTCTCTTTTCTTGACACAGAGAATAATTCTAACAGGAATAGGTGTCTTTTCTGAGACATCTTCATGCCTTCAACAAGTTTCAGTGGGGCACCATCTTTCTTCCACGACACCTTTGGTGGCGGTTTGCCGTAAACCTCAGCCTCAAGGCACACGTTTGCTCCAGCTTTGACTACGATAAGGTTCTTCATTTCAAGGCTAATCTCAACCCTTGGTGGAACTGAAATTTCACACAACAGGAAGATGTGATGATGATTTGTATTCGATTTGTGGGGTTGATGAAAAAATTAAAACCGTTGAGAGGAAACAAGACTTACCGTGTTGTGGAATCACTGCAATTACATCAGACTCTTCCGAAGGCTGACTGACTGTCATTGCTGTCTTTGCGATGACTCTGAACTTGTATTGGGCTCCCTCTTCTAGACCAGTGACAATGCAGTCCTCTTTTGGCACATTTGGACTACTTGCAATGACCCACTTGTCACCTGGAAGCTTCAAAGCCTCAACATAGTAGCCAATGAGTTTGCTACCACCATCATGTTTTGGACGGTTCCAGACAAGAGATACTGAATTCTTCATTACATCAAGGACCTCAGGTTTTCCAGGTGGATCTAATAAAAGAATAAAAAATTCACAAAGTGAGATTTTAGATACTGATGTATTGAGGATTTTATCACCAAATCCACAAATCCCCTCTGCCACACATACCAACTGGGGTCCTGGCTGTAATGATCTCTGTGGCTTTGCTTGGTTTGCCCGGTCCTGCTTTGTTCACAGCAGATACTCTGAACATATATTCCAAACCCTCAATAAGGCCGTAGCAGGAGTATTCAGTTGCACGAACAAGCGTCTCATTTGCCTTGACCCACAGAATGCTGTTTCTCTCTTTGCGTTCAATGGAATATCCAATAATTGGGCTACCGCCATCATTCACTGGTCTCTCCCAAGACAAAACAACAAATTCCTTGTTGACTTTGTTGACACAGCAATTCCTTGGCTCACTGGGTGGATCTGCAACAAGACATTTAACAAAACTTTTGCTACATTTTCTGTAAAGAATATTCCACAGTGTAATGTTACGAACTGTTTTAAGATGTGACCAATAAAAATGTATTTATATTTAGGGTATGCAGTAATCCCCCAGTTTTACGTGGATCAGTGGCAGATTCAGTCACATGCTGTTTTTTTTTTTTGAGAACCAAATAGTTTTATGTGGAAATCCCCACAATAACATGGAAACTGCAAATAAAGAAAACCCTTTTTTTGCGGCAATAAATATATTTTTTCTGGATGTTTTAAAGCAAGAGGACTCAAGGCAGGCTGTAGCCCAGCGTTTCTCAAACTTATTTGTCCTGGGGACCAGTCATGTCAGGCTTTGGGGCTGCAGGGCCCTGCACATATGACCCCCACCCCCCACTGCCCCCACATGAACCACAACCACCACCACCCCGCGGATGCGTATTTGCATGATAGATAGATAGATAGATATTATTGTTATTATTATTATTATTATTACTATTATATTATTTTTTTTATTACACCACTACCACTACTGTTGTTACTATTACTATTAGTATTAGTTTTATTAGGGCTTATGCTTGTGTAAGAACAATATTAAACAAGACCTAACAGGAGTGCTTTGGTTAAATTTGAGATTATTGCCAAACAAATATATTACTGTCAAGTAAATATACCGATATATAGTAATTAGGTTGTTGTTGTTGTTATTATTATTATTGTTATTATAGTTGACATAATCTAAATTACAAGTCTAGTCGCCCACAGGGATTATTTGGCACAAAAAATTTTAAATCAACATTTTAATGTGATGGGTGTCTGCTTTCTCGCCACTAACCGGTCGAAACGAGAAAGACACGCTGACAGAGACACTCGGAGCGTGTTTTCTGAGTTCAGCCTGTTTCTGTCGTTTGTTTTCGTTGAGAAAAAGCGGTCTCGCACAAATATGTGGAGTGGAAGGGCAAAATCATTTTAACAGCCATCTCACTCAGCTGGGCATATTCCTCATAGCATGAGAGCCAGAACTCGGCCAGGGACAGTCGGACGAATCTCGACTGTAACCCTGCATCGCACGAGAGCTCCATCTCTGGATTGGCGAACGGGTCTCGTACCCATTGTTTTTCCATGAGATGGGATTTTGAAGGGAAGTACGAATAGAAATGACCCTCATCACCCAGAGATGACAGACAGCCCTCGTAGCGCGTGTGTGTCCGTGAAAAGTTTGGAGTGAATGAGACATTCTTGAATGCTGAAACAAGGAGCATGCCATGTATTTGCGGGGGCGGGGCACGCAGTGACAACGTCGCTGAGATCAGACCTGATCTGACTGAATTTTGATTGGTGCAGAAGCGAGGCTCCGCGGACCCGCGGCCCATAGTTTGAGAAACGCTGCTGTAGCCCACCTGGAAGCACTTTCCATACTAGGGTTGAGCCCCGCACTCCAAACGCAATTTCTCCGTTGTGCAAGCAGTCAGACACTTCAACTTCCACAGTTCGGTAGATCTCCAGGAGACCTTTCCAACGAGCCTTCATTTTTTTTTTAGCCCCAGTAGATCAGGGGTTATTCCCCGAAAAATGTTCACCTCGCCGCTGTGTCCCAATCCTTTTGTCCCGCAACCTTCTGAGTTGCAAATCTCAGCGGGGAATTTAAATTAAAAGAGGCAAATACATTTTCTTTAAGGGTAATGCATTAAACTGAGTTTAAAATAACTTTAAAGTGTTCTGGGAGCAGATTTGGGGGCAGATTTAGGGTTTACAATATAAAAATAGGCATTTATTTCACTATATGCGGGTGCTCTTGGAACGTAAGCCCTGCGAAAAGCGGGGGATTACTGTACTTATAAAACTTAAGATTTTTAAATATTTTTTTAGATGTTGTGGTTCAGTCAGACCTACCAAATGGATGTCTGGCAATCATTTTTTCAGAGTAGATTGGCTCTGAAATTCCAAAACGATTCTCTGCGCGCACTCGGAACCCATACTCCTTTCCAGGGGTGAGCTTTATGACTCTGCAGCTGGTCTTGGTGCATGAGGACACAGCAGGGACCCAATCGCCTCTAGTTACATCACATTTCTCAACAATATAGTTTGTGATGTTGCTTCCGCCATCTTCTGCTGGGGAGTTCCACTGAAGTGTGCAGGCATCAACATCCACATCCAGAACTTCAAGAGGACCCTCAGGTGGACCAGGGATGTCTAGTGGAGACGTTTCAGTTGTCATTATCCATTCGTCATGAAGACTTCATATATGCAGATTTTTGTACATAGGCTACTTACCATAAATAATGATTCTAAGGATTTGGTTGATCTTAGAAATGCTATTTTCAGCCGAAAGACTGTAATATCCACCGTCTTTCCGTGTAACATTCTTAATCATGAGCGTGTTTGAGGTTAATGTCTTTTGTATGGACAGACGATCAGATGTAACCACATCATCGCTTCCTTTCCTCCATGTAGTCACTGGAGCAGGCTTGCCGGACACTATTGCTTCAACTTTGAATTTTGTTCCTGCCTTTGCAGTGACTACATCAGGCATGATAATCTTTGGTCCCACTGAAAAAAAATTTGGCATAAAGAGCGTGAATTAGGATGAGAAAAGTAAAATATTAAATGGGAAATATGGCTTTAACATGTGAAAATACTGGATTACATACTCAGCTGTTCTTTTACTTCAAAGATTCCTTCAGCCTCTCTTGCCAGACTGCAGCCTACAGAGTTTCTGGCAGCAACTCTGAATCTATACTTTGTGTTCTCTTTCAGACCCACAACAACTATGCTCAAGTCTTTTACAACTGAGTAAGTTGTCCACTTGTCTTCAGGTTGACCATCCTCCTGATAATCAACAATGTAGCCGTTAATTTTAGCTCCACCGTCTCTCAGAGGCTTCAGCCACCCAAGTGTTGCGCTGTTCTTTGTAATCTCCAAGACATCCATCTTCTTGGGAGGATCCGGTTCACCTTTAATCAATAAAATGTGATCAATTTGCAATTCATTATATAATAAGCAGTATTTCTTGTGTACACCATATGCAGCCGCTTACTCATGGGATCTGTGGCCAAGTAGGATTTTGGAGAGTCCTGTGGTACCCCAATGCCATACTTGTTTACAGCCATGACTCTAAAGTAGTATTCGGTTCCTGGTGTCATGGTTGTGATTTTGAAGCTGGTTTTCTTTAGATCATTGGTACAATTTGTCCATGTCTTCCTGTCTACCTCACGTTTCTCAACAATGTAGTTCAGGATTTGGCAGCCACCATCATTTTCTGGGGGTAACCAAGAAAGCTGGCAAGATGTCTTTGTGACATCAGTTGCTTCCAGTCCACCAACAGGTCCAGGTGTATCTGTTCAGGGATACATATTTGTTACTGCATTACAGAGTCCTTTTTATCAAGTTCAAGTCAAGTCTCAAGTCTCTGAGCTGCAATGTTTACATACGGCAACTCTAAATGTGGGATGTTTGAGCTGTAAATGTTGAGCTGTAAATGTTTAGAAGATATGTTAATTGGCCACGCCCCATGATTACAATTGGCTGTTCCTTATCAGGGGGTGGGGCTGTGTGCTGTGATCTGCCCTCACCAACATGGAGGATTTGCCTTAAATGATCTTAAATCTAAGTGTTAAATATGACAAATATATCTCTCACTCTAAATGTGAAACTCCACAGTTAGATGGGGCTCGGTGACCCCTTTCCAACAACCCCTTGAAAACCATTATTAGCTGAAAAATTTGCTGGGTTTCGGGTCATTGGAAAGAGTGTGAGATATAAATAAATAATTCCATGAAATGAACATGGTTTACAAGTTTTGACACACGAGTCACAGGACCGAGTCCGAGTCAAGTCTTGAGTCGCTGAGGGAAGTCTAAAGTCAAGTCACAAGTCTTTATTTGACTTAAGACTTAAGTGCGACTCGAATCCGAGTCTCAGACTTGAGTCTCTGTCTCTGCTGCATTATAATACAGTAATATTCATTGTGAATAACAGAGTAATACTGAAGTGGTTTCATGTGTTTATTTGCTTGTAAGGTATTATTTGAATAACCGTTATTCAACATACCTAAAACCTTAACACGGACGAATATAGCCTTCTCTCCTGAAGGGTTTGAGAGTGTCAGAGAGTATTTTCCAGAGTCTTCGCGTGTGCTTTCAGGGATCACAAGGAAGCTCATTGTATCAACCTGATCCACATGACCTCTCCTGACAACATTGTCAACTCCCATTCGTTTCCAGGTCACTTTTGGTGCTGGCCGTCCTCTGATAGTAGCAAACAACCTTATGGGACATCCAGCTCTTACACTGAGTCCCTTCCTCAAACTGGCATCCAGATCAATCTCAGGTAATTCTGTAAATTAAAATATATATATACATGTGTGTTAGTGTACATATTTTAAAGTAGGTGCTTGTATTTAAGGATTTGCGAAGACACCTTACCATGAATCTCTTTCGGTGACACGGCGTCTTTAAGTCTTGCCGGACGGCCCATGCCAACTTGATTTTGTGCAGAGACACGGAATTCGTACTGCTTCCTCTCATCCAAATTCAGCATTGTGAATTCAGTGAGGACTAGTTGCCCACCGGTATTGCATTTTGACCAGCCTTCCTCTGGATCTCGCTCTTGTTCGCCTTCCATTTCAATCTTATCCCTCATTTCAACCAAATATCCTATGATTGGAGCGCCACCATCATACACTGGCTTAGCCCAGCCAAGTGTAATTGCAGTTTTTGAGCTATCAGCCACTTTCAGACTTCCAGGAGGACCAGGAGGCTCTGTAAAAAATCACACATACAATCGTTTTAGAATCTCTATAATAAAATAACAAAAATAGAACAAGAAATCTTGGAAAGACATTAGAAACATATACCGATTGGATCTTTAGCAGCAATGGGTCTTGAGGGTTTGCTCGGTTCTCCCAACCCAACCTCATTCTCAGCCTTAACACGATACTGATATTCATGGTTGGGAATCAAGTTGGTTACTTTCATACGTCTCTCAGAGATAGGACTTTTCGTGATTGGAACCCATCGCACTGCGCGCTTCTCCTTTCTTTCCAGGATGTAACCAGTGATGGATTTCCCACCATCGTTCTCAGGAGGGGCCCAAACAACGGTCATCTCGTCCTTGCCGATTTTGGTCACCTCTGGTGGATCAGGTGGACCAGGTCTGCTGAACTGTGTCTTGGCAATAATAGGCTTGCTCTCCATTGGAGGACCAGTTCCCATCTTGTTTTCTGCCCTAACTCGGAAGATGTACTCATTACCTTCCACTAGACGAGTGACGTTACAGTAGCTAGTGACCACTGAAGCTGAATAAGTAGACCAAACCATTCTTCTAGTCTCACATTTTTCTAGGATATAGCTATCGACCTCACAACCGCCATCATCCTCTGGAGGATCCCACACGACTCTGCATTTGTCGAATGACACACCAGTAATCTTGACGTCCCGGACAGGTCCTGGTATATCCAGAACATTTACGTTTGCATATGCGGTAAAGGTTCCTGCTGGGTTCGTGGCTGTGATTACGTATTTGCCAGTGTCAGAACGTTTGGCTTTAGTCATGAGGAACTTCGAATAATCTGCCCCGGTGTCAACGCTGATTCTTGGGTTATCTCCTATAGCCTTATCCTTCACCCATTTAACCTCAGGCTGTGGTTTTCCTCTGAGTGCTGCCTCAAGTCTGACAGACTCACCAGCTTTAACCACGGTAGTACCAACAAACTGGAGGTCCAGGACTGGTTTCTGAACCTCCTCTTTGACAAGAACTTCCGATGTCTTGACCCAGTTGCTATCTCCACCATCGTTTGTTGACTTAATTCTAAAGAGATAGACATGGTTTTCAGTGCATTTGTCTACCATAAAGAATGTGTCTTTGAGTATGTTATCATGCAAGCTCTCCCATTCTTCAGCATCCTTGGCTTTCCTCTCCAGAACGTAACTGAGGTTAGGGCTGCCGCCATCATAGTCTGGCTTTCTCCACCTCAGGAAAACAAAGGTTTTTCCAACATCTGCTACATGGAAGTTCTCTGGTTCACCCGGCTTTTGAAGTGGATCAATTGCAAGTATAGGTGTCTTGGTTTCCGTTGCTGGTCCAGGACCAAACTTATTCACCGCACACACACGGAACAGATACTCATGGCCTTCCAGGAGTTTCGCCTTGACTTTGCGGTTGGTGCAGTCAGCAGAAATCACCGACCACGTTCTAATACTTGGCTCACGACACTCAACGATGTAATTTGTAATCTCAGTGCCGCCGTTGTCCTCAGGAGCGTCCCAGTTCACCATGCATGAGTTTTTGGTTACATATGTCAGTGTAAGATTCTTGCAGTGTCCAGGTCTGTCCAGGACATTTACAGTGATGGTGGCTGAGGCTTCACCGCTGTCGTTCACAGCCTTAACAGTATACTTTCCATGGTCTTGTCTGGTTGCTTCCTTGATGCGCATGTGCACTACAGGGAAATTATTGGTCAGACTGGTACGTTTATCTCTCTCCAGCACTGTCTCTCCCTTGGACCACGTAATCTGTGGATCAGGTCTTGCTCTCACATATGCAGTAATGTTAATATTATGTCCTACACGGACAGTCACATGAGTACGGCATGTGACATCCATCTCGATCTCTGGCGGGATGAGAATATCTTGAGCAATAACCGACTCCGGGATTTCTCTCGTCTCTCCATCGCCTATCATGTTGACGGCTCTAATGCGGAACCTGTATTCGGTACCCTCAGTCAAGCCCTTCACTCTGTAAGCGCACTGACTAATCAAGTCATCTTTGTTGACTCTCTCCCATTCACCTCCAGCTTTCTGCTGTTCCACAATGTATCCCAAGACTGGACTACCTCCATCTTTTGTGGGCTTTATCCAGACTAAGTCTGCATAAGTACAGCTGTAGTCCTTAATTTTAGGGTTGACTGGAGGTCCGGGCACTGTGATTGGTCTGCAAGGTTTGGCTGGATCTGAGACAGGCGAAGGTCCACTGAAGCCAGCGATATTTTCAGCAAATACTCTAAATTCATAATCGTTACCTTCAAAAAGTCCAAGCACTCTAAACCTGAGTTCCTTACACGGTGTCTTATTCACTCGAATCCATTTACCTCCCTTATGTCTGCGCTCAATAATGTAGCCACTAATAGGACTGCCACCATCGTACAATGGCAACGGCCAGCCGAGAGTAAGCGCATCCTCAGCGATATCAGATGCAACAGGTTTTCCAGGATGGCCAGGAGCCTCAAACTGGTGCCTTGCCACTGTTGGTGCACTTTCAAGAGGAGCACCAATTCCCATTTTGTTCTCAGCACGGATTCTCACAACATATTCAGCACCACTTTGCAAACGGGAAATTTTAAGTCTTGTGGCGGTGCTGCCAGAGCTAACACCTCCCCAGGTTTCCTTATTCGATTCCCTCTTTTCAACAATATAATTTGTGACAGGACTTCCTCCATCTTCTTTGGGTGGACGCCACTCAATGACCATGGAGTCTGGTGTGACCTCGAGCAGGTTAACAGGGCCTATTGGTGCAGCTGGGACATCCAGGACAGTGACAATAATTGAAACAGTCTTGCTTCCAGCAGGATTAGACACGGTGAGGATGTAGATTCCAGTGTGATTTCTTGTGCAATCCGCAATGCTCAGAACAGTTGAAAAATTGTCTGTGTCAATCTTGACATTTCCTTCACTTTTAATTTCTTCTCCATCAATGACCCACTTTGCAGTGGGGACTGGGATGCCCCTCATGATTGCAGGCAGTCTTATTGTGCTTCCCGCCTTTACAATGATTCCTTCAATCAGTTTAGCATCGACTTCAACGATAGGTGGAACTGTGAAGAAAAGAGTACATCATTTAAAAAAATAAATATTCAACAATTATTCATACATTTTTGATTTTCTTTTCCTCGTTAAATTCAATTTACCAAGTTTCTCTTGGCAGAGGACTGGCACGGTAGTGTCTGGCCGGCTAAGACCAATCGCATTCTCAGTCTTGACACGGAACCGGTAGGTTTTTCCCTCCTCTAGTCCGGTCACGTGGCATTCAGGGATGCTTACGGTCTTGAAGACAATCCAGTCTTTCTCACCCTCCTCTTGGTACTCAACCAAAAAGCCAGTGATGTCACTTCCTCCTGTGCGATCAGGCCAGTTCCACTGCAGCCACACTTCTGTTTTGTCAACATCTACATGATGCAGGTCCTTCGGGGGCCCAGGTGGGACTGCAGCACAGAATTTTATGCACTTTTAAAGGCGGTCTGCATTAAATCATGACGACACATTCTGAGATTCTCAGTAAATTCATACTTACACAGTGGGTTCATCGCCTTAACAGCTTTTGTAGTCTCAACATATTCACTTCTGCCAAACTGATTTTCGGCAGCAACACGGAACATGTAGGCTGTGCCTTCTATCAAGTGCTTGGCCATCATACTTCGCTTTTTGGATGATGAACAAACAGGCACCCATTGTGTGGAAGCAGTGTCCTTCTTCTCTACTACAAAGTTAGTGATACGTGTACCGCCATTGTCTTCTGGATCCTTCCAGGAAAGCTGAGCTGAGTCACTTCTCACATCAGAGACCCTCAGATGCTGAATAGGTCCAGGTTTGTCTGCAAGAACACAAGATAGAAGCAAAAAAAGGATGACCTTTACACATCCAATGAATACTTATTGGCTATATGTGGTAGTCACACGTTCATCCGCTATGAACTGTTAATGCCAAATAAAAGAAAACAAAATGAATAATGAATCAATGACTCATCTATTTAATATCGCCTTGTTACGGTTAAAAGCAAAACAGAGCAGTGTGTTTAATTCCCACACTGTAATCTTTACATTATTAAATTAATTATATGTTAGAATAAAAAAAAATTTGCTACACATGCTTACAAGAGCTGCTTTTCGTTTAGCAATCTGTGCTAATCAGGGAAATGAGGGAAAATCCTACCTAGAACAAGCACAGTGCACGTTGCTGTCTTGGACCCGGCTGGATTTTCAACACTGAGGGTGTAGTCTCCACAGTCTCCACGGTTGCAGTAACGCATTTCAAGCTTGCTTCTTACACCAGAGGTCTCGATTTCTGCTCTTGGAGGAATGTCTGCGTCGTTTTTCTTCCACGTGACTTTGGGGAAGGGCATACCTTTGATTCCAGCTGCAATTTTAATGTGGGTTCCTGCCATTGCTTTGAGCTCACGAGGCATTCCCAGATCCACCAGCAGCTCTGGGGGCTCTTCAGAGGGGGCAACAATGAAATAAGGTCTTAGACTTTTAACATTTACCCAACACAGTTCACATTTTGATAATAACAGGAATTATTACCAAATCTATCTTGTGCCCGAACAGGCTCTGGAACATTTGCAGGCTCAGATTCACCAGCAGCATTAACAGCTTTCACTCTGAACCTATACAGCTGTTCTTCTTCAAGGTCGATGACTTTGAATGTAGTTTCTTGACAAGAATCCGGAGTCTGATTGACCTGTATCCATTCCTCCAATCCAGCCTTCTGGTACTCCAGCAGATAGCCGAATATTTTGCCTCTGCCACAGTCGGCTGGTGGCTGCCAGGAAAGGGTGACAGAGCTCTTTGTGTTGTCAATTGCCCTTAGATTCACTGGTGGGCTTGGGATCACTGTGGTAGGGAAAAACAGGTTAACAAAGTCACCATAACACCAACCGCTATTGCATCAGTCAAAATGAGTGACCTGTGTGCATACCAATAGGATCTTTAGCAAAGACGGGCTTTGAGGGTGGACTGGGATCTCCAACGCCGATTACATTCTCAGCCATGACACGGAACTCATATTCACATCCTTTGAGAAGATCAGGAACCCAGTACTCTGTTTTGGGGTAGATGCGGTCGGTGGAAACACGGCTCCACCGATTGGACATCGTCTCTCTCTTCTCAACAACGTAGTTTGTGATTGGTTTTCCACCGTCAGCTGGCGGCTCCCAGGAAATCAAAGCTGTGTCCTTGTAGACTTCCTTCACTACTGGCTGCTGTGGAGCGTCTGGCACCTCTGTTTACAATGACAATGGAGTTAAACAAACGTGAGTCAGTGAAATGAGTCAACAGTGTTCAGTTGCTACTGAGGAATAGTGTTAAGAAAGTGTTACGTACTGAATACGTCCCTTGCTTTTGTTTCCGCGGACAGCAACGGGTCACTGATGCCATGGATGTTCTGAGCACAGATTCTAATGATGTACTCTCTGCCCTCGATTAGTTTAGGAACTTTGCACGATGTCCTAGTGCAGGATGAAATGACGGGCATCCACAGGTCCCTGTTAGTGTCTCTCTTTTCAACAATGTAATTAGAGACAGCGCATCCACCATCATCCAGTGGAGGTTTCCAAGAGATGACCATGTGGTTCCTAAAGATTTCATCAAAGACCACAGGACCCTCTGGCGGTTGTGGGCGATCTGAAAATATTATCATATATAATTTATGCAACAAAACCCGACAAAAGTTACTGTCAAATATAATTTCCTTTAAAAAAATAAAATAAAAATCAAATTTAATTCAACGTACCGACAACAATAACAGTGCAGATGCCCTTCTGTGTGCCTATTATGTTCTCCACAGCCACAGTGTACTTGCCACTGTGATCACGCTTAGCCTTTTCAATAAACAATGAGAGAGTCCTCTTGGTGCTGGAAAGGACAATCTCCTCGTTTCCTTGAAGCTCCTCATCATTTTTAAACCATTTTATGCTTGGGGTTGGTTTCCCTGTGTAGCGACCCTGCAGAGTGCACGGCTGCCCAACACGGACCACAAACGTGTCGCGGAACTCCAGATCAAGGGCCGGTGGTTCTAAAAGGGGATTGTAAAAGTACTTTAACGATAAATAGCATATCAGCTGTACAACTGTAAGGTCTTAGGGATTATCATTTATGACCTACCAAGCTCATCCTTGCATGTGATTGGTTTGGTGCTGAAGGAGGGTTTGCCTTGGCCAATTTGATTTACAGCACTGGCACGGAATTCGTAGGTGGCACCGGTTTTCAGACCCTCGTGGGTGAATTTGCGATCCATCAGATTGTTATCAGCAGCGATGCGCTTGAAGTTGTCCTGCCCAAGCTGACGAACTTCAAGAACGTAACTGGTCACTTCTGCACCACCATCATACTTCGGAGGTCTCCATGCCACACTGATTGAATCCTTCTTGACATTCGTTACCTCCAGATCCTCTGGACGCTCAGGAACAGCTGCTCACAAAAATGAAACAGTACGTATGTATTAAAATAGTATCCTTTTGTATTAAAAGTCAACATTTCTACTCATGTTTTTCATTCAGGAAACTTACAAATCGGATCCTTAATGAGGACTTCAGAGGCTGTATCAACAAACGGGCCCCGTCCGATGATATTTTCAGCAGCGATTCTGAAGAAGTATCCCTTGCCATCAATGAGACCCTGGACCACAGCATTATGCCTGGTGACAGTGTATGTCACTGAGGTCCACCCTCTCCTGTCTGATTCTCTCTTCTCTATGATATAGTTAGTGATGGCTGAGCCGCCATCATCTTCAGGTGAGGACCACGTTAGCTTGCAGGAGTCAGTGGTCAGATTTATGCCAGTGAAGGGCTGACCCACAGGACCAGGAACATCTTTGAAGAAAAAAATAAAACACATATTTAGACATTAGGGCATTAACACAAAAGTTGACTAGTCGTGTGTTTTTTTCCTCTCTCTGCTATCGATTACGTACACAATGCAATCTCTGCCTCTGATTGGCTGACGCTGACACGCATTCCTTGGTTTAACCAATTATTACAGTCCCTTCATTTACATTTACGGTATTTATCAGACACTTTTATCCAAAGTGACTTCCATTCCCTAACTACAGGGGGCAGTCTCTCCCTGGAGCAATTGGGCTTAAGGGTCTTGCTCAGGGACCCAGTGGTGGTGCTTAAGGTAGGATTCGAACCCACAACCTCTTGGTCCGGAGGCAAGTATCCCAACCACTGAGCTCCTCCACCCCTTCATAAAAGGGGCGGTACCGTTGGCGCGAGGGGAATCTAAACACGAGACCACAACAAGACGAGAGACACGCAG
>JBBPDE010000002.1:643125-654476 GCA_037974605.1 Nannopetersius ansorgii
GGTGTTGACTGTTAATGTTACAGAGAACTTTAATAAAAGTGTCTCAGTGTTGGACGCCTGTGTTCCTCCGCTGTGTGACTCGACTTCGACTCGATTGCTTACTTACTATTATGGAGTCGTTAATGCCCTATTAGACATGCTTAATTGTAATGATAGTGTTCAGTACTCACCCAGCACCTCCACCACGATTGCCTTCTTTCTTTCTCCTCCCTCATTCTTGGCAGTTAGAGTATAAATGCCTTGATGCTGCCTTCTGCATCTCTTAATGACCAGAGATGAGCTGATACCAGTTGTCTCCACAACAGCCTCTTTGGGCAAATCAGCATCGTCTCTGCTCCAAGTAATCACCGGCGCAGGCCTTCCAGACACGTAGGCGATAATGCGGATTACACCACCAGCATGAACCACAATCTTCTCCTTCACACTTGCATCCAGGTCAACCTCAGGAGGAACTAGAATCAAAGTTGATTGAGGCATGAATTTTATTTCTCTAAGAATGGCGGCATGTTTCTTTTAAAAAATTTACCCTCACAAAAATATTAGATTTTGGGGGTAATTATTATTATTATTATTAATTAATAATTATTATTTTGGGGGTATATATCAATCAAAAGCCAGGTTACAAGATTTTTAAAGCTGAGAACCTCTAAAGTCAGAGTATTAATGAACTTTTTTATTTATGAACTTTTTCAGTGGTAAACTCCATTATGGCTCATATTTATCATTTTAAATGTTTAATAATATCATGCTATTTTCTTTGCTATACTATTTTTTTTAAATTAAAGATGCACTGAAATTATTTTTTTTGGCTGAAATGGAAAACAGAAACACTGAAAGAAATTATTGTTATTATTAAATTATTATTAAAATAATCGATTTTCGGTCATGTTAAAAAATAAATTCAGATACGAATATTCAGTGCATCCCTATTTTAAATCAATCCTAGATAAAATAACTCTCATCTGGTTATTTCAGTTTGTTTATGGAAGTATTTACACTGTTTTGAGAGTTCTTCAACTGTGCATTGAGGCGTGTCCGCTCACACGGGTGTGTTTTTTGCTATTATTTATAAAAAGAATGTAAGCAGGAAGCATATAGTTTACTGGATAGAAAGAAAACTGTTTTAAGAAACCAATACTTAACCGATACTTTAAGGTATGAATTGTTCTTACTTGTCCTGTCCTTGACTTCAGTCACTTCAGTAACTTCACCAGGTTCACCAACACCCGCAGCATTCACTGCCCTCACTCTGAATCTGTAAAGTCCCAGCTCCTTCAGTCCAGGCACAACAAACTTGGTGCCTCTGATCTCCTTGTCTTTAGCCTAAAAGAGCAAACAAAAAATGATAAAACACCTAAGCGAATAAATGCAAAACCACCCCAAATACAGAAAACATCCCAGTCAAGAAAGGGTCATTTTACAGTTTTATTAATGTAGGTACCTTTTCCCATTCCTCTTTTTCCTCTTCTTTGTATTCAACAAAATATCCTGTGATCTTAGATCCGCCATCAATCAATGGAGGAATCCATTCAAGGTCAACAGTTGATTTGGAGCAGTCAGTCACTTTTGGAATTGGGGGTCCGGGAGGAGCTGTAACAGTAAACATATATTGATTTAACACTGTTACAGTCCAACAAAGCAACATTTAATGGGATAGTGGGTTTATTTCATAAATACCAATAGGGTCTCTGGAAACAGCAGGATCTGAGGGCAGACTTGGAGGTCCAACTCCAGCCGCATTAATGGCGCTAACACGGAACTGATAGGTAGCCCCCTCCTGAAGACCAGTCACAACATGGGAGACACCGAGGGGCCTGATTCTAATGGGGTCACGGGTCACTTTGGTCCAGCGCTTGGCTGTAGTTTCCTTGCGCTCCAGCCAATAGCCAGTAACTGGAGATCCGCCATCATATTCTGGCTCATCCCATTCAACGGTCATGGATTCGAGGGTGATTTCAGGGACAGTTGGCTTTTCGCACTGGCCTGGAACCGCTGTCGAGACAATTACATCAAAATGAAATAAAGTTTACAATAGTTTAGTTCTAGCCACAGTCTTGGAACTGCTGCTACTTACTGAACAGGTTCCTTGCTTTCTCAGGTTCACTGTAGAGTGGTGGTCCGACGCCATATTTGTTTTGAGCCATGATGCGAAACTCGTATTCGTGCCCTTCTGTGAGCCTCTGAACTGTGTAGAGACATTCCTTTGGATCACTGGATACATGGACCCACGTCTTCCTGTTGTCCTCCCGTTTCTCAATCACGTAGTTTGTGACCTTAGAACCGCCATCATCTGTTGGTGGCTTCCATGAGAGACCGATCCTTTCTGCGAAAACCTCTTCAAATTTGACAGGTCCGACTGGCGGTCCGGGTCGTCCTATAGAGGAAAAGTGTGTATTACATTATGGAACACACGTCTCTGTTGAACCGATGGGCCGAGTGAACTTAAGGAAAACGGAAACCTACCCAAAACGGTGAGTTTAATGTCTTTGGAGGCCTTGCCGAGGCTGTTAGAGGCAGTGAGTGTGTAGATTGCACTGTCGTCTCTCTTGGATTGTTGTATCAGGAGGGTGCATTTCTCATCCGAGACCAGCTTATTAATATGCTTATCATAATGGACATCAGTCTTTTCATCAGGCTTGTCAAATGTGGCTTTCTGCCAAACCAGGGATGGGAATGGACAACCCTGAACCCTGGCAACGATGTTGACATCAAACGTTTCTGCACCCTCCAGAGCTTCTCGAAGTTCAATGGTTGGAGCACCTAAAAAGATATTCAGTCATAAGGAGGTGCTACACTTGACTTAAATCTTATATAAGTATATGAAATGTTAAGACACTTACAAGTCTGGTCTTTGATAATGATGGGTCCCACAGTAACGGAGGGTCTGCTTGGGCCGGCTTCGTTCACAGCCTTGACGCGAAACTCGTATTCCCCGCCCTCATTAAGCTCTTCAACAATAAATGTAGTCTCTTCAACGTCCCTCTTGTTGCACTGTTTCCATGTCTCCTTTTGTGGACCGCTCGTGTCCCAGCTCAGCCTCTCGATGATGTAGTGCGTCACTGGGGCACCGCCGTTATTTTTGGGAGGCACCCATGTTAGGGTGACGGTGTTCTTGGTAACAAGGTTGATCTTGACCTTAGTTGGAGGATCAGGGGGGTCTTGAAAAACAGGCGAAATGTAGTGTTAAGGCAGAGAATCAGCAAACACACAAAGTTCTTCGCTCAAAACATAAGCGAAGAACTAGCTCGTCTGCAGAAGGAGAGAGTTTCCCAGCATGCTGGGGCAGTCCCAACACAGGTAGCTCTCTGAACACAATATCCTTCAATGCCAATATTTGTACACAGAAAACAGCTTAGTCACTTAAAGTCGCTTAAGGTTGAGTTCAGGGGGGGCGTCGTGCATCACGACCCGCAATAAACTCCTCTCATCACTCCGAGATGCGCCCAAGAAGCGCCACGTTAGTTCTTACAGAAAGTAGACCCCTGTAGTCAACCTCGAGCTGTGTCACATCGTCCCAGACAATTTAGATAAGTTTAAGAACCTCTCAGCACTTCAGCCTGGAAACCAGTGTTTATACAAAATATCAATTCTGAGAAAACCATGTTCTTTGCCCTATCAGCCACAGGAACAGTTACAAAACCCCTCTTAATGATCTTGAATCATCAGGACTGTTCTGAAATAAAACTCATATTGCTGAATATACTCATATATATCTCCTTATAATATATGTGATTACAAAAGGACATGGTTTTCCATGACAGTAGTTTATACCAGTAAAATATTTAAATTGAAATAACACCAGCTGCTTACAGATGGGATCCCTCGCCCTTGCTGGCTCGGTGGTCTCAGTGAAGGGTCCCATTCCGAGGCGATTTTCAGCGCGGACACGGAACAAGTAGTCTTGGCCCTCAAGCAGGTCAGGCACAACGAAGGCCATGCTGGCACACGTTGCATTGACCTTCGTCCAGGCCTTCCCACTGACAGCCTTCTTTTCAATAAAGTAGCTCTTGATTCTTTCTCCTCCGTCAGTATCTGGCAGTTTCCAGATAAGTCTCATTGTAGATCTAGTAATGTCAGTAACTCTGAGCTCTTTGGGTGGCCCGGGAACATCTGTAATCATGCAATGCATTCATGAGATCATTTTTTATTATTTACATGTTAAATCTTTCAGAATTTCATGAAACATTTGAAGAGGATCAGCTCACCAAGTACAGTGACAAAGATGTTAATGTGTTTCTGCCCAGATTTGTTTTTCGCTACGACAGTGTATCTGCCAGAGTGGGTTCTCAAGCTCACAGGAATGCTTACAACAGAGGTAGTGTCGGTAGCTTCCACCTAAAAGGACATCAATTCCATTAAAACTGTGACATATATCCAAAAGACTGATGCCAGTTGTAAAAAAAAATGTTTCTTTTTTAATTACTGCTTTCATATAAACATTGTCATTCCAAATTATGAAGAGAACAATGCGCCTGAAAAGTAGAATATTTCCAAATAATATCTACATAAATTTCAGAATTTCTTCATTTCAGTATTCGGTAAATCTCCTTTTTGCTTTAATGAGAGGATGTACTCGAGTTGACTCCGAATGTTTGTGCAAAAAGCCCTGATGAGTAGATGCACCTAAGATGCGTCTGAATCTGAACAGTAGATAAGACTAAGGCCTTAAACTGGTTGGTATCATACATTTCCTTCCATTTAACAGGGGTCAAGAAACCATCTTTAACCATCTTTCTTCATATAACTTTGTTGAAATGTTTCCAAACTTCTAAAACGTTTCAATAAAAAAATGCTAGTTTATAGTGCAGAAATAAAATCCACAGCCTGAATCTTGGTACCTGTGAGTCGACTGGCAGCGTATGAAGACGATCTTTTTTCTCTGTCTTTGCTTTTCCACCAAACTCCCATGTGACTTTGGGAACGGGACGTCCAGTAATAATTACTGGGATTTTGAACGGAGTTCCAGCGCGGATGCACAGCAAGTCTTCAGCGGTCATATCCAAAAATAACTTGGGCTCCGCTGTGGAATTTAGGCAAAATCACCACGTTAGCAAAAAGAAAACTGAAGCAGACGATATCTGCGGCCATGTAAAAGCTGGAACCTTACTGTGAATGTCCTCCAGGAGAACTTCTGTGGTCCTGGGACTTGGCTCGGACTCCCCAATGTCATTAACTGCGATGATCCTGAACCTGTATTTCTTCAGCTCTTTGAGGTTTGGGACGGTGAAAACAGTAGTGGGATGTAGGTTTTCGGCATCATTCACCCTGGTCCATTCGGTTGTACCCTCATCTTGGACTTCGATGATGTAACCTGTGATGGGACGTCCACCATCTTTAGCTGGTGGGGTCCACGACAGGGTGACGCTGCGTTTAGTCTTGTCAGCGACTTCAGGAGCAGCTGGCATGCTGGGTGGTGCTGTAATACACACACATAGAATGCATATTTAGCTAGTTTTCTCCAATCGTAAGAATATAACAGAACTGGATGAGGTGATCGACTTACTGAGAGGATCGGTGGCAAAAGCAGATTCAGAGACGGCACTGGGGGGGCCGATTCCAGCAGAATTGCAAGCCATGGCTCGGAATTCATATTCAAGTCCCTCTATGAGACGCGTGACCTGTAATTCCCAGCCTTTGGTGCCACGTTTGGTCACCAGGGTCTTATTTACTTTTGCCCAGTAGGAGGTGCCCTTCTCGCGCTTCTCCAACCAGTAGCCCGTGATCGAAGATCCACCACAGTCCTTGGGTGGCTCCCATGTCACCAACATATGGGTCTTGGAGTGTTCAGCGATGGTAACTTTTTCGGGCGGGCCAGGCAGAGCAAACGGATCTTTAATAAGCACTTCCTCTGTTTCACAGGCGTCGCTGATTCCGAACTTGTTTTCAGCTTTGACCCTGAACTGATACTTGCCACCTGTTTGAAGGTCCCATACCTACAAGGTGTAAAATAGGTTTAAAGGTTCTGTTATTAAATTGAGGACATTGTTGTTGTTTCTTTCGAAAAAACAAAAACAAAAACGATCGTTCTTACCCCGAATTTTCTCTCAATGACATTTTTATTAACTGGGACCCATTCGGCTTTCTCAACGTCCTCGACGTTAAGGTCTTTCACCTCAACGATATAGTTGGTGACATCGCTGCCTGCGGTGTCCCGTGGTGCGTCCCAAGCCAGGGGACAGGACTGAGCTCGGATATTTGAAACAGCAAGGTTTCTTGGTGGCGTCGGTCGATCTTATAAACCAGAAGAACGTTTCTTTCTTTAGAACTGCACACTATAAAAAACACTGAACAGATAAATTCACTTATTCAGAATCTGAACTCACCCAGAACCTCCACTGTGACAGAATGGCCGATCGAGCCGAGGCGGTTTGTGGCCGTCACGGTGTACGTTCCCTTGTCCAGCCTTGCAATGGCAGGGATGGAGAGTTTGGTGTGCTCTGTCTGTCTGTCGATCTCTTTGGTTTCCATCAACAGCTTCTCAGTAGACTTTGGAATAACAACATCATCCTTCAGCCACTCCACCTTCGGCATCGGGAGGCCTGTGACCTCGGCTGGAATCTCGATCGGCTCATTCTTCCTCACTCTGATCAAATCGCCTATGAAATGCTTCATCATGTGCAAACTTGGAGGAACTGCGAAATGTATTTAGAAGATTTAATTAACGAAACACACTGTAAACACTTCCACTTATTAAAAATGAGAACGGGACGAACCTTCATCATCCTGAATCACAACAGTCAGAGGTATGGAAGGATCACTCGGTCCGATGCCGTTAACGGCCTTTGCGCGGAACTCGTACATGTGGAGCTCGTCCAGGTTTTCCACAGTCACTGTAAGATCGGTGATCATCTCTTCGGTGACGGGCTGGAAGGCCTGATGATCCTGACGCTTCTTCTCTATGATGTAACCAATGATTGGGCTCCCGCCATCGTTGCGAGGAGGCCTCCATGTAAGAGTAATGGAAGACTTGGTTCTCTCGGTGTAGTGGAACTTCTCGGGGGAGGTTGGTGGACCTGAATAAATCAGAAACAGAAAACTTTATTGAAGCCAGAGGAAACTGCGTATGTTTTTAGATACTGTCGTTCCATTATTTCGATTTAGAAAATGAAAGTGTCTGTAGAAGAGTCCTGCCTTGTGGATCCACTGCACGAATAGGCCCGAGATCAACCGGTGGCCCAGCGCCATACTTGTTCTTGGCCACAACTCGGAAGATGTATTCCTGACCCTCAAGAATGCCTACAATTTCGCATTTAGATGCAGGCGTTTCGAAGGGCTGCCTAAATGTGTGCATTTTTGGCTCCTTCCTTTCAACGGTGAAGCCAATCACATCACTGCCGCCGTCGTCCTCAGGGTCACCCCAGTTAAGCATCATGAGCTTTCTTGTCACAACAACAGGCTTTAGATCAGTGACAGGTCCGGGAACATCTGGATAAAAAATTGACATTTGATTAAAAACAATCTTTTCTAAACTGCAGTGGAAACGCATTGTTCAAATTTCAGTAGCGGTACTCACCCACAACTTCAACCATAGTCCAGGCTGACTTGATGCCACTTGGGTTTGCTGCAGTCAGCTGGTATCTGCCGCTGTCACTTCTTTTTGCATTCTTGATCATAAGAGTGCTGTTATCTCCAGCTTCCTGAATTTCCACGCGCTCCTTGTCAGGCTCCTTGTCATCCTTTGTCCACGCAATTGATGGTTTAGGTTTACCGGTCACCAGTGCCGGGATCACCAGCGTCTCTCCAGCTCTTACGAAATGACCGGCCTTCACGTTGACGCCCAGGTCAATGACAGGCTTCACTGTGAGGGCAAATTAACAGCAGTTATAGGTCCAGCCTGTCTTAAATACCTTTTTAAGGAATGAGTAATAAAAAACTGTACCTGCAGGATTCCTTACGATGATCGCATCCGTAACACCAGGAGTACCTTCCCCAGCACAGTTGACTGCAATGACACGGACGATGTATTTAGCTCCCTCTCGGACCCCGAACACAGTAAATGTGTTGGTCTTCCAAGGTCTTTCTGTGGCTCTTGACCAGTCCTTCGTCCCAGCCACTACTTTATCAACCTGGTAGCCGAAAATATCCGCACCACCATTGTCTGTGGGAGGGTCCCATTCAACTGTTATTGAATGGTCTGTGGTGTCAACAATGCGTGGAGTTGGTGGACCCGGGGGCACTGAAAGAAACAGGAAGTTGAATCACAGACTACTCAATTGAACACAGACTACTCAACAAGCATCACTACATTTCATACCATAAAGGTGGACGTAGTGAATTCATGTTTAATTAACTTACAGATCGGAGCCTGTGCCGTCTTCGGCTCAGACGGTGGGCTGAACTTTCCTCGCCCGGCCACGTTCTCAGCGCAGACCCTGAATATATACGTCAAGCCTTCCAGCAGACCCTCAACCATTATTTCCAGTTCGTTAATGATGTTGCGATTAACTCTCGCCCAGTGTGTGCTATTAATTTCTCTCTTCTCTACCCAGTATCCTTCGATGGGGCTACCGTTGTCCTTGGGCTCATTCCAAGTGACGACCATGCTGTTGGCCGTGACGTCTGTGATTTCAGGCTTCTCGGGTGCATCTGGAGGATCTGAAATTTTAAATAAAGTGTTAGCAATAATAGCAGGATTCTTAAAGATCAAACTGCAGTTGTGACTTGATGAGTAGTTATTATGTACCGAATGGATTCTTGGCAATGACAGGTTTGGAGATGCATGGTTTTCCAGACCCAAATCTGTTCTCGGCAGTGACGCGCAAGATGTACTCCTTTCCTTCAATCAGTTTTGTTACGGGGTACTTGCAGCCTCTGAGGATTGATGTCACAGTGACCCATCCGATCTCAGCTTTGGTGTTGTCTTTTCTCTCCAACACGTAATTAAGGACCTCACTTCCACCATCGTCCACGGGAGGATCCCACTTGCAGAGGAGAGAATCCTTCCTGACTTCCTCAAATCTTAAATTAATTGGTGGTCCAGGAGTATCTGCAGAACAACACACAGGAAATAAACACTGTAATGTGAGCTTAAAATGATGCATTTCAAATAACTCAGTATACAGTAATCCCATAGTTTTATGCGGATCAGGAGTTGGGGATTCAGTCACACGCTGATTTTTTTTGGAGAACCGAACATGGAAACTGCAAATATCCTCCGCCTTTTATAAATATATTTTTTCTGGATGTTTCACCTCGCCATGGTGTCCCAATACTTTTGT
Organism: Nannopetersius ansorgii; assembly: GCA_037974605.1. Classification (NCBI taxonomy): domain Eukaryota; kingdom Metazoa; phylum Chordata; class Actinopteri; order Characiformes; family Alestidae; genus Nannopetersius; species Nannopetersius ansorgii. The sequence goes on from JBBPDE010000002.1 coordinate 652,344, forward strand.
CCTGTGACCTTCAGAGCTGCATTTCTCGGCGGCGAAAGCACTCAGACACTTCATACTCCACAGTTCGGTAGATCTCCAGGAGACCCTTACAACGAGCCCTCATTTGTATTTTTAGCCCCAGTAGATCAGGGGTTATTCCCCGAAAGCCGTTCACCCTGCTGCGGTGTCCCAATACTTTTGTGCCACTACCTTCCTAAGTTGCAGATCTCGGCGTGGAATTTAAATTAAAAGAGGGGGTTGGTATGGGTTTATCTTTAAAAGAGGTGAATACGGATTTACCATAACATTTATTTTAAGGGTAATGCATTAAACTGATAAAAATATATATATAAAAATTGGTATTTGTAGGCTTTTACTTTAACCAAAACAGAACAAGGTTTTTTTTTTCTATACTCGGGTGCTTTTGGAACATAAACCCTGTGGGGGATTACTGTACATCAGCGGAAAGTAACATAAAAAACACCAACGTTTTACTTACCAAGAACATTGACTTCACAGGTGGCAGAAGCAACACCGTGATCGTTTTCCACTTTGATGGTGAAAACTCCATAATCAGCTCTGATTACGTCCTTGATGGTGATGAAGGATTCACCCTTTCTTGAGTTGTCGATGGTAAGTCGCTCATTCAGAGATGGGTGGTATTCCTCCTCTGGCTCTTCGGGTTCCTCTACCTCCTTTTCCTTCTCCTTCTTCTCCTCCTCCTTCTTCTTGTCCTCCTCTGGCTTTTCCTCTTTCTTCTCTGGTGTTTCCTCCTTCTTCTCTGGTGTTTCCTCCTTCTTCTCTGGTGTTTCCTCCTTCTTCTCTTTGTCTTCTTCTTTCTTTTCCTCTGCCTTTTCCTTCTCCTCCTTCTTCTTCTCTGGTTCCTTTTCCTTCTCCTTCTTCTTCTTTATAGGTTTTTCTGGTCTCTTCTTAAGTGCCTCTGGCCTGATGGTTGTATTGTTTCTCGTCCAGGTTATTTCAGGGTAAGGGAATCCAGAGATGTAGGCGGTCAGTCGGATTTCCTCGCCTTTCTTAACGCTTAAACCGGACTGCAGACTACCGCTGAGGAACACTTTGGGACGATCTGAAACAAACAAAAAAAAAACAAACAAAAAAAGAGTAAATATATTAAATAAATGGTCAGGATTAATAATGTTTTTATGTAAAACATCACAGCTGTAACAATTTCTAGTACATACCAGTAGCATCTGTGGCTTTTATCATAGGAGTGGCGCGTGAGGGATCGCTAATGCCTGCTGCGTTCTCTGCACGCACACGGAACTGGTACTCTTTTCCTTGCTTCAAGCCTTTGACGGTATAGGATAACACTGGCACAAGGAAATCGTTGCATCTCTCAAACTTATCTTGGCCTTTCATCGTCTTTTCCAGGATGTAACCCATGATCTTGGATCCACCGTCGTACATGGGCGGCTTCCAAGTGAGGGTGACAGACTGAGATGTGGGATTGTGCGTTTCGACATCAACAGGTGGATCAGGTGGATCTGGATATATTTCAAATAAAGTACGAGAATAAGATAAACCCCTATTCATTTGCACTGTTACAGCAGAAGGAGGAAATTCAAGAGCAGCAAAACAATAGATTAAGATTATATATATATATAGTACTGTGCAAAAGTCTTAGTCCCCTGAGAAAATGCTGCTTAAAGTCTGTTTCCTGCTGGACAGTGGTGTTCAGTTAGTGTTAAAACTCTTACATTACAACAAACACAAACAACATTAACACAGTAAACTACATGAACACAGTAAACGACATTAACACAGTAAACGACATTAACACAGTAAACTACATGAACACAGTAAACTACATTAACACAGTAAACACAATTACCACAGTAAACACCATTAACACAGTAAACACCATTAACACACTAAACTACATTAACACACTAAACTACATTAACACAGTAAACTACATTAATACGATAAACTACATTAACAGAGTAAACGACATTAACACAGTAAACTATATTAACACGGTAAACACCATTAACACAGTAAACTACATTAACACAGTAAACTACATTAACACAGTAAACTACATTAATACGATAAACTACATTAACACAGTAACTTACATTAACACAGTAAACTACATTAACACAGCAAACTACATTAATACGATAAACTACATTA
>JBBPDE010000002.1:680621-697304 GCA_037974605.1 Nannopetersius ansorgii
ACAGACAGACAGACAGACAGACAGACAGACAGACAGACAGACAGACAGAGAGAGAGAGAGAGAGAGAGAGAGAGAGACAGATAGAGAGAGAGAGACAGACAGACAGACAGACAGAGACAGAGAAAGGAGAGAGACAGACAGACAGACAGAGAGAGAGAGAAACAGAGAGAGAGAGAAACAGAGATAGAGAGAGAGAGACAGACAGACAGAGAGAGACAGAGAGACAGACAGACAGAGAAAGAGAGAGAGAGACAGAGGGAGAGAGAGAGAGACAGAGGGAGAGACAGAGAGAAGAGTTGCTACAGACACGTTTCATTGCAAATAGTTTAAAGTTTATACAAGACATCCAATCAGAGTTCGGCTCTTTTTGTCAAATTGCGATTTTAATGGTTCTGAATTTAAGATTGAACTAACCAACCGTTTGTATGTATGTTACTTTTTATTAAGTTATTTGTTTAGATTTAACATAAATTATTGCAAATTTAAAAAGAGCTTTTTGAGAAAGAGCTCTACATATTGTCACGGTTCGGTCAGCGGCTATTATGTTGCTGCTGCTTTTCTGTTTCCACCCCGTTTTTCTGTTTATGTTCAGGTTCTTTTATTTTGTAATCCGGTTCTGTTGTGTTTATGTGTCACGTGTCTTTGGATGCCAGCGGCTTTCTGTTTGTGCTCTTTTGTTCCAGCTGTCCTGTGTTCACGTGGTCACTAAGTTGTGTATTTAAACCTGTTTCTGTTTTCCTTTCATTATGTATCCTTCGCCTCATTTTCCCTGTCCCTGATTCTAGTGTTCACGTTTTCTGGTTATTCTGACGGCCCCCGTGCCTTGTTTTGTTTCTTTTGGTTTGTTTAATAAAGTAGTATTTCAGCATGGATTCCTGGCTGCCTGCCCATTCCTGCATGCTCCGAGGGAGTTCAGAGTCATACCTGTGACTCTGACACATGTATTCATACACATGTAGAAAAGATACATCAGTAAATTACTAGTAATACTGTTTGGGTTCTGGAAAATGAGTATGTGTGCATCTATATAAACGTAACTTACTTCATATCAGGTGCAAACAAACAAGTTATTTTCAATTTTATACAAAAAAATTATTTAATAATGTTATGTTTATTATATAAAATCCCTGAAATACTTACGTCTCAGGCCTCTGCCTCTGCCAGCCTCATCCTTTGGTGTCCCCTCTGAACAAATACAATGAAAATTATTTCTAATTCCGGTAAATAGCGGACATGTGAGCAAAGTAACCATGGAGGGAAATGTGGTGGGAAATATTAAGGAATGACTCATGAGGGTGATAAAAGTAAAAGCACCAATTGAAATGTTACTATGGATTAATTTGGAGTCATACAGATACATTTGAAGTCAAACGGACAAACATTCAACACAATGAAAGGACACTGAAAGACATCATGCACCACAATGAAGATTGACACAGATGAAGACAGACGAACTGTCGTTTTTAATCATGGACATGAAGATGAGTGTGAAAATTATTCAGGGTATAAAAACAAGATTGATGTCCGAGGGGGGGGGTGGGGGGGTGTAAGACATTCAGTGGTGAGGAGCCAAAGCCACCCTCTCACCTCGTCTACCTCCTGGCATCCCTGGAGTCTCAAGTGCATCTTCTTCCAAATACTCCAAGTCTTCCGAGCCGTAACTATCTCGAGGAGCAAGCTCCCATCCCCAGGTTTCCTCTTCTTCCTCTTCCTCTTCCTCATAAAACTCCTCTTCATATACCTCCTCCTCCATCTGGGTCGACATTTTTCGTATTTGCACAGATCCTGGGGACAACTCTTTCATCAGTGGAACTTCTTCTCGTGTCTTTAGTGCAGGAATCTCTTTGGCCGGTTCCTCCTCAGGTGAAACTTTCTTTGGCACCTTTTTCAGGGTAACAGATTCGATCGAGTCTTTTGGGGAAACCTTCACTGGAAGAGGTTTTTTAGTCAAACCTATGCTGGGTTTCTTCTCCACTGGAATTAATTCAACAGGTTTTTCTTTACCACCCTTCGGCGAGGGAGTCTTCTTAGGTTCCAAACCCTTCTTTGATGGCTCAACCGGTTTCAGTACGACTTCTTCTTTCGCCTCAGGTTCCTTGGGCAAACTGCCCTTTTTGACCACTAGAGGCTTCTTCTCGTCCTCCTTCTTTGGAGCCACATCCTTCTCCTTTGGTGTAACCTTTTTGGGGAGCTCTTTCTTATCCTCTTCCTGAGGTCTCTCAACAGGCTTCTTCTCGACTTCTCTCTCAGGCACTTTAGGCTTCTCAGCCTCTTTCAGCTGGGGTTTTGGCACTTTTGGAATTTCCTCCTTTGGCGTCTTACTGGGGGGTGAAATTTTGGTGGGAATTTTTTCCTTTGGTTCAGGAGCCTCTTTTTCTGTGGGTGGGCCAGAAGGCTTTTTCGCAAAAGGCTTCAGCTGAATCTTCTCTGGCTCCTCCTCTTGTTTCGGGATTCTCTTGCCTTTCCAAGATGGGGTTTCAGGTTCTTTGGCCTTCTCATCCTTTTTAGCTCTGTCGGCAGGTTTAGGTGTAACCTCTTCTGGTTTCTTTTCCTCAGGCTTTGCAGGCTCCACTATCTTCTCGGGGACTTCAGGCTCTTTCTGTCCACGTTCTTTCGGAAGTGGTTCGCCTTTCTCAAAGCTAATGGGCACACGGTCTCTTTCAAAAGATACAGGCTCTCTCTCTTTCGGTCCTTTTGTGGTATCTTTTTCAGGTTCAGGTGCTGGTTTTCCAGGTTTTTCGAAAGGTTTTAACTTGACTGATTCTTGTTCTGTTGTTTTGGGTGGTAACTTCTTCACTTTTTTCAGAGACAGGCCAGGTTCCTCTGGTGTCTCCTGTTTTGGAATCTTTGCTGCTTTCTTCAAATCAGGCTTTTCTTCCACTTTTTCCTTCTGTTCCTTCGCCTTCTCCGGTTCTTTATCAGGCTCAACTGACTTCTCCTTGTCAGTTTTAGGTTTTATTTCTTCAGGTCTCTTAATCCTTTCATATTTCTCAAAATGCATTTCAGCCTCATAACTCTCAGTGATTAAAACCTCACTGACTGCTTCAGCATAGACTTTCTTGATTTCCTCAGGCTGTTCTGGAGACGGCTTATGGACCGGCTTCAATTTCACTGTTTCAGATTCTTCTTCTTTCACTTTGGAGATCCTCGTGACTTTCTTTAACGTTGGAATCTCTAGCTTTTCCTCCTCCTTTATGGGAATTTTCCCTTTAGATTGGGAAATGTATCACACCACGTTACAAAACAACACCGATACAAGAAAACAAAACAGACCAGACATACAACATGTTGCCCATATTCCCAGGGCTATCAAAAGAAGAACATGGCAAACAACAAGGACTAGGACAAACAGGACATCACACAACAGACCACCTCAATACAGTACAGTGCAGTTCAGTACAACATAATACAATACAACACAATACAGTACAACACAATACAACACAATACAGTACATCACAATACAATTCCGAACAAAAAGCACTATGACAGCACGTTAACTATCAGTTTGACCTATATGGTACAAATCCCAAATTCTGAGAAATATTTAATTAATCACATCTTAGTCATACCTTTCTTCACTGGTCCAGGTGCGGAAACAGGTCCCTTTTCACCATCTGATTTAAAAACATAGTCAAATAACATTAAATACAGAAATCAAAGCAAGAAAATGTGCAATATACCATGTAAGGGTGGCAGGTTGTTAATGGGGAATAGGACATATACACATACTAAGAATAGCGTTACATATGGCCAGCATTCAATAAAGCTTGGGGCTTTGCATGCCACTATGTGAACAGTGTTACCACCATAATAGCAAGATCAAAATTTCTCAGTTCATAGCATGTAAATATAACCAAACGTTTCGATGGGCAGATTCTCTACTTCTCAATGGACTGATGAAATGACAATAAATATAGTCATTATGACAGGCCAATGTAATATTAAGCTGCAGAATTACTTACCTTTTAATAACGTGCAAGAGGACAAAATATGCATGTGAACATTTCAAGATACTCCCAATACCTTCAGCTTGTTGGTCAAGAGATATCTGTTCTTGTTCTGGGGCTGGAGGTACTTCAAGATCATTTTAAAGAAATGTGAGTGAGGGTACAAGAGTACGAAGATGAAGATATTTCTTCATAAGTTTATTCCAATGGAGATTTGAGTCTTCTGTGTTTTCTGCTACCTTTTATGGCAACTGTCTTCTCCTTGTCTGCCTTGATCATATGTTTGTCTTCAGTCTTCTCTCTCTCCTCTTGAATTGTACAAAGATGTTGTGCGTTCAGCTTGAGAATTTTTAGATGATGCTATAATAGTGACTGGATATAAGACTGTTTCAGATCTAGTATATTAAGAGACATTATATGGAAGAAAGAAAAGGTCTAAGGACTAAGAACCATCTTCTTTCATGTCTCTTCAGGTGGAAAGTCAGCAGATTCAATTCTTTTGGTCAGACTTCTGAATTAAAGGCTCACACGGAGGTCCTGTAGCTGCAGGGTACCTGTCCTCAGGCATCAAAGGGAATACAAGGTATCTTGTATTGCAAAAATGTTCTCAGACAAACACACAAACCAAGTATAGAAGACACATTTGATTGAAACAAGACACATTTAGATTAGTATTAAAGGCCAAATGCATCCATTTAGCACCCCAGAAAGGACTTACACACAAACATACAGCACACAAAGACCTACACCTACATACAGGCACAAACATTTAAGATCATTTTTTAAGTTGTTAAACAATGAAGTACCTTCAACAGGAGAGATTTTCATTGTTTCAGGCACAACTGCAAGATCCGGTGATGCTTTTCTTTCAACTGCCCCCATTCAGAGTTGAGAAAGGTGATGATACGGTTAAAAACCTCATTGAGACCACATTAAAAGTGACAGAGTGGCAAACAACGTGGAGTGAATGGACTCACACATGGAAAGATATCCGAAAGACAGGTTTAGGTCGAAAACAATGATGGACAACAGTTGTATTAGACACAGACATAAAGAGTTCAGACAAAACAAGGAATATAAAAGTACCTGCTGGAGATATTTTCTTTGCAGGTTCTGGAGAGGCTTTCTTTTCAACTGTGGAAAAGTAGGGCCAGGTTAAAAGTCTACAAAGGCTACAAAACATATAAACACATATAAAAACAAAAGACAAAACATTCAGACAGAAAAAGAAAGTACCTTTGGGAGCAACTTCCTCCCGTTTCAAAGGAGCGGGTTCCTTTTCCGTAGGAGCCATCTTCTCGGGTTCAGGCACTTCAGAACACACATGAAATAATGTTACAAAGAGCACTTGCTTTAAAGCAGTTGTTTGGGAATCCCAAGACCGTTTTAAACACAGGGGACTCCACACAAGTAGTGACCTCACACACATACAACACAGACGACGGACAGAAAGGGAGGTGAGGGGTTCGTGGTTTTTAAGTTCAGTGAGTGGTGTGTTTTATACTGGAGTGGTATAAGAGGACACTGACAGAAATGGCCAACTGCATTCAGGCATGTGCATGGACCAGGGTCCCCCCTGCACCTCTGAATACAGGACATGGTGAGGCAAAACAAGAGGTGGATCTGAAACCCCAAACCGCTGCACGGTGTTAAGGAGGCGCAAGAGTTATTATAAGAGCGAGTGAAACAATAAACACGCAAGATACCAAATACCTCTCAAAGTGTGTGCTAGTGGCAGACTGGTTTCATGTTGACGTATCAGATCCTTCTGCTTCACTTTGAAAGGGGTCTCAGTCTTGCCCAGAGATGGCTCCTCAGAGGGGGGGCCCAGAGAGTGTTCTGTTTTCAGGAGCATGGCATCTTCACAGACATCAGGTTTAGGGGAAAAGTCTTCCTCAATGTTCTCAGTTTGGGACGGAAGAGATTTACATGTTTTTCTTGTTTCAGTCAAGGGTATAAAGACCTCCTTCGGGCTTTGAGAGTCATCCTGAATGTGAATCTCTTTCTGTGGTTCTCTTATAACCTTGAGGTGCTCCTTTATGGTTTCCATTTTATCACCAATGTTGGAAACGTCTTGTTCTCTGGAATGGGCTAAGAGCTCCGTTTTCTCGCCGGAAACTGTGACTCTGAGGGAATCATCTTCCCTTGAGAAATCTTGAAGGTTCCACTGTAAAATTCCTTGGTCTGCTTGTAACGGGATGGATTCTTTGTGAGTATCTCTGCCCCTGTCTTCTGGATCTTCTGCAGAGTGCAGCACCTGTTTGATGGGTGTTTTTACTGAGTGTTTTTCTGTAGCCACCATTCGATCTCTCTCTTTAACTGATTCTTCTGGATCATTACTTCCCTCAAATGCATCCAGTCCAGCATTTGCCTGTTTAGGGGAACGAATCTCGCTAATAGAATGTTCTGCTGTGGAAACTGTTGATCCCTCTGGTACATAATTTTTATCCTTTAAATTAACATTGTTTTCTAATTTAGTGTCTCCCTGAGGAAATACCAGTTCTTCCCCTGAGGAAACACTGCTTCTCTGAGGACCACAGAGTGTCACTGTTGTAGGCACTTTTTCTTTCACATTTTCGGAGAATTCTAAAGTGATTTCTTGCATATTGTTGGACCTCTCTTCAGTAGGTTTTTCAACTGCATGTTTTGGCAAAAACACTTTTTCATCAAATATAATATCTTCTTCAGATGGACAAGGCTCCTGGACAACACTGCTAGATTTAATGACGCTGTTTGTCTCTTGTGCAGATATCGGAATAACTTGGGACAACACACATTCCTGTGGTAATGGCAGTCCAATTTCTACTTGCCAAGGTTTGTTCTTTGGATGGAGGTCTTTTTTTGTTGAATCTTGCAGCTTTTTTGCATCAGGGCTAATCTTCTTTTTGAGTGGTTCAACATTTTGACGAGGCTTTAACCTTTCCTCTGATACCATACTGCCCTCCTGAACTTCTACTGTCTTTTGATTACTGACTGTGATTGTCCCCTGAAAATCTGGGCAAGTATCTGAACGAATATCTGATTCAAAAAATGGGGACAAAATCTCTTCCTGAAGAATATCCTGCCTTACATCGATCTCTATCTCTGGCTCATCTGGAGACGTACCTATTAGATCAGTTTTCTTGACCTTGGTGGCTACACACCTGACCTTGCCTGATTCTTGCATGTCTCTAGTTCCTGAATCCTCTTCTAAAGATTCTGTTAAACCTGCAGCTGCTGGATCTATTGATGGACTCTCGGTTTTGAACACAATCACAAGATCCTTGACAAGAGAATCTGGACAAATCTCTTGCTCAGATGGTGAATCATGTTGGTAGGAGATGAATTCAGGTTTTTCAACAACCAAAGACTCCACTATCTTCTGTAATGCAGGCTCCAGTCTCTCATGGCCTGTTTCTTCCTTTAGAACAAGAACTTCCTTTAGAAAGTCCTCTTCCTTTCTGTGATCCTCTTCTGTTTCTTGTTTCTTTAGAATAGTAACATCTAGGAGATCTTTCTGTAAATTTGTTTTAGAAGGTTTAGCCTCAGATTTAGGTTGAGGTTTGACTTTGGGTTTCGCAACAGGCTTAACCTCAGTTTTAGGTTCAGGTTTAACCTTAGCTTTGGGCTGTGGTTTAAACTGGCAAACATCTGTAGATGCACTGCCACCTTCAGGATTTTGGTAAAACTCTTTATCTTTTGGAATTTGTTTAATATCTGGTTCTACTTTCTTTACCACAGTTTCTCTAGAGGATGAAAAGTCTTCATCTGCCAATGCTCTCTCCCTAGATGCCTTCCTTTCCAAGTCTTCTGTGCATATAGGTTTTCCTCCATAAGAGATTTTTTCCATTACAGGTGAAATAAATTGTATTTTCTCTGAAATCTCTGGAGATGTAACTTTCATTATGCTCTCCTGATGGGTGGATTCTTGAAGTTCTGAGATGTGAGTAAGGATATGCAGCAACAGAAGAAAATAAGAGTGTTGTCACATGCAAAGATTACATTTAAGAGTGCTGCTAGCAGCAAACCACAGAAGATATTGGATGTAGTTCAGCACAGGATTCAAAGATTTGTTTAAGATTTGGAAGACCGAGTTGGCCATAATCCCACAGGATATGGCACAATATACACAATATGATGTGTATAAATGCCTGGTACTATTCAAAAATGATGTGGCGTCCATTATATCCATAAGCACATAGACTTTTACACTGTTCTCATTCATATTTGTGTCTTTAGTGTTTCAATATTATATTGTAAGATACGATAATGAAGAAATAGGTTTGACAAGTACGTTACAAATTCTGTATTCATGCAGAATGGCTTTTTGACACCCTAAATATTTAACAAAAATTAGTTATTTTGTTCTATTGGCTATTTTCACATATACAGTTATATTTTACACTGAAACACACACTCTGGTACTCAGTATACAACCAAAACATGCATGGGATGTAAGAAGTGGCGAGACAAAAGAGCAAAGAATTCGCAGATCACATAAGGTTATGGAAGAAAATGAAGATGTTACGTTGTACCTTTGGCTTGTTCTGCCTCCTTTGGAGGGACAAAGGTTGCATCCAGTTTTCTCGGAAGAAGATCTTTTGTGGGCTCCATAAGAGCTTAAAACATTTAAACTTCTATTAGGTGCAGTTTTAAGAAACATTTGCACACATAAGACATCACTCTAGCGAGTGACAAGAATTTAAGATTGTACGACTAGAAAACAATGACACTGACAGAGACACGCTGAGAGACAACATTTAGTACGAAAGAGAAAGATTTATACTTAAAGAGAAAACTATAAGAAAGACATTTAATGGCATTAGCATGTTTTGCCGTTGTACCTTTTGCGGGAGTTACATCGTCTTTTTGGGAAACTTCTCTGTCTTCTTTTGCAGGAATAAGAGTAATCTCTTGCGTAAGAGGCAAAGAATCTCCTTTCTTCTTTGGAAGTGGAACTTTCTTAGGTAAGACGTCTTCCTCCACTTTAGGTTTAAGAACAGGAGGTGCAGCTTTTTCACGAAGAAGAGATTCTTCTTTTTCAGAGGTTACGATAATGTCCTTCTTCCCGAAGAGTAAATCTTCAAGAGCAGATACAGCTAACTTTTGAGACATCTCTCCTTTTTCTGAGGTCGTAAGATACTCTCTTTCTTCCAGTTGATCCACTTGGGGCGTAAGTGTTACCTGCAGTGTATGTGGTGTTATTTCTTTTTCTTTAGAAGATAAAGCAAGTTCCTTCTCATAAATGAAGACTTCTGCCTCTTCTAATCTAGACCAAGGTGGCACCTCCGTTTCCTCTTTTTTAAGTGAAACATCTCTCTTTTCCTCCTCAGATTTTATTTCAGGCTTAATTTTAAATTTCAGCTCATGCTTGACCTCAGGTTTGGGTTCAGGCTTAACTTCTGTTTTATGCTCAGGCTTGACCTCTGCTTTGGGTTCAGGCTTAACCTCAGCTTTTGTTACAGGCTTAACCTCAGGTTTGGGTTCTAACTTAACCTTAGGTTTAGGTTTAACGTCGGCTTTTGGCTCATGTTCAACCTCAGGTTTGACCTCAACTTTTGGCTCAAATACAGTCTCAAGTTTAGGTTCATGCTTGAGTGTAGACTCAATTTTAGGCTCAAGCTTAATATCAGTTATAACCTCAGCTTTTGGCTCTGGCTTATCCTTGAGTATTGGTTTCTGTTTGATCTCAGGTTTAGGTTTAGCTTCTGGTTCAGGTTGTAGCTGGACTTCAGGTTTTGGGAAAAGCTTAACTTCAGTTTTAGGTTCAGGTTTAACCTCAAGTTTGCTCTCTAACTTAATCTCAGGTTCAGGCTCAGATTTGACCTTAGCTTTTGGTTCAGGCTTAACCTTAAGTTTAGTTTCAGGTTTAACCTCAGGTTTGACCTTGACTTTTGGCTCACTTTTAACCTCAGGTTTAAGTTCAGATTTGATTTCAGTTTTAGGTTCAGGTTTAATCTCAGGTTTTGGCTCAAGTTTGACTTCAGCTTTTAGTTCAGGCTTAACCTCTGGTTTATGCTCATGCTTGACCTCAGCTTTTGGCTCAGGCTTAACCTCTGGTTTATGCTCATGCTTGACCTCAGCTTTTGGCTCAGGCTTAACCTCTGGTTTATGCTCATGCTTGACCTCAGCTTTTGGTTCAAGCTTAACCTCAGGTTTGGTTTCTAACTTAATCTCAGGTGTAGGTTTAATGTCGGCTTTTGGCTTTTGTTTAACCTCAGGTTTGACCTCAACTTTTGGCTCACTTTTAACTTCATGTTTAATTTCAGGCATGATTTCGACTTTTGGCTCAGGTTTAAACTCAGGTTTAAGTTCAGGTTCGACTTCAGTTTTGGGTTTAGGCTTAATTTCAGATTTAGGTTCAGTTTTAACTTTGGCTTTTTGTTCAGGCTTAATTTCAGGTCTAGGTTCATGTTTCACATCAGGTTTGGCCTCAAGTTTAGGTTCAGGCTTAACCTCAGGTTTAGGCTCAAAATGTATTTCTTTCTTTTGAGGCAGAATCTCTTCTTTTTTAAGAGCAGGTTCATCTTTCTTAGGTAATGCTTCCAAGATGTCCTCTTTAAAAGTAGAAGTGAAGATGTCCTTCTTCTGAAGAGCCTCGTCTGGTTTAGGTATAGAAGAAACCTCTTTCACTTCCTCTTTTTGTGTAGGTGTATATGTAAAGACCACTGGCTCCTGGGGGGTCTCTTGCACTTTGAAAGAATATTCAAATGAAAGATAAAGCTTCAAACTGTTTAAGAGTTTAAAAATCCAAAATCAGCGTATGGTTCAGGAAACATTAGACAATAGTAAGTCAACAAAAGGCCACTGTAGGATCAGGATTTTCCCATAAGAGCGTGGCCAGTAAGAAGACAGCACAACACTGGACATGCACGAAAGAACACCTATGACACGACAACATAAATACCTTTTTGAGGGACCACCTCCTTAGGAACCACAATGGCTGGTTCTGGTTCAGGTTTAGGTGGTTTTGATTTTGGTGGTTCTGGCTGAGCTGGTTTTCGTTTCTCTTCCTCCACATGAACTTAAAACAACAATTGGTTTGATTTTAATGAACATTTAAAGGCTACACAACAAAGCAAGCACACAGACAAAAGACATACTTCCAAAGCGGAAGCGAGACAAACACACATCACTATAAGATCAACACTTTTCAGGAAAGATTAGCATATGCACTGAAAAGAGACAGTAAAGATACAAGATACAAATACTACCTTTTGCTGGAGGTGACTCAGTTTTCCTCACTGCTGCAGGCTTGGGTTCTTGCTTAAGCTCAGTTTTAGGCTCACGCTTGATTTCAGGTTTAGGCTCAGGTTTAACTTCAAGCTTAGGCTCTGGCCTAACTTCAGGCTTCAGCTCAAGCTTAACCTCAGGTTTTTCTTCAGGTTTGACCTCAAGCTTGGTCTTAGCCTTGACCCCAGGTTTAGATTCAGGCTTAATCTCAGGTTTTTCTTCAGGTTTAACCTCAAGCTTGGGCTTAGCCTTGACCTCAGGTTTAGGTTCAGGCTTAATCTCAGTTTTTTCTTCCGCCTTGCCCTCAAGCTTGGGCTTAGCCTTAATCTCAGGCTTAGGTTCTGGCTTAACCTCAGGCTTAACTTCAGGTTTAGGCTCAGGCTTAACCTCAGGTTTAGGTTCAGGCTTGACTTCAGGTTCAGGCTCAGGCTTAACCACAGGTTTAGACTCAAGTTTGACTTCAGGTTTGACCTGAGGTTCAGGTTTGATCTCAGGTTTCAGTACATGCTTAACCTCAGGTTTGGGTTCAGGCTTAACCTCAGGTTTTGGCTCAAGTTTGACTTCAGGTTTAGGCTCAGGTTTGACTTCAGGTTTAGGCTCAGGTTTGACCTCAAGTTTAGGTTCAGGTTTGACCTGAGGTTCAGGTTTGACCTCAGGTTTCAGTACACGCTTAACCTTGGGTTTAGGTTCAGGCTTAAGCTCAGGTTTTGCCTCAAATTTAACCTCAGGTTTAGGTTCAGGCATAACTTTAGCTTTAGGTTCAGGTTTGTCCCCAGGCTTAACCTCAGGTTTAGGCTCAAACTGAACCTCAGGTTTAACATCTTTCTTTTGGTGCAAGATCTCTTTTTCAAGAGCAGGCTCGAATTCCTTTGCCTTTGGTGGAATGTCCACATTCTCCTCTTTTTTGAGAACAGGAGTGATTTCTTTCTTGTGAGGAGCCTCCTTTGATTTAGGTTTGTGAGAAACTTCTTCTTTCACTTCCTCTTTCTTTACAGGTATGTGTGTAAGGACTTCTGGCTTCTTAAGAGGTTCTTGAAAGAATATTCAGATTAAGACACTGCATTGTTTCAAGAGTTTGCCAAGACAAAACCAAGTACAAGAAACAGAAGAAGACAATAACAATATACAGAAGTGACTGCCACTGTAAGATCAGGGTTTTCCCATAAGAGCGTGGCAAATAAGAGTGAAATTCAACACAGAACATGCACAAAAGAACATCCACTGACAAGAAAAACATGAACTAATACCTTTTTGAGGATCCACCTCCTTAGGAGCCACAACGGCTTCAGGTTTAGAAGGTGGTGCTTTCGGTGGTTCTGGTTGAGCTGGTTTTAGTTTCTCTTCCTCTACAGGAACTTCAAATGACATTTGGCTCGGTTACAAATCATATTCAACAGATTTACATCAAAGAAATTAAAGATAATGATTCAAAATACACTATTTTAAGGACTGCCAACTCAAAATGAGTTCAAGTCAACAAGGCGCCACTTTGCGATATAGGTTTTCTCTTAAGAGCGTGGCAAAAAGAGGAAAACTCAACACAGACACATGCACAACATAACATCTAGTAACACCCAATACCTTTTGGTGGTGCCACCTTCTTAGGAGCTGGTTCTGGTTCTGGTTCGGATGGTGGTGCTTTTAGTGGTTCTGGCTTAGCTGGTTTTCGTTTCTCTTCCTCCACATGGACTTTAAATGACATTTGGTTTGGTTTAAATGAATATTTAATGGTTACACACCAAAGCAATCAAGACTGTGCTTCAGAACGGGCTGTTTTAGGGGTTTGTCAACCGAAAATCAACGTAAGGTACAAGAAACATTAAACCACAACAACAATACCAACAGAATGCCACTGTGAGTTCATGGTTTTCCACTAAGAGTGTGGCAAACAACACACAAAGGACACAAACACACACACACACACACTCACTCACTATCTACTGACATTACAAACATGGACAAATACCTTTTTGAGGTGCAACCTCCTTGGGTGCTACAATAACCGGTTCAGGTTTTGCTGGTGGTGCTTTTGGTGGTTCTGGCTTGGCTGGTTTTCGTTTCTCTTCCTCCACAGGAACTTTAAATGACATTTGGTTTGGTTTTAATTTAAATTTAATGGCTACACATTAAAGCAGTTAGAGACTGTGCTTCAGAAGGAGCTGTTTTAGGGATTTGTCAACCAAAAATCAACATAAGGTACAAGACACATAAAACAACAACAACAACAACAACAACAACAAGGAGTCAACAGAGTGCCACTGTGAGAATATAGTTTTTTTCACAAAGATTGTGGCACACAAGAAGACAGCCTAGCACAGACACACTCATCTACTCACACTACAAACATGGACTAATACCTTTTTGAGGAGCAACCTCCTTAGGAACCACAATGGCTGTTTCAGGTGGTGGTGCTTTTGGTGGTTCTGTTTTAAAGATTTGACAAAATCAACGCAAAAACACAGAACATTTTGAGTTTCAAAAGAGATATTTACACTTTAAAAAGATATTTGCACTTTAACACACCCATGCCATTGAGGGGTAATATAGTAATATAAGTACAAAACGTGAAGCTGTCGCACTTAAATATGTCAAATTCTATGATGGTTAGGTTTATAACGACTGTATAAATTCTGTTTCCTTGCACATATGGGATGTGTTTAATGTTTATGTGGCGGAGATGATCTGGGATGAGCAGATATATGGATTTATTCATGTAGTTCCTTTCATAAAGGTCTCAAAGATACACGAAACACAAGACAAGGACAATAAAATCACAACACCACGGTTCGCCCTAACACGGGCAAGACATTCACACACACACGACTCATGAACAGATACCTTCTGGAGGGGTTATTTCCTTAGGGGCTACGATGACCTTTTCTGGTTCTCTCGCTGGTTCTGCTTCACTTGGTTTTGGCTTATGGGCCTCCGGAGGAACTTTAAAGAACATCAGGTTTTGCTCTTAATTCACATTTCAGGACTCACATAACAAGGAGGGCACAATGACGAGGAAGATTAAGTGACACTTCCACTTTGGAAGCAAGACAGACACGAGCCAACACACACAGTTAAAGGAAACAAAGTATCAAAACAGTTCTGAGCTTGAAAGACAGACACTACCTTTAGCTGTAGGCAATTCGGGTTTCTTCTCAGGTGCTGGTTTTGGTTCAGGAGTTGGCTTCACTTTGGCCTCAGGTTTAGGCTCAGGTTTGGGCTCAGGTTTAATTTCAGCTGTAGGAGCAGGTTTAGGCGTTGGTTCTTTAGGTTTAGGCTCCGGAACCACAGGAGCCACAGGTTCTGGCACTTTTTTCATGGAATACAAGGAAGTATAATTAGAAATAAGGGAAACAAAACATGTAGGAAGACACAAGATCCCTGGAAAATTTCATGACATTTTCTGACAGATAAAGGAACATTTTGACACCACAGGAAGTTGACTCTGAACAGCAGACTAGACGAAGTTTAAGAGAAAAATGACAAAATCAGCAACAAACATTAACCAGATTGCCAAAAATGAAAGATATGACACAGATACACTGTTTAAAGAGGGATTTTCACATCACAAACGAAAAATGTAACAAAGAAGTAACAATGACAACAAGATGACAGAATAAAGCCCAAAATGGGCAAATGACAAAACATTCTCTAAACACATCATCTACCAAACAGTCAAAGACACAAAACGAGTGAGACAAAGGCTATAAATGGCCTTCAGACTAAAACAGACCGGAGAATGTTAAGAGATATAAGGAATAGAGGAATAAGGAATGTTAAAAGATATAAGGAACAGACAAACACATAGACAAACAACAAAATACCTTTCTTGGGGGTGACTGGAGTTGGTTGAGGAGCAGGTACCTCTTCACGTGCTTTTAAGATTTCAGAAGTTGAAATTCACAAAAAAAGCAAATAAATAAATAAATAAATAAATAAATAAACGATACCGATTTATTTTTATGACAATTCATTTTTTTCTGAGTGAAATTACAAAAAGCTTCCAGGACATACATAGGACAAACAACAGATTACACAGACGTCACATACAGAAATTTCACACAAATCAAAGGTGGGTTAGATAACATGACATCCACAGAAGAGTAAAAGACTGGGACATGGACATTCACGACCATACCTTTCGGTGTGGGGCGCTCTTTAGGTTCTTCTACCTTTACTGCTTTGATTTCTTCTTCAACAGGTTTCCTTGCTTCAGGTACTTTAAAAGATTTTCATATATATATATATAAATATAGTAATTGTTATGAAGGCCATTTTGGTGGCCATTACAGACAATCTGACACATATAATGGAATCAAGAGGAAAAAAAACACGTAGAAAGAGTGACATTTAACTGACCACAGTGACAATGATAAGACATTTGTGTACCTTTAGCTGGTTTTAATTCCTTCTCCTCAAACAGTTTAACTTTCGCCTCTGGCTCCTCGACAGCCTCGGGAACTTAAAGAATAATTACTGTATTAGATCAAAACTACGAGCTTTGGCTTTGAGAGCAGTCATGCACGAGCAAAACTGAAGAGTTAGGAACACATTGCAAAGACATTTCTAATGTTTACATGGAATACAGACAGACAGCAACCAGCGCACGAAGACAAAGGGTGGAGTAAAAGAACAGCTGGACCAAAAAAAACACATCTGATAAGACATTATGGACATAAACTTCACTAAAATGACGTGTCAATGCATTACATCAGCAATGACGATGGCACATGTAACACATGCAACATCACTAGACGTTACTATTTGGCAGGACGTGACCTTGTTTTCAGCCAAAACCAGAAGACATGGACAGAAAATGAAGATGAAAGTAGCGTGTGTTGAAAGCATGTAGCAGAAAGCCATCGCAGCCAATGGTCACTCAGTACCTTTGGTTGGAGCTCCCTCTCTCATTCCTAGTGCTTTTCTCTCCACGGTCTCCTCCACCGGGATCCGCGGGGCTGGTGAGAAAGAGAACGCACTCAGAACAACAGACCAACACTTTTCATGCTTCGGGATGATGGTTATGCCAAGACATGATGAGGCTACACACAAACACCATGTTGACAGGGAACACACACGAACACGTTACACTGTTCTGACGTGTACAGCATGGATACACACACTCAGGAAGGAAACAGTGTGGAGTTTAGAGGACGATGGAATGAAGGACGAGACACTGGTGTGAATGATGGTATGGTAAGACTCGAGGGTTGATATTAAAAAAGGAAGATGGTTAGTGTGAAGGAGTGAATGAACCAGAAAAGAAAGCTCTCAGTGATACCTGTGATAGAGATTTCCTCTACCACCCTCTCTTCTGTCCTGTACTCAAATTCTGGTGAGGGACAAGAATGAATTACACACCTCAAATATGAAGAAAGCAGGTAAAGCAAATAATTACAGTGATGATGATTATTATGATTATTTGTATTGTGTTAACCCTTAGAACTCAATAGTGTATCAGTAAACTCTGATTTCAGTAAATATAACCGGCGCAAAACAGCCTAGAACCGGAGTTTACCCTCAGAAC
>JBBPDE010000002.1:709023-731523 GCA_037974605.1 Nannopetersius ansorgii
ATTAAACTGAGTTCAAAATTAAATTTAAGTGTTCTGGGAGCAGATTTGGGGGCAGATTTAGGGTTAAAAAATAGGCAACAACGCAGTTGTTGTTCTCAGAACGTAACCTCCGCAAAATGTTAACACATAAATTATGTCATCCAAAGTGACTTCCATTCCCTACCTACAGGGGTCTTGCACAGGAACCCATTGGTGGTGTGCTGAACCAGAACACGCCTCCCACCCATCATAGCATTACCTTAAGGGACTGAGACAGCACCTCAGGGTGTCATATCATACTCACTGTCATAATTTACATAATTTAATATTACACAACATGCTGTTTTGCTGTACATGCTGCTAGACAGGTCCTTACTTCTGTTTACATTTCTGTCTACATGGCTGTGCTAATGCACTTTAACATTCCACTTGCACAATGTGCATATGTAAATGCTTCACTTATAACTTAAAACACTGTAACTTAGCTTCCATATTTTACCCCAATTCAGGTTGAGCAAATCTGCACATCATTACTTTATTTTAATTTCTCTTGGTTGTGAGAGACGATTGCTATTGGCAACTGAAATGAAAAAAAATTGTCACTAAATAAAAATCACCACCTGGCGCCACCTGGAGCCCTGTGTTGTACACTTGATGACCAACATTAGTTACCTGGGCCTGGCGCTTCGCTTGAAAACACAGTGGAAGCCTCAAACAAACCCAAGACCGCTCTAGTACTGATGAATTTCGTTAGACCACTGAGCTGAGGTATAGCTACGTACTTTCAGAAATCCGGACACTCTTGGGCTCCTCAATGAAGAACAAGTTCTCCAGCTTCTTAACTGGCTGAGGAGCTTCTGGTGCTGCAGGAGATGGTGCAGGTGCTCCTGTTTTCTCTGTAATTAGGACGAAAACGCAGCAGTGAGCCATACAGGAAAAAATAACTCATACATAGAGGTAGCAGAGAGGTCACAGCACATATTGTTACAGCAGCTAATCAGGATGAGACCTTTATAGGGTAAAGAAAGCAAGGGCGGCATTGAAGCCTTTGCAAAGAAACTATGTTTGATCATTTCTGTATTACTGAAAAAAGACACCTCTGACCAGCATCAAGTCTGACGAACAGCAGCAGGAAAAGCATTAGTATATGAGAGAAATGCAGAAGTAATCATCATTTTTAGAGTACAGAAGCAGAGCCAGGCACGCAGAAGACTGCACAGCACTAATGCATGTGAAGAGAAGGTGTCTAAATAGAAACAGAAGCCTTGAAAGACATACGTGTTAAGGAGGAAACAATGTTGCACTTGACATGGAGGAGAAATACCTTTGACAGTGACTCTAGACTTGCAGAACTCACTACCAGCGTCATTGGTTGCCTTACAGAGATAATCCCCTGCATCCAATTTAGACACATGGGCCATCTCCAGGGTGGCAGTGCCATCTACAAACGTGACCTTGGTGGTGGCAGACGACGTCAACTCCCTCCTGTCTTTCATCCACTGAATTTTCAGTGGAGGAGAGCCACGTACATGGCAGCTAAGAGAGAGAGTCTCACCCTCATTCACGGTCACAGGTTTAAGAGGCAAGTCAAAGTTTGGAGGTACCTTTTGCTCTGCATTTGGAAAATGAAGAACAGAATGAATGGAATTGGAGTCATAACTTAAAAGCTGTAATGGAAAATAAAGACATGGCATCAGCAACATGCTTCAGGTGCAGTTTACAGTGGGTTTTACGTTTAAATGAGATATTCAGAGTTAGCGCATGCAGACAATCGGCATACACCAAAGCGATGTACCTGTAATGTGGACTGAAACCTTGCAAGACACAGAGCCAGCCTCATTGTTGGCACTGCATGTATAAGTACCGCTATCTGAGAGGCGGGAGTTCTTGATTAACAGCACCGCCGTATTGTTTTTGAAGGTCATGTCATAACTGTCAGAGCTGAAGATTTCTGCGTCATCTTTGGACCAGGTGACAGTCATGGGCTGTGATCCTGCCACCCGGGCCTCAATCTTCACCAGCTTGCCTGCAGTGTCCTCAAGGGTCTCTGAAGGCTTTTTGGTAAAGCTCGGAGGAATTTTGCGTTCTAGGAACAAGAAACAAGTACATAAATGCAGAGGCGTTGTCATTTTAATGGAAAATCTAATGGAATAAGCACAAACAACAGCATTGCCTTTCAGTGAAAGCAAGAATGATAAGGCAGCGAAAGCAAATTTGCGAAAAAGTCGCAAGACTGAATTTCCACAGAAAATGGATAAAAACAGCAAGACATGCCCACATTTATAAGCAATCACCAGATACCTTTCACAATAACTTCTGCTGAACAAGAATCCTTCCCCATATCATTACTAGCATGGCAAGAGTAGCGGCCAGAGTCAGCCTTATCTGCCCTCAGAATAGTCAGATGTGGGGTGTTTTCCACACAAGATATCTTATAATTGCCCCCAGTACGGATATCTTTATGATCCTTTGACCAAGTGACTTTAATGGGCAGCGATCCAGTCGTGTGGCATTCCAGTTCCACAACATCTCCGACTGAAACGTCCAGAGGCGAAAGCTTTTTATCAAAAACAGGCGGATATCTTGGCTCTGAAAAGTTAAATAAAGGAATTAACGAGTAGAGAATGCACAGGCATGGTACCACAGGTCAAAAGAACAGAACTGGACATCAATGAAAACACGTTAACATACAGTGCAAAGCGACAGAACAGACCTTGGAGTGTGAGCTTGGCTCTACAAGAAGCAGTTCCAACACTATTTGTTGCAACACAAGTGTATTCTCCAGAGTGTCTCATTTCACCCTTGGCTATATGCAGGACAGCAGAGTTGTCATCGAAAGTCATGGTGTACTCTGAGTCACCCTTCAGAGCTTCACCATCTTTAAGCCAAGAAATCTCCATAGGAGAGGATCCTGCAACACGACACTCAAACTGGACGCTATGTCCTTCAGTTTGCTGGATGCTTGTTATTTTCTTGGGGAAAGAAGGTGGAGTTTTGGCCTCTGAAATGGGAAAAGTTAAACAACAAAAAAAGCAGGTAATATACCTGGAAAAACACGAAAGAGTGATTAAAAGATGAAAAGAAGGCGCTTTGAGAAGAAATAATCACCTTGTACAGTTAAATGGCAACTAGACATGGCAGAGCCGATGCTGTTTTCGGCCTTGCAGGTGTATTCGCCGATATCGGCCTTTGAGGCTTTCGTTAATTTCAAGCAAGCGGTGCCTTTCGAGAACTCGATTCTACAGGTCGGAGAAGATCGGACTTTGCCATCTCCTTTGAACCAGGACACTTTGATCTCAGGGGTGCCCGCAATCTGGCATTTCAGGCAGACCGCATCACCTGCGGTCACCTCCATCGGCTCCAAACTCTCAATAAAGCAAGGCGGCTCTAAAAAGTCACAATATAGACCCACATATATACATATACAATTTACAATTACAAAAAACTGTCACAAAAGAGTTTCTCAGTCAAAAAATAAATAAATAAACCAACAACTAACCCAAAATGGACACTGTGGCATCACATGTGTCACGCCCAGCGTCATTGGAAACCTCACAGGTGTATTTTCCTGCAGCATCTTTATCACTGTTCAGACATTCCAGGATGCAGGAGCTCTCAGTGGTTGTAATATTATATTTGTACGAAGAGAAGATCTCCTGGCCTTCTTTGTACCATTTTACAAGAATCTCAGGGCTTCCTGCATACGTGCACTCGAGCATCATCGACTTGCCCATTTCGACCGAGAGGTTCTTTAGTTTCTTGACGAAACGGGCAGCCTCTGAACAAAACAATTGATATAATAACACTTAAAAAATTTATTTATAATTACAAAACAAAAAAACGGTGTTGTAAACACCTCCAAAAGTGTAAAAAGTATTTTATCAAATAATCAACTAACCTTTCACAAAAAGAGTGACAGTGCAATTTTCCTTCCCTGCATCGTTAATGATCTGGCAGGTATATTCGCCTGCATGGGATTTGTCAATTTTAGACAGCTCCAGGGAAGCCATGTCTCCTCTCAAGGCGATCTCACAGCTTTTACCAGACACAATCTCTGTACTGCCTCTGAACCATTTCAGCTTCAGTGGCTCACTTCCTCTTACGGTAGCAGTAAACCTGACACTTGAACCTGGGAGAGCCTCTGCTGGCTGAGGTAGTGTCACAAAAGATGGGGGCTCTGTAGAGAATGCGAGGACAAGAATATGAAAGCGTTGTTTGGTGTCCACTGTGATGGTCTGAATGTCTGTTCTACAGTGATCTTCTAGTGCAAATTTTTTAAACTGTCCTCATAAATTCTATTCTAATCTAAGACACAAAGGCTATAATTATACATTATTTAATAAATTGCCACCTAATACTTTATTACTTATTGTGGTTACAATATCTGTTTTGCCCATTATAAGGTTCTGAAGATCTTATTTTAAGCCTTTTTTGACTTAGCCAAAGTGCTTCCCTAATAGAGAGGTTTCTCTAATATCAACAAGAACCCTGACCTTTAACAGCAAGGGAGGCAGTCGTCTCAGCAGTGCCTGCGCTGTTCACCGCTTTGCACTTGTATGAACCCGAGTCGGACAATTTCAGAATGGGAAGTTTGAGAGTGCAGGTGTTCTCGGCAAAGCCGATTTCATAATTTGGCCCACTCTGAATCTCTTCATTGTTGTGGTACCAAGAAATGGTGAGAGGGGCGGAACCAGACACCTTGCAGGTCATTTCTACGGGTTTGCCGACGATGCTTTGAGTGTCCTTCATTTTCCGGGAGAACGTGGGAGGGATAATTTTGTCTGTTCGAAAAAGACGGACATCATTCATGAACACAATGGAACAATTCTAAAGGTACACTCTACCCAAAGACACTGAGGTCACTAATAGTTAAAGGGAGTGAAGAGTGGAGTAGAGTCAGGCCCCACTTTGAGTGTTTACCCGGACCATCAATGCATGAACAGAAGAATACTGACCTAAGACTGTCAGGTGCATTTTGCAGCTATCGCTGCCAACCTGGTTCTTGATCTCAAAGGTATATTGTCCAGTGTCACCTTTCTCTGCAGACAGCACCTTAAGACTGGAAATCATTTTGGCAAAGGCGATTTTGTGTTTTCTGCCGGAAGACAGCTCCACGCCGTCTTTGTACCATTTAGGTATGAGCTCTGGTGTTCCAGACACAGTGCATTCTAGAGCTGCTGTGTCGCCTGCTGTGACACTGACATTTTCTGTCTTATCCAAAATTGCAGCCGGTTCTGGAAATTAAAAGAATAACCGTTTGGTTTCACAAACACCATGCAAAAGAAGACGAAGGGCGCAGGGCAATATACAACAATGGAAAAGGTCCTACAAACCTAAGACAGTTAGGTTTGCCATGCATTCTGCCACACCAGCATCGTTTTTGAGCTGGCAGGTGTACTTCCCAGCGGTTGTGGAATCAGCTTTAAAGATTTTCAGAGTGACCTGGTTATTCTCAAATGTAATTTTCCTATTGTCACCATCTCTGAGAATATGGTCCTTGTCCTGAACCCAGGACACACTCATCGGCTCAGAGCCTTTAACGGTGGCTACCAGAGTCACTTCCTCTCCAGACACGGCTGTTGTGTTGGACAGTTTCTTGACAAAGACAGGTGGCTCTGAATGGTACAAAAACATAAGATTCACATAAAATGTGTAAAATTAGAGGGTGCCTATTATGTAAAGAAAATACCTTTTACAGCTTTTTTTTTTCAGTGTTTTCATTTGTACTAACCTCTGAGTTTCACTGTTCCCTGGCAGGCATCGGTTCCTATATTGTTTGAGGCTTTGCACTCATATTCACCAGCATCTGATGCCTCCAGTCCAAGGATGTGCAGAGTTGCAGAGTGTCCCTCGAACACAAACTTGTATTTCCTACTTTCCTTCAGTTGTTTTTTGGCTTTGAACCAGTTTATTTCAAAAGGCAAAGTTCCCTTCAACTCGCAGTTAAGACTGACGTCTTTCCCTTTCAGTCCCTCAACAGGTGTGGGCACTTTATGGAAAGTTGGTGGTTCTACAAACATGTTTCAAATTAAAATCAACTGACAATGATCTTATACACAGCAACTCAATCATGTTACAGATTTTGGCAGGGGTTGACATAAGTGCTACGCAAGTACAGATGTGCGGGATAAACAGTTAAATGTACGGCAGTTTCGGTCTTCGCGCTGCAAAAGCGCACCTCATTAACTTCATACTGGATCTCTAATTACCACAACTCAGGTAAAGAAAGTAATTACGTTTTAAAATTCCACAGGTCAGCAGGTCAGAATCCTCCTGTATGAGTGTCTGTGTGTTCTGTAGTGTTTTTCATGCTGATCTCAGGTCTGTGTGTAGTGTTTCCTGCAGGTACAGTGTTTGTGATGAAGCTAGTTCTATACTGCATGATAGCTGGTATAATGATCATATAATAATCATATGCTGAGTGTTGGTGAAGAAACAGTGGGAGCTGACTGACACTGGTATCTATGTCACAGTGTGGAAACAGTTCTTGATTGGTGCTGCGCTTTAATAAAAACTGCATGATTTTTTTGTTGACCTGTGTAATTAAACATTTTTGATAAACATGAAGTATAAAAGGGTCATAGAGGCCATGGAGCGAGAAAAGGCTCGCCACCAAGGGAGATCAATGGCACGCCCTGATCAATAGAAAGGCTAATTAAATAAAGAACAATTTAAAACTTTCAAAAATATGTTCTTTGTTGAGTTCAGTAAAGCAAAACATGCACAGCCAATTCGTAATTTTGCACAAAATTTGCTTTTTGAGGAGGCTCGGGACCCACAAAAAAAAAAATTATGTCAACCCCTGGATTTAGGCCAAAGTAGCATTAGGAGTCTTGCCCAAGGACTCTTATTGTTGTAGTGTGGTGTGTTTGCCCTCTGTTTTACCCACCATGCTACACCAACTGCTAATTAGCAAGCTAATCAATACATTGAATAGAAACAAGTTCTTCCACCGATTAACTCATGTTTGTGAAAGTAATCCCTAAAACATCAGTCACTGTCTAACCTTTGACTGAGAGTGTGGTGCTGCAACTTTTGGTTCCTGCATCATTCTGGGCTTCACAGGTGTAGACACCATCATCATTACAACTGGTGTTGGAAATCTCAAGCACCGCCACAGAATCATCGAACGTCATCCTCATGCTGTCACTGCCAGTGATCATAGCATCATTTTTGTACCAGCTCATTTTCAAAGGAGGCGTGCCGGTGACTTTGCTCTCAAGCCGAAGCGGCTCTCCCATCTTTATAAACTTTGTCGGTGGCAGTTTCTGAACAAACTCAGGGGGTTCTGCAAAGAAGAAAATCTGGTAAGTTTAAAAGCAACACGTTTAAATGCAAAAGTAAGAGGCTGCGTTGAAAATGAAGAGAAGTACATGGCTACCAGAAAAGGGAAGCATGTTGATGAAGGATGGATACAAGCAAGATGATGGTGGAAAACCCACAGACAACATAAAAAGTGACAAGAAAACAAACCATGGATACAAGCAAGATGATGGTGAAAACCCCACAGACAACATAAGAAGTGAGAAGGAACTAAACAAATGTAAAGCACAATAATAATGAAGGTGGTGGCAACAAAGCGTAAGAGAGTAAAATCAGACCTTTCACCAACAGGTTTGTGGTACATTTCACAGTACCAGCATCATTGCTAACTTGGCAAGAGTAAGTCCCAGTGTTTGAAAGTCCCACAGCATAAAGATCTATGAAGCATGAAAGCCCTTCCAGGCCAATAAAGCAGGAAGGTCCCGTGATCAACTCAGTGTCCTCTCGGAACCATTTCACTGTGAAGGGAGGTGTTCCCTTAAAGTTGCTCTTAAAACGAACAGTGGTATTTGGCACTACAGCCTGGGGTTCTGGCACCACCACAAAACTTGGAGGCTCTGATTTTTTTGGAGGGAAAGAAAGACAGACAAACCTGTTAAAGAACCAGCAACCATCAGAGATCTTAAAAGAGAAAACATGCTTCAAATACGAGTGAAATATTTTGAATGGCATGATCTGATCTGACCTTTCACCCTCAGTGTCCCACTGCATTCGCAACTCCCTGCTTTGTTTGTAAGTTTA
The DNA here is from genome assembly GCA_037974605.1 of Nannopetersius ansorgii. NCBI lineage: Eukaryota > Metazoa > Chordata > Actinopteri > Characiformes > Alestidae > Nannopetersius > Nannopetersius ansorgii. The sequence continues at coordinate 717,067 of JBBPDE010000002.1, forward strand.
CAAGAGTAAGTTCCAGTGTCAGCCTTCTCTAGCTGCTCGATCTCCAAAGAGACATTGTTGTTGTCCTGAACCAGTCTGTGCTTGGTTCTACCTGACAGTTTAGTTCCATCTTTTAGCCACTCCACAGAAATGGGGAGCGAGCCAGATATATTGCATCCGATTTTTACTGGGGAGCCTAGAATCTCCTCCATATCGCTCAGTGGTTTGATAAAGGCTGGAGGAATTGTTTGTTCTGTTCACAAGACAAAAAACAGTAAATGTCTCTTCTACAAGTCTGTATATATACAGCGATACCTTGACTTATGAGCTTAATTTGTGTCAAATCAGTTTTCCCTATTGAAATGAACTGAAATGCCATTCATCCGTTGCGGACCTCCAGAAAACGCCGCATTTTTTATTTTTAAATAAGAAAAATGTGCTTCTAAATAATGAATATTGTATAAAAACACAATACAACTGGTTGCTATAGCGACCAAACATTCTGAGCAGCAGCGCAAGCAGAGGCTCTAAGCTGAGGTAAACAACCAGGCATCATTACAATCGCCAGCATGAAATCAGAGGGGTTTTATTTCTTATCCTTGGTTTTGTGGCTGTTTGACACAAAACAGAGACAATTGGCTTACCAGACAAGGCTTAAAGAAGCTACATTAGCGTTAGCTAACATTAATGCTAACAAGTTTTTGCAAAATAACTGCAAGCACAAAAGCTCGTAACCCAAATTTTAGCTCTCAACTCAAAGCAAAAAATCAGCCTAGAGACGCTCGTATCTTGGAAAACTCATAAGTTGGGACACACATAAGTCAAGGTACCGCAGTAACTGTAATCGTTAAGGACAATTAACGAACCACTAACCTAGGACATTCAGAGTCACTTTGCACTGGCAGGTACTGATGTGATTGGAGACCTCAAAGAGATACACTCCTCCATCATCTAATTGCACGGACTGAATCTTAAGACTGCTGACATTATTGGCAAAGACAAGGCTGTGTTGTCTGGATGGGACAACCTCCATACCGCCTTTACTCCATTTCACTTTCAGCTCAGGGGTGCCTGTGACCTTACACTCAAAACTGACCGGATCTCCAGCTGTGACATTTATAACCTCTGGCTTTTCAATAATCTGGGGAGGCTCTGGAGTTCAAAAAGAATACGCAAACACAGTCAAGTACTGCAAACCTTTGAAGACTCACTGAAGCTTTAAATACGTTCAGTTCGTAACTAACCTTGCACCAATAGTGTGGCAAAACACTTCTCCTGCCCTGCCTCATTCACAGCCTGGCAGGTATATCTCCCACTATGGTTACTCTCACACATTAGTATTCTCAAAGTGGCGATACTATTCTCGAATGTCCTTTCGATTTTAGGGTCTTCCAGGATCCATGTGTCATCTTTCTGCCACTGTATGGTCAGAGGAGGCGAGCCCCTCACAAGACATTTAAACTCGGCCACATTTCCCAACACCGTGGCCACATTTTGGATCTTCTCTACAAAAGATGGTGGCTCTGGAGGTGGCAAGGTCAATAAAAAATAGTTAACGGTTAAGTTTATATTACGTAAAAATGTAATTTAGTACATACAACAGATAGCTAACCTTTTATACAGAGTGTAGTCGTACAAGAACAGCTGCCAACTTCATTTGAAACAACACAGTGATATTCCCCAACATCCAGTTCGTCACACTTTTGTATGTCGAGGACTATTACTGAGCCGTTCTTCTGTGAGAACACATGTTTAGAGCTGGATTTGATCTCCTTTGAATCCTTCTGCCAGGTAATCTCAAAGGGAGCAGTGCCTTTAATTTGACACTCAAAAGAAGCATTTGACCCTTTCACAACCTCTACAGGAGTGAGTGGATTCACAATGCCTGGTGGCTCTGGAACATGAACACAGATGTGAGCAACATCAAATCTGTGACGACTGTTCAGTATCATTAAATTAACCACGTTTTCACTGACCTTTGACTTTCAGCTCCATACTACAGCTCTCACTACCTGCATCATTTCGGGCCTCGCAGTAATATACGCCACTGTCTTTAGTATCAGTGCCGGTTATCTCAAGCCTCGCCAGTGAGTTAGTAAAACTCACTTTATGCTTGGCGTCCGAACTTATTTCATTGCCATCTCTGAACCAGTATGTGTCTATCTCAGGAGTGCCTATAACCTGACACTCAAAAACTACAGACTGGCCATGTTTCACCACTGAAATTTTGTCTGGTTTTCGGGTGAATTTCGGGGGTTCTGCGTAACAAAAAAGTGAAAAATGTGTTATTTTAAGTACCCTGATTATACAGGAAGACAAACGACCATCAAGCATTAAAAATAAGGAACAGACTGAATAAAAACCTTTGACAAAGAGTGTGGCTTGGCAGGAAACAGAGCCGACATCATTGGCTATCTCACAGATGTAGTCTCCAGAGTCTGATGGCTTGGTGAAAAAGAGCTCAAGCGAACTTGAAGAATCGTCTTTGTGAACCGAGCAGTTAACGGTCGATAAGACCTCCTTTTTATCTTTGAACCACTTGATGGTCAACGGGGGAGTGCCAGATAAAAGTACATTAAACTTCACCCTTGTTCCAGGTATGACATCTTGTGACTCAGGCTTCTCAATGATACTGGGTGGTTCTGATTAACAAAAGGGGATAAAAAGGTCAAAGCAGTTGTTGGTTTTCCATGAATCTGTGATATCTTCATCACAGCCAAAAAATATACAGTGACCCCTCGGTTTTACGCGGATCAGCATTCATGGATTCAGTCTAACGAAGATTTTTTTGAGAACCAAACTGTAATATACTAAATAGTTGTCAAACGCCATAAATAGAAGAAGAAGAAGCTGCTGCAGCATGTAGCATGACTGCTCCGTGTCATTTTTTAGCGTTTTAAACGTTCCCCCACCCATTTTCACCAGTTATCTCAGTTTATTTAGAATTAGTAAGCTGTGCTCTGTCTAAACATGTGGGTAGAGAGGTATTTCAGCCTTTCTTTTGTGTACGAATCTTTGTTTTCGATCGCCGCATGCTGCTAATGCTAACCATTAATGCTAATGTTTTTGTAAGCAATAGTTTTCTGATTCTGATTATTTATTTACCTTTACATTTTCTTTAAGAGCAATGCATTAAACTGAGTTTAACATGAAATTAAAGTGTTCTGGGAGCAGATTTGGGGGCATATTTAGGGTGTACACTATAAAAATAGGTGCTTTTTAGGCTTTTTTTTTAAGAACAAAACTCACACGTTTTTTCACTATACGCGGATGCTCTTGGAACGTAAACAGTCACAGAAGTAACTGTGACAGCGGAGTTACAGATTCAATAGTCAATGCCTCACATTAACAGTAAGAATGAATGATCGATCCAAACCTTTGACTTTCAGGACGCCAGAGCACTGAGCAGTGCCTGCTTTATTTGTAGCAATGCAGGTATAGCTGCCGGTGTCAGAACTATCAAGGCGACTGATCTCCAAAGACGCTGCATTCTCGAAGAAAATGCTCTTGTGTTTTTCGTCTGTATCTATCTCCTTGTTCTCCTTAAACCAAGTGATTGTTATAGGCAGGGATCCTGAGACCAGGCACTCCAACTGTGTGAAGGATCCTTTGATACTTTCCATTTCCTTCAGTTTTCTTGTGAAAGAAGGCTTGATTATTTGATCTGTTGCAATAAAAAACATCCAAGTAAGTCGCGATACGTGTTGTCTGTAACCCAGCTGGGATACAAATGAAATACTGGGATATAACTTTAATCAAATGAAAGTCTTTCATTGATATACTGACCCAGCACAGTCACAAAGGCCTCACACGTGCTACTGCCAACATCGTTTAAGACCTCAAACATATATTCGCCTTCGTCACTCCTTTCTGCAGACAGGATCTTTAGTGTTGAGCTCTTATCTGTGCTTTGTACTTTGTATTTTTTCCCTGATGTCAGCTCTTTTCCATCCTTCAGCCATCTGGCTTTCAGGGCTTTAGTGCCCGAGAACCTACATTCCAGAGTAGCAGGATCTCCTACGGTCACACTGATAGACTTTGCCTGCTCTGTGATATTTGCTGGCTCTGAAAAGGATGGCAAATGATTAACTAACACTGTGCAACAAACTGCTAGTCTGAGACAATCAGATATCTACCATACTGCAACAAACCTTTCACCACCAAAGCTGCCATACACTTCTGGCTTCCTGCTTCATTCTGGGCTTGACAAGTGTATTTTCCGGCTTGTTTTAACTGCACACAAGACATATGCAGCACAGCCGTTCTGTTTTCAAAAGAGATCTGGACATTCTCACTGTCTTTGACCTCATGGTCATCTTTCATCCATGAGACCGTTAAAGGCAACGAGCCTTTCAGAAGACACTGCATAGTGAGCTCACTTCCAAGGAGCACACTCATGTTTTCTAGCTTCTGCACAAATGATGGTGGCTCTAAAATGGCAAGAGTGAGCACACAACATTACAATAAGAATAGGAAACAGCATATCTGTATTGTTTCACTATATCCTTATATATGCCTTCCTATTCGTACTAACCTTTCAGTATAATTTCCCAATCACACGAAGCCTGTCCTACTTCATTTCCCACTGTGCACTGATATTTGCCAGAGTCTCCATGTTCAAATTTCAGAATCTGGAGAGTAACTACACCGTCTTCCAAGCTAATGATATGGCGACGGTCATTTCTGATCTGCTTTGAGTCTCTAAAACAGGAAACCTCAAATGGGGCCGAGCCCAAAATGGATCCCTCCAGCACAACATCTGAACCTTTGACCACTTCTTTGGACTCGAACAATTTAACAAAGGCAGGAGGTTCTAAGGGAAGAGAGCACCATGGTCAGTTGATACATTTGCCCATATAGTTGCTATAACACTTCTAAGGTGAGCAACCCTCTACACACCTTTGACTGTGACCAAGCAACTGCATCGATCACTGCCAGCATCGCTGGTTGCTATGCAAACATAATCTCCACTGTCTTCAATGCTACAGTTGAACATCTGTAGTGTAGCGACTGATTCAGCCAAGCTAGTTTGGTATTTGTCACCTGGACTGATTTCTGTCTCATTTTTATACCACTTAAGAGTGATCTCAGGGCTGCCAGTTATTTTACACTCCAAAATCACAGAACTTCCAGTCACTGCTAATTTAGTCGAGTCAAGTTTCATCACAAACTTTGGAGGCTCTAAAACAAGAAAGAGAATGAACATCAGCTAAACAGTGGCATCAATAAGACGCGTCTGTAAGAGTAAAGATAAGAAGATAGGGCACCTTTCACAAATAAGTCAGCGGTGCATGAAACCTTCCCTGCATCATTTGACACTTGGCAAGTATATCTGCCAGACTGAGAGGGCTTCACCGAGTGCAGTTCCAAGGTACTTGAGGTGGCTTCTTTCTTGATGAAGCAAGTGCCTCCGGTTAACATCTCTTTCTCTTCTCTGAACCATTTAATGGTGAAGGGCACTGTTCCAGTGAAAGCAGCTTTCAGAACAACAGTAGACCCTGGAATAACTTCCTGAGTTTCAGGCTTCAGGGTGAAGACTGGAGGCTCTATATTTTTCATAACAGAGGTAACATCATTATAACTACACATACTAGTTCAGGCATGTATACTTAGAGAAATACAGCTCAGAAAAGAAAGAATAAAATTTAGTACAACTATGTTTTGTCCTAACCTTTAACTGATACCGTTCCACTGGTCTCACTGTGCCCTGCAGAATTAGTTGCATGGCAGGTGAAGACCCCAGCATCGGAGGCCTCTAAGTGAGAAATTTTCAACGTTGCCGTGTTTTCTTTGAATTCAGTTTGGTACATTGTCCCTTTTGGGATCTCCTTTCCATCTTTGAACCAAGAAATTGTCATGGGCTGGGACCCTGACACTTTGCAATCCATCTGAACACTGCCCCCAACATTACCATCAACCTTTTTAAGACTCTTTGTGAAGGTTGGGGGTATGATTTTATCTGTCCGAATAGATCAGAAGTAATTTAGTTTGGATCAAAATACGTCAACATTTCTAAAGCACCGTGTGTAATTACTGGAGGAGGAAATGAAAAGACTAACCAAGAACCGTGACTGAGCAAGAGCAGCGGTCTTTTCCGACCTTGTTAGAAACCTCAAAGGTGTATTCACAGCTGTCTCCCCTCTCAGCCGAGAGGATTTTCAAGCTCGCTACATTGTCTTTGAAAGAGATTTTGTATTTCCGGCTTCCTGTCATTTCCTTGTTATCACGGAGCCATTTCGCTTTGAGATCTGGACTCCCAGAGACAGTGCACTCCAAAGTTGCAGAGTCTCCTGCAGTTACACTGATGGATGGTGCTTTGTCTACGATCCTAGCAGGTTCTGAGGTTTAAAAAAATACTAATTATATCACTGCAGTACAAATTAATGTTAATGTAATGTATGATCATTGCATATTGTTCAATTCTAACCTTGAACTGATAAAGTTGCATCACATTTCTGCTGACCAGCTTCATTTTCAGCTTGGCAGGTATACTTTCCATCGTGATTTTTTGCTACCGTTGCGATCGTCAGAACGGCAATGTTATTTTCAAAAGTTGTGGTGATGTTAGGATCATCATCCCTGAGAATTTCAGAATCCTTGAGCCACTTGACAGTAATGGGGGCTGAGCCTTTAAGAGTAGCCTGCAATTTAACTGCAGTGCCCAAAACTGCAGTTGTGTTTTCAACCTTCTTTAAAAACGATGGTGGGTCTGCATGAACCAAGACAAACTGTAAGCTCGGACTTTATACCCATCTATCTATATATGCACACAAGGCAATAAATATAAAAATCAAATTTACAAACCTTTAAGCTTGGCTATTGATTTGGTTGTTATTTTACCAACATCGTTTGAAACACAACACTGGTAATCCCCAACATCTGCACTATCAAAAGACTGAATTTCCAAATAAGAAGTGGCATCCTTCGAAACAACTTTGTGCTTCTTATCCGTCGTAACTGGCTTCTTATTTTTAATCCAGGTCACTTCAAATGGAGCAGTGCCTGTAACTTCACAGTGGAACTGAGCCGTATGGCCCTTTACTACCTCCACCATTTCCAGTTCCTTTCTGAAAGCAGGTGGTTCTAAGAATAAGAGAGCATGTTATAAAAAACTACAGGGAAGAGTTTGGGTCCAGACATGATTTGCATTTGAAGAAGAACACTGATGCTTATCACAAACCTTTAACAGTCAATTGTGTGCTGCAGCTTTCACAGCCAGCCTCGTTCATTACTTCACACGTGTAATTTCCACTGTCGGACTCATTGAGGTCCATTATCTCCAGCGTGGCTTGACCATCTTTAAATGTAATTTTGTGGCGCTCGCTCGGACTAAGCTGCTTGTCATTTAAAAACCAAGTAACGTGGAGTACGGGAGATCCTTTAACGGTGCATAGCAAGCGTGCAGATATGCCTTTCTTCCAAAGGATCTTGTGCTCCAGTCTCTTTACAAATGTTGGAGGTTCTAAAAGAGTTTAATTAAAAGTAAGTTTTGCACTTATACAGGCACAAGAGCAGAGAGATGAGAGAGAAGAAAAAAGAGTTTTGCAGCAAAGATGACGGATGTTTCCTCCGTCAAAGCAACACAATACGTTAAAGAAATGAATGTTTTGTTAATCAATCTCAAACATCTTACCTTGCACCATTACTGTCGAAGAGCAAGTGCTGCTTCCAGCATCATTTGCAGCCACACAGGCATAAGTGCCAGAATCTTTAATCTTGGCCTTTGGGATCTCAAAGTAGGCTACTTTGTCCTCAAAAGAAATTTTGCTATCCATTGTATTATGGAGTTTCTTGCCATCCCTTGTCCAGGAGATGGTCACTCCCGTATCTTCATTTACCTGACACTCGAGCCTCAGCGGATTACCCACTGCAACAGATGTTGGCTCAAACATTTTTACGAAGCTGGGTTTGTCTATCACTCTGATTTCGGTAGAGCACGTAGCCGTGCCCACGCTGTTCACAGCTTTGCAGAGGTACATTCCCTGATCGCTTTGCTCAAGCTGCAAGATCTCAAGACAGTGTTTGTTCTTTTCACATGACACTTTGTAGTGCTGATCTGGGGAAACGGCAATGCTGTCTTTATGCCAGACAACATTCATCGGCGCTGAGCCAGTAATAACACACTGCAGTTTGGCTTGTTTGCCCACAAATAAAGTCATTGGATCAGGTTTTGATACAAATTCTGGAGGGAAAACCTCTACAAAAACAAAACGAACAACAAAAAAAAGAAAGAGAAATGACTTGATACAACATATGCACCACAACGCTGCAAGAATAAACATTTCACAATATTTGCCACAGCACACAGACAAGAACGAACACAGGACTCTTACCGGTCACATTAAGGTTAGCAGAGCAGCTGTCACTACCATGCTGGTTTGAAGCTCTGCAGGTGTACTCTCCACTATCAGCCTTTGCAGGGCTCAAAAACTCTAGAGATGAAGTAGTATTACGGCTGATGATCCTGTACTTGTCACTCTGTCTGATCTCAGATCCAGACTTGAACCATTTGAAGGTCACATTAGGCGCATCTTCGGTCTCGCATTCAAACTTGGTGGGGCTGCCAACATTGGTCTCCAGAGAATGGATTTTGTGCCTGAAAACAGGTGGCACTGAATTGTGCAAAGGGAGAAAATGACAAAAAAAACAATTACTTCAATGAACGCTAGCATTGAAATTGTGAAAAAACTGTCCATTTGCGTGTTTGAAATGAGAAGTTCTGCAGAGCAAATCTTTAACCCACCAAAACAGGTGGACTGACCCTCCAAGTTGTCCAACTTTTGGCTCTATCCTTATTTTTGTTGCAATAATCTAAACCTCTTGGAGGTCCCTAATGGCCCTACTGCCATTCACCACAACATGATTAATTTAAACACATTTTCTTGCAGACCTTCATTCACTTCAAAAACAACCACATGATATAAATAATGGGATGCAAACAGAATCCCAGGGTGACTGTGGAGAGAAAATGAGGAAAGAACAGGAAAATGACAAATAAAGCAGGACTTAATCTCCTGAAGAGCATGCAGAAAAGAAGTGCACAGTGAAGGATGGACCATGAATGAGAACTATGTCTTTGGTGGGGCAACGTCAGTTCCAAGAACTGAACGAAACAAGGTGATGAACAAAAAGGTGACACAGAAAGAAATCGAATCATTAAGAGTTGATGAAGACGAGAAGTGACATCCATGCTTACAGGCTGGTGGAGTGAATGATATGGCTAGAGGATTGTGAAGAGTGGATGAAAAGAGTGAAGAAGGCTGGATTTGTGCCTGATCCATTAGTCGAGGAAACATGAACTACTCTTAAAAACTGCAAGTTAGTCATGGATGATGTGACATGGCAAAATAATCCCCATAATCCAACCTCTTGTGACCACTGTGAGCCTGGATGATGTTGAGGTCTTGCCGGCTTCACTCACAGCCTCACACGTGTACTCCCCCTCGTGTTCTCCTTTGACTACCTTGTCAATTACTAATGTGTAAGTATCCCTGTCTTTTAAACACTTGAACTCTTTGCCAGATGTAATTGGTTTTCCATTGAAAAGCCAGTTCACATTTGAAACATGTCTTATAGTCACAGAAAAGCTTGCTTTAGACTTTTCCTCAACAGAAACATCCTCCAAACAGGTCTCAAAGACTGAGCGATGTTCCCTGACTATTTCTTTCTCTAATTTAATGGTTTCCTCTGTCACATATTCCTGCATTTCTTCTCTCTGAATAAGAACGTCAGCTGACTGTTCAACAGGAACTGGCCCAAAGGAGACGTCAGTGGTGACATCTGCTGCACCTACATCCCTTTCTTGAGTTTTAACTACTATTGATGTCATTTCCTGCCTTTCAACTTGAACAGACTGCTTTAACTCCATTTTGGACTCAGTAGTAACTTTCATCACCTGACTTTTTGATTGTTGCACAACTGTTTGTTTCTCAGCTGTTACAGACTTGAAGGATGTCTTGGCCTCTGTTGTCAGAGCAGCTAACTGAGTTTTGGGAGGCAAAAGAGTTTCTGTATTCTCAGTTAATTGTACGGTCTCTACCATTGGTGAGAAATGTTCTTTAGAAGTCGCCCTGCTGATCTGTAATCTTTGCGGCCGGTCGATCTGCATCGTTCCTGGCTGTTCGGAAGTAAGAACTTTCTGCTCGTGATAGACGATGGAATGCAAAGCAGCCTGGAGTTCACTCTTGAGATCGGCAGTTTGGGGGTACTCACCCTCAAAAGCTATGCTGATCTCTAGGGGGGCGCCTGTGGTTGTGATAAGATACGTGAACATAGTATACTTGGGCTCCTTCTGCACTTTCACCTCCTGTACGTCAACCACCTCTAGACATTCTACCACATCTGCCAGTATTAACTGTTGGTCCTGAGCAACTGCGGACGCGAGCATGTTTTTCAACTGCTGCTTTATGTCTAAGCTGTGCGCTTTCGGTGCTGGAATCACAAAAGTGAGTTCCTTGGGAAGAGTTTGGCTTTCTCTGGACTCTGGCACTTGTAAAGTGCCCATCTGCTGCTGGGTGACCGCTGCTATGGTCATTTCTAAATGCGTAACGTCCTGAGATAGTTCACCTCTTATAACATGCTTCTCCTCCATTATTATCGATTGTCTAACAGACTGTCCTTCTTGAATCTGAATGGCAAAGTCTTGCTCTGCGGACTCGAGAGCAACACTGCTTTCGGTGGAGACTGCCTTCTCCTCAACATGAACGGACTCTGACGGCATTTTAGGCTCAACTTTAGTCGAGCAAGTATATTTCTCAACCGAACCCAAATTCTCTGTATGACCTTCCTCCAGGTCTTGCCTGTCTGACACAGATGTGGCATGCATTATATTCCAGTTTTCCTCTTTTTGCACTAGTGCGCGCTGCTGTTGATCATCGCTGGAAAATGGCGTCTCCTTTGGCAGCTGCATTGGTTCTGTGACGACTTGCAAAATGCTTTGAGGCTTCGGTTCTTTTCTGGCCTCAGACTGAAATCCTGTGACAGAAACATCGAGAGCGCTTGAATAATCTGCTCTCAGCTCCCTTTTCTCCTCCGTGGAGACAGCATATCTCCTGACCTTTTCCTGTCTCTGTGCTGCGGTTTGCTGCTCTGGCTTCTCTACTGATAGCATACCCTCTTTAGATAATATGGTTTCTGGCTCAATCGCCTGCAGATGCAGGGGGGCGGGGGCCTCCTTACAAGGCTCTAACGAGATCGAAGTCTCTTGGCTGGAGAACTGACTTGACTCTTCACAAGTAACAGTCCACTGGTCATCTGTGGACACGGTGTGCATAAGAGTAGGGCTTTTTCTAGTTACTGCTTGCTCTGGGCTTGGTTTCTCACAACTGAGTTTACCCTCAGATGGAAGAACTGTCTGGTCTGTAAAAATCTGCAAATGAAGAGTTTGTTCCTCTTCCCTCTGCGACTGAACGGAAACAGCGCTGTCCAAACCTGGGATCACACTTGTTTTATCGGCTTGAAGTTCATTCTTATCCTCAGCGACCAGTGCTGACCTTAATACTCTGTCTTTAGCCACAGATGCCGTCTCTTCATCTGGTCTATGTATAGTGAATTTTTCCTCTTTGGAAAGCATTTGCTTGGTCTCATTCACTGAAAGAATAACTGGTTTGGAGGACTCCCTTTCTATGGATGGATGAATGGCTGAATCCAACATTGACAAATCTGTAGCATGCCCATGTGTTATTTGTTGCTTTTCTGTGGAAACTGCTGTATAGAGTATTTTAATACCCTCTTTAACCTGGTAGCTGGTTTCTGCCTCCGTCTGTGGGATTATTTGCGAATGCTCCTTAACTATCGGAAGTGTCGTTTCTACCTGGTGACTTGAGATTGGGTATTTTGGTTCAGGAGTTGGGTGTACATGCTCTTTTTCACTAATGGCCAGTGGCTCTGCTTTCACAATGCTTAAAGAGGTCATACTTTCTGTTAGGGCAGACATGAACTTTGAGGGTTCCTTCGCGATTTCAACCTCGGTGAGCTCAGGACTTTTGATCCGATCAAAGTGCTGCTCTGTGAAGTCTTGGCTTTCTTGAACAGCAGAGGTCAAGGCAGCCATATGCAGCTGTTTTAAAGGAGTCGCCACTGCTGGCTGTGGCCGGGTCGGTGCAACAGTTACCCTCTCTTGTGTCTCGTGAGACTGTAGAACTGCTGCTTGGTGAGTGACCTTTTCCATGTGCATAACTGCAGATGAAACATCTAACTCTTGCAGAGTATCTACCTGCTCGCTTTCTACAGTCTGCCTATCTTCAGTGCCAATGGTGTAAATCATCTGATGGCCTTCTTGCAAACTGACTCCAGCCTGCCCAGGAAGACTCACACTGTACAGGCGGGATTCAGTTGCCTCTTCGGTCCTGGACACCTTGTACGCTTTTTGCTCCTGAACCAATTGCTGTTGATGAGATACAGAGAAACTTTTGCGGAACACAACCAATTCAGCACTACAGGTCGCCTCCCCAAAGCTGTTGGAAGCCCTGCATGTGTAAAGGCCACTATCGTTCTGCTGGGCATCGATCATAATCAGAAAGCCAGTACCGTCTGGGTCGGTTACAACACAGCAGTTCAGGCTTGGTTTAATTTCAGAACTACCCTTTAACCACTGAACCTGTGGACGGGGACTACCTGTCATTTTGTACTGAAATTTGGCTTCTGAGCCCTCAGCGCACTGCACAGGCTGTATGAGGGTGGTGAACCGAGGCGGTTCTCCAGGTATTTTGAACATTTGCTCAACCCATTTCTCTGCTGGCGTTCTATCACCTACTTGTACCTTCAGTATTGTTTTGCAAGTGACTTGGCCAAACCGGTTACTGGCAGTACAAGAATACTCTCCCTCATATTCCTTTCTCACTTCAGTTATAATCAAACTGTACTCATCTCTTTCCTCCACAAACTTATACACGGACGAAGCGGTAATGACCTCTCCATTATGAAACCACTGAACTCTTGGCTTTGGAAAACCAGACACTGTGACAGTAAACCTGGCTGAGCTCCCAACAGTTACGGCTGCAGGGGTTAGCTGAGTTACAAAAACAGGCTTTTCCTTTTTCTTTTCAAAAGAACTAGAGTACATTTTGCTCTCTGGCTTGAGTTCAAGTGTTTTTGCTTTTTCTGGTAGTCGTAGGGAAGTGCTGTAGGTTTCTTCTTCTTCCTCCTCAGTCGTCACAGTCAAGCTAGAAAATTCTGTATGAAAATAACGGAAGTAAAGATTCACCACAATATCCAAACGTTCATTTAAGACTGTCATTGGTAAGAGTAGACATAAACACTCACAAAACATCAAATAAACATGGAGCACAACAATCATATTTTTGTTGTAACTTTATTGCCTTTTATTTCTCTAATGTACACAGAATTACAGAGAATGCACTGAAGTGACTCTGAATTATTTCTACTGAAGATTTGTTAACCAGGTTTACATTTGCATTCAAAGATTTTTTAAGATCCCCTTGTATTAAGCAAACACTACTCTATAATTATAGCCAATTAAAAGTAGGTGAAACTACACAGATTTATCTATCTGTATGCCATAACAACTGTTTCACCATCCCAAAAAATTTAGTCTTGCATTCTACCATACACAGCTATTGCATATAGTCATGTCTATCAAATCTGGTCATTAATGTCTATAATCAATCGTTTACAGGCCAGTCTGATTTGAATACCTTTAGTTATTCTTATGTTGATCTTCTTAGCAATGTACACATTCATTCAAAACAAAAAGAACAAAAACAACAATAAAAGGCTGCAGTCATGCAATTAAATATAACCAACAACATTAAACACATTAAAACAAAAATAAAAAGGCATTTGTTTTGCTGTGCCATTATTACAGTGTGAGGACTGATATACCTACAATTACACACATCTTGAACAAAGAGCAGCTGTATTGTCTGGAGTACAGAAATAATACCCATTACAGCTTACAATATTACACATAAATGGGATATAAATATAACAAACTCTCTACCACAGCTGTTTCTGTATGACTCTGCAGAGCTCCAATTATTTAAACGGATTGGAAGAAAATTCATTCCGGGTTGGAATATGAAGCAGGTTTTACTGTCATATTTTATATGTTTTTGTCTTAAACGGTACTTTAGGTAACAGTGGCCTATTTGCAAGCTTTGTTCATTGTTCACATAAAAATAATGAAATACAAGGACAGTTTAAAATAGGCTGTTGTTTGTTCAGGAGTTGATGTAAATGACAAATGCAGCTAGACATACCAATCAGTGCTGTCAGAATTAACAACTCATTTGTTATTTCGGTAACATTTTTTGGATGGATATGTTTCATAGATGCTCATCTTGTTGTTAACAAATGTACAACTAAATATGTATTAAATATAACTTTTAGCTGAAATAAAAGATTTTATTAAATCGAACCCAAAATCGAACCCAAATTTTCCAATCTTAGGCCTCGTTTACACTGCAGGTCTTGATGCTCAATTCTGATTTGATGCCTATATCCGATTTTTTAAACCTT
>JBBPDE010000002.1:731623-749130 GCA_037974605.1 Nannopetersius ansorgii
CAGATCCGATCTGTGTCACATACGAGCACAAAATCGGAATTGGGTCACATTTAACTGACAGTGTAAACGAGGCCTTAACCTTAAACCTTTTTGAAAATCGACCGAGTTTCATCGGACCGTCTATAGGGGTCCATCAAAATAAAGTGTGATCGCCATTTCTTTATAGCCCTTTCTGTACCGCACTGATTATTTAAATGACTGATACATTTACATCAATTTCAAGGAAGTACAATAACATGTGGTAGCTAAAATAAAGTGCAAATTAAGATTCACACTGTCGTACTAACATTGTAGAGCTGTTTATCTGCTAGCTAATATAGTGTTAACATCCTAACCAGCTCAACTGTCTTTGCATTTTTAACATTTTCAAATTGCTGTCAGACTGATGAATGATTGTTACAATAGAAACTAATATTTCCAAATTTCTTCTACTCTTTCTTATCTGTGTTTTTTGTTGATGTTTCTGCTAAGGAGTTGACTGACAGATACAAGCCCATCAAAATAAAAAGTCTGATTAACTCAATAGAAAAAGGGAGTAAAATTAAATGAAAAAATGAAAATAAATGGAAGTATAAAAAACATTTTAACAATGTCGTTTTCTTTGTTTTACCAACATTTTTTGGCAGAATTAACCCTTTAGATATGGTGGATTCTGTTTCTGTTAGCAGGAGGGAAAAAGTGTTCCAATCAAGCCCCTTAAATGGGGTTTACATTTGCAATACACAGGGCCGACTTGCTTGGTATCTGTAAGTTTCTCACAAAGTGCAACAAAGGCTGTATATTAAAATATTAATCATATAATCACAAAACCTGCCCCAGACATTAATCTGGCCAACTGATGACCCTCACACTTGCATTATATTACATTATATTTATTTACTCTTATGCAACAAAACTTGCAGTTTATGAACAGTGTAATTTTTTTGTCTGAGTTATTTTGTAATTTAGTAATCTGTATTTAGCTGCAATTTAATTGTGGTTACATTGTTCCTCACACTGTAATGCATTGCATGTGTTACCCGAAAGGTTTATTTCACTTTCCTCACAGTAAGGCACATTTTATGCTTAATCTTCACCTAATAACTTTAATCATTAAAACTGGACTTTCTGAGTAGACAGAAATGTAGCAGCTCATAAAACATTTTTCCTCTGTCTTTTACAGCTAGTCAGCAGATCTGCTGAACATCTGCATCTATTTTGTGACCAGTGGTCATCTGATATGACTAATATGTGTTAATGCACATTATTGCATGGCAAAAAAAGAAAAGAAAAGAAACAACAAATCAAAGAAATGTACACTTACTTAGAGCTACTTGTGTATAAATAATGGAACAAATTTTAGAATACCTATTCACAGCTAGAGACCTATAATAAATAAAAGAGACCAACTTGGCTACTATAGAATCTGTTTGTTGTATGTTCTGCAGAGGACTATACACAATTTCACAATAATTTACACATACTCATGAAAAATAGTGTCTCTATGAAAGGCACACTTTACAAAATAGCAGTCCTGTATGGCAAAGAAATTCACTTTGTTAAACCGTTGACTTAAAATACTTTTAGCAAGGACACTGTTTCAATAGAGCCTGCTTTGTTTTGTATAACACATTTGAATTCACCTGCATCACTTTGAGCTACGTTTGTTATAAGTAGGTTAAAATGCCCTGGAGCTTTCTCCTGGATGATGTATCTAGGGTTCGTTATTGGAGCACCGTCTTTGAACCACTCAGCCATAGGGTTTGGCTTTCCGCTCACTAAACACTGAAGCAACACTGGTGTTCCTACAGCTGAAGTGACATTCTGTAGTGGTATTATGAATTTTGGGGGCGTTTCAGTGACCTGGAAATGAAAACTGCACGTATTTGTCGATTTGCCTTTGAATTCGATCTTATCTTCTTTTGAGGGCTCAGCAAAGACATCAAAGTTAATGCTGACGTATTTCTGTCCCTCCTCGCTCACCTCGTTTTCAGTCATGGCTACCAGTCTCAAAGCCTTTTGAGACTCATCCGCTTCCTGTTGGAACTCAAATTCAAGCTCGATTTCTGATGTTTGTTCACCATCAAATGATGAATTGCCAACAACCAGATCAAATTTCTGGGGCTGGATTTTGGCACTACCTAGAGATACAGCAGTGAGTTCTCTCCCCCTAGCCTTTCCTGAATATGCTTGTGGGTTTAATACCATGAGAGATGCCCTACAAAGTGTCTCACCAACAACATTAATGGCTCGACAGGTGTAGATGCCACTGTCCTGTGAGTTGGTCTTTAGGATCTTGAGGAAGTGGTTATCACCGTCAGAGCTATGGAAGTACTTCTTCTTATCATGGGGGATCTTCACATTACCCTTGAACCACGACACTACTGGTGAAGGAATACCCATAAGAGAGCATTCGAACATTACAGTTGTATTTTCAGGTGTCTCGATATCACATATTGGGTTGATGAAACGTGGAGGCATCTCAATCACTTCAAACGCTATTTTCAAGTCTTCGCTTTCTTGACTTATGAAATCAACTGCACCTTCCTCGTACATGCTTGGAAGTACATCGAGAGAAATGATCATACTTTTGTTGTCTGCTGTGTATTCCGGAATCGTGACGATTTTCACCTGTTTCTCAAACTCTTTCACCTCATTCTCATCCAGCTCAACCTCTAATAGAATCTCCTGCGGGGAAGGAGATCTTGACTCGTCCTCGTCCTCCTCAACATCGAATTCGATTACATGCTGATGGGTGACAGCAGGTGGCGCTGGTATCATCCTTGCCTCATGAGATGTCACAACCACTAGAGCAACACTTTTTGCTTCACCAACATAATTAACTGCTTCACAGATGTACTCGCCTTGGTCTGCTTTTTCTATGTTCTGGATTTCCAGGGCTATGTTATCACCGTCTCTTTCAATGCTGGTTCTGTCATCTGGAACAAGCCGAGTTTTGTTTCGGAACCATTTGACCTCTGGAGATGGTAATCCAAACACTTCCGCACTGAACCGCAACGTATCACCTTCAAACACTCTTCTCTTGGTCAGAGGTTTAAGAAAGGCAGGAGGAATTCCTTGTACCTTCTCCTGAAGTGCCCCCAGGCCTAACAAACCACGGCCCTCCTGAAGAATCATTCTCTCATCAATCGTAAATACAGGGGGAGTTGTTTCAATCCCCTCATCATCAGGAGACCTAAAAAACTTATCTGAATATAATCCATCACTGGAGCTGCTTGGGGGTCTCTTGCGTTCCACAGGAGAAAATGGATACTCAGGGGGTGTCATAACACCACTAGGGGTCTCAGTAGAGGTCTGGAAGGATTCAGGTGATTTGGGAAATTGAGAAACCTCAGTGGATGAAGCCGGTGTGTAGAACCGCTCAACTTCTGCCATCTCCTCACTGAATGAGCTGCCAACTTCAATGGACATCTCAGATTCTGGAGACAAGGGTCTTCCCCAGTCAGATGGTGGATTATAGTAATCATAAACAGCACTAAAGGTTACCTCTTCCTCCTCAAGTTTTCTAACACCAGCCAAACCTGGTCTGGCAGCTTTTTGTGGTTGTTGCTGTGGAGCTTCTGCTACAAAGGCTTGCGCAGTTGATTTTCCAGGTTTGGACACTTCACTCAAAGCATCCCTTCTCGTCCCCTTCTGGCCTGAATCAAGTGTTTCTTTGTATTCAATTGTTGCTCCCTGAATGCTAATCGTGCTAGTTTTTGGTGATACAATTGCATCTTCCTTTGTTTCTGTTGAGATTTCTCGAGAATCAGAAACATCTTTCTCAAGATGACTCCCACCTGGTCTAACAAACTTGCCTTCCTGTACTGCAGTGAGATTTGCTCTAGGGATACCAGGACTGTCAATTATGTTCCTTGTTATATCTGGTAATATAGCCTGAGGTCTAATTAAAGTAGGAGACTGCTGAAACTCAGTGACTTTTGCGAGGGAGACAAAATGATGCAACTCAGTAGAAGGTGGCTCCTCAAACGATCCATCTCTCATTGTTTCTCCTTCAGTGGACTGTAGAACATCCTTCTCTACAAAGGCAGTAAAATCTGGGGTCATACTTGATGGGGACACCTTGCCTGCAACCAGAGGTTGAAATGAAGACTGAACTCCACACTGTTCAATATCAAGTTCAACTTCTGGAATGTCCTGTACAGGGTAAGAGGATTCTACGGTCGACTGATCGGTTGTTTCGTCCGGTTCTACAATGGGAGTTTCTGGAATCTCAAATGCCTTCTTTATTCTTGATACTTTCACATCTGCCCCTGAGGACTGCAAACCACAACCAGTTAAAACAGGTACATCTGACTCAACAGCTTGCTTTACTTTCAGTGCATCTTTTCTCAAGACAGAAGGTTCATCAGACTCGCCAACATTTTGCAGTGGCACAGTGAACTGCCCCACAGAAGACTGATTAGTGTCTTCAGTTGTAATGGACTGATCAATTTTATAGACACCCTCTTCGCCTTTTTTTGGCAATTCTTTGAATCCAGAGGAAGGGCTTGACAAAGTTTTTGCTCTAACTGCAGGACTGCTGTCAGTCGTAAGGCCAAGTGATCTTGTCTGCTCACCCATTTCTATTGTAGCAAGAGATGAAAATCCTGAGTCTAGTGTTGAGGAGTCAAAGGACACATCAGCTACACTTTCAACTTGTCCAAGTTTGTTAATCGCAGTGCATCTGTAAGTTCCTGAATCAAGATCACAAAAATTATGAATGTAAAGGCGGAAGCTTTTGTCATGCTCTTCAAACATATATTTATCCGAGCTGGGATCAAGGACTACGTCATTATATGACCATATGGCACTAGGTGCAGGTTCACCGGATATTATGCATTCAAGCATGGCAGTCTGGCCCTCTGAGAAGCTTATGTTCTCTAGTTCTCTTAAAATCTGAGGTGCCTCACTAGCATCCTCAAAAGAAAATGTGAACTTATGCTTCATAGTTTGAGATGTGTTCTCATCCACTGGGGCCCCAGCAACCTTTTCAGAGAGCTTGCATGTGTCTGTTGCTTCCTCTGTAATATCTAGCGTGGGTGTTGGAGCAGTTATACGGATTTCTACTGGAGATGAGTGAAGAGAGTCAGAGGTGTGAGGAACATAGATGGTTGCCTGTGGCACCTGCAAAGTGAATTTTCTGTCTAGACCAGGATCCAGGAATGACTCAAGTTCTGCCTCTATCATTTGCTCTTCAGTCAATTCTGATTCATCGGTCACTTTTATTTCTTGAGGTGTTTCTGGACATGTCTTGGTCTCACCATCAGTTACTTCAAGTGCGCAAGAGGTGCTGGCTTTTCCATATTTGTTCCAAATATTACAAGAAAATGTGCCCTGATGATCCTTTGTTGGGTAGTAAATTGTCAATGTTGAAGAATTTGCACGGATACGTACATCAAAGTCTGGATCTCGTACTATAGGCTCTCCGTCTTTAAGCCAGGAAACCGATGGCTGTGGGTCTCCATGAAATTGGCATCTGAGTTCAGTCATTTCTCCTCTCCTTACATCTAAATTTTGCACCAGTGTTGTAATAAAGACTGGTGCACCAGATCTCAGAGTTCCCTCAACTACTTGTTTCTGCACAATGGTGGGAGGTTCTTGTTCTGAGGGCACTCTTCCACCTTTTGGTTCATCATGATAAGCATGGATCGCAACTTTCTCATGAGCAGTAAACTGGGTTTCAGTCACTTTCTTAATGTCATGTTGAGGTACGACACTGGTAATATCTGTCTCAAGTAAAGCTTGCGAGATCGCTCCTTCAAACTGAGGCACGCTACTGCTTTCTAAACCAGTTTCAGTCTTTTGAGTCAGGGGTGGCAAATTCTCAGTCATGGTCCAGTTAGATTCTAACTCCACATTTTCCTCCTGCTCTTGCTCAGACAGAATGTCTTGCTGCCATTTTTTAATGCGTGTGGCTAGAGCCTCCTCCTCACTGACAAGATAGTCACTTTCAGTTCTAACCTTTCCCTTGTCTTCGTGAGAAATGCTCTCAGGTTGGATTTGAGAACTGTCCACATAGCCTTGAGAAGAAACGTCCTCGAAGAATTTCTCCTTTGGTGTTCTCCCTGATAATGGCTGACTCCTTTCAGATGTCTTTTCAGTTTCCTTAGTAGTGTCCACATCAGTGGTCCACTCAGGTTCTAAGGGAACAGCATGCTCTTGTTCACTAAAAACATCTTGTTGCCATTTCATTATTCGCTGAGTTAAGGCCTCTTCTTCACTAATGTAGCGCTCACTCTCGTTTTTTAGTTCATTGATCCTCTCCCGTGATAAATGCAGCTCTTTCTTACGTTCACTCAGACGCTTTTCTTTTGGCGATCTTACAGCCTTCGCTGATGAAGACTCTCTGTGATTGAGCCTTGGATCTTTATAGATTTCATCTTCAGGTCTGTGGAAATGAGATGTTTTTTCTGTATCTTCTTCACGCTGTTTCCATTTCCTTGCTGGTTGGACAAAAGCCTCCTCCTCACTCACCTCAGCCATATGTTTCTGTGTTTTCTTGTCTTGCAACAAAGACAACTCCGGGGTAACAATATCTGGGTGACCCTGCTGCTGTTTCAATCCGTGTTGGGTTAAACCTTCGTTTATTAACTGCACACTCTCACTTTTTAATTCAGACATTTCTTCACGTGATGAATGCATTTCACCTTGTGCCACATGCTCACTTAGGAGTTTCTCTTTGGATAAGGATCGTGAAACCCTTACAGATGAATCTAGGTGAGTTTTCACCGCTGCAAGGTCTGTTTCGGGTTTATGGAAGTGAGATGCTTTCTCTTTGGGCCGACCAGATATCACAGGTTCCCTGTGAACCTGCTGCAATGCCTCCTCTCCACTTATTAAGCTCTCACTCTCATGCTGTAATGTCATTTTTTCTTGAGACGAAACCAACTCACTATGTGCTGAATACTTCTGAGTTTTGGCCGCTGGTGTATATATTTTATCTTCAGGTTCATGAACATGGGACTCCCTTGCTTCAGTGGTAATTGCTCTTGGCTGATCTAACTGCACATCTTCTTGCCAGTGTCTGACTCGTTGTGCCAAGACCTGACCTTCAGTCTCCAAACACTCACCCTCGAAGATATTCTCTGTAGACATTCCGCTTGGTTGTGACTGTTGAACGGTTGCAATGTTTTTAATGTCTTGTGGAACATCATCACTAAGGAACGTTTCTTTAACTCCTTTGGTCCTGGAAGATGCTTTGGAGGCAGGCTCCTTGTGTAATGCTTTAACCTCTTCAGTAGTTTTGGAGGCTTCACCTGCCTCAAGCCATTGCAAAACAAACGGTTCCTTTGCCTTTACTTTGGCTTTCTCGTCATCGCTACCAGCCAAATGTTCATATTCCTCTTCCGTTCCTGACATTTCTTTTGAGAGAAGGGTCTCTTCCATTTTCATTTTAGATATCTCAGCTTTAGTTTCTTCACGTTTGGTGATATCCTTCAGGGGAAGCTCACCCCTCATCATTTGTATCGCCCTCGATCGAGATTGAGGCTGAAATGAGTGTTTTGATCTTGGCTGGCTGGGTTCCACCGAATGCGCTCCAAGGCCAGTAATCCTTTCCAGCCTACTTTGAAAATCGGCCGAACCTTTACTCGCCGCACCCTCGCCTTGTTCACGCGACTTTGCCCTGTGCCTTTCTGCATAATCCGTGTAACTAGGTTCACTTGTGACTGACTCCAAGTCAAATTCAGAAGAAGACATGGTTGATATGGAAAGCCTCTTCTTTTGTTTGACAGCTTTTTGTAAGAGAGTGAGCTTTGCTCTGACCTCACCATGAAGACTGTCAGTGTCACTGAATCTGTCGCTGTACCGATCACTGCATCTATCGCTGAATTTATCACTGAACCTGTCACTGTACCGGTCCTGACCTGTTAATCTGTCACAGTAAATGTCACTGTAGCGATCGCTGAATCGTTCGTGCCGTTCAAACATGGGGAGAGGAGAGCGTGCGCGCTCCGAAGCGGTTTCCAATTTACTGTCTTTTTCAGACGGTCTCGACGGGGATGAGGTCCTGAAGTACATCGTGCGAAACACGGCACTCTTAGGTCTGGGACGCCCTCTTGGTTTCCCCTTTTTATCGAAAGGCGAGCCAACACATCTAAGATCTACTCTGAACTTTCTCTCCTTTGTTTGATCGACCAAGGAGTCTAAGCTGGAGTGAGATCTGTTGGATTGTCTAGACAGACTCACATAATTAGCATCTTGCTCCTCCCTTAACGACACAAGAAGTGACGCTGTGGACTCAGCCGATCCCTCTGGATTAATTGCCATTATTTTGTAACTTCCTGAGTCTTTATCTCTGATATCATTGATTGTCAGACTTGTTAGGTGCACATGCATTTTACTCACTGTATGTATTCTACGACGGTGCTCCTTTTGAATCTGCCTGTTGTTATGAAACCACAGTATCGTGGGATCTGGCTTTGCAACTAGTTTGCATCTAAAAGCGGTTACCTCACCCTCCAAAACGGAGCGAAATTTGATCTTTTTAATGATAGAGGGCTTAATATTTTCATCCCCAGTCTCCGTTACAGTACCAAGATCTAAAGCTTCTTCAGGATCTGACAAAGCACCATGCAGCTGTCTTCCTTTTTCGGTGTACTCAGTTCCTTCATTATAAAACAACTCTGTAAGAGAAGGGAGACAAAGTTCAACAAAAACAGCCCACTAGGCTAAAGAGACTAAAATGTATTTGAAATGGAATATTAATAGAAATATTAAACACATGCATCAAGTCACAAAAGCTATGAAAATAGACAAATTCACTCACCATATTTGTTCGAATAAACGCAAGACTTGATTCTTTAATAAAGATTCTGACACGAAAATGGCTTGCTGTTTTGTTCCTTCTTCGGTGGACATTCTTCGAAGAAATTTCAAAAATTTCTTTTCAAAGCATTATTGTAGAGTCTTAAACGATTTCCTGGTGTGTTTGCCCTAAAATATTCCTTACCTGACTTGCAGAAAGATGAATAAACGCCCTTTCTAGTCCTTAGATTGGCGGCAAATTGTGCAAAACATTTAGAGAAACATTGCTCTCTATTAAATGCAAAGACAAATTGTTAAAGCAGCTCTAGATTTGTATGAGAAGGCGTTTATTCGAACTAATATAGTTTAGAGGTATAACCAGGTTATTTAAAAAGCAAACAACATTAATCACATACCACTATCTGCAAGCCAGTCTAAGAAATATTTGCAGGAGGGAATTCCAGATGCAAGAAACATAGGAAGCAAGGAAAAGATGTGGCTACTTCCATATCTTTTAAAGAATGATTTCCTGTGGCATGGAAACTTTAAAAGATACACATCCTGCACCTTTCATTTTCAGCAGTGATCAATATACCCTTCATGCTGTTTAAGAAAAGAATAAACAGATGCAAAACCCCCATTTTTTTTCCAAAATGCTGTACAGCAAGCATTTATCAGTCAAATCGCTTGCTATCTAAAAAAGGTCAGACATACATATGCCAAAAAAGAAGATATGAAAGTGTTCCCATCAAATAGACATGCAGTTTGTACAAGTCATCATCAGACAGTACTGTCAGATACCTCATATTCAACACAGTGGTTCACAAAAGGACATTTCATGACTTAAAAACAAGATTTCCTCGCTTCAAAGTGATCTTACCTTTGACTTCTTCCTCGATTTTAGTTTCAATCTCCTTGTGCACGTGTGTAACTGGAAAACAGAGTTATTTGAGAAAATTTCAAAATCATGAACTTAAAGAAGAAGACAGACATTTATAACAGTTGAGAAAGGTCTCTTCACAGAAACCCAATGCTGAGTAAAGGCGGAACAAAAGAGAGATGAAAGATACAGTGATGAAAGGTAAGACAAGCATGCCTTGGCCAGCCTGGCCTAAAGAGGTAAGTACTGCATGCAGCTTCTCCGCTTGCGTTAATAACCTTGCAGAGACAAATTCCTTCTTGCTGCAGACCAGGTTTTTCAGGTTTTACTTCGACTTGGAACCATCTTGCGATACTATACCCAAGAAGCTAAATAACTGAAGTGGGCCCCCGACCCCGAATGTGGGACAAAGGGGTAGAAGATGGATGTATAACTGAAGTGGGGGGGCCTTCAGAACACAAACACGAGATACAATCTACTCGTTTTTACCCCTTTTGGGATGTAAAGTGGTGGAACCAAAAGAATATTTTCTGATTCCAAGAGAGGTACGAGATCAGTGCAATAATTTGGTCCCTTTGTCGTTTTGCAGGAGATCCCCTAAGTGGCCTCCCTGCTAAGTATTATCTACCCTAAAGAGACACTCTTCAACAATGAAGGTACAGAAGTTAAGACATAAGAGAAACAGCTTATTGAAAAGGAGCAATGAAGGGAGTGGCAACAAATGATGACAATCTGACAGATGATTATAAACAGAACATGGGAATACGTTTAACACCTGTGGGGCTGACAGAGAGACACGTGAAAGAATGTGATGGAAGAATGACATATCCACCTTCCACCTGGAGCTGCGCAGAGGCTCTCTGGGTCTTGCCATCTACACTTTCAACGACACAGCTGTAAACGCCCTGGTCCTCTGGCTGCGTATTGTACACAAAGAGGGATAAAACATTCCCGCTTTGTTCGTATTTGATCCTCTCAGTCGTGGCAAGTCTTCTGCTGTTATGGTACCACACATATTTAGAAAGTGACTGGGGGTCAATGCAGCAGACAAATCGGGCCATTTCATGAGTTTTAACACTTAAGTTGCTTAAATCTTGTGGATATTTGGTCACGCTTATGGTGGATTCATCCAAGGAGCCTTCTGCGGCTTCAGGACTTGACAGTTTAAGAAGCATTGCTGGAGATGGTGTGCTGAGACCTGGGGGCACCTTCATACTTCTGTCTTGATCTGTAGATCTTGTGTCAGGAGAGCGAACAACAAGCTTTCCAGAAAATGTTAATGGCACCTGACCTCCAGGATCACCTATGGTGGATTTAGACCTCATGACTGGTGACTTCTCAGGCATGGTTTCAGGGACAGGAAGGTCACCTGGCATTCTTAAATCTTGTTGATCTTCCAAATATACATCTTGTGGCGGGTCTTGTGCTGTAAGTGAAGAGAGGTTTGAAATGCTGAGCTGCTGAATCTCATCAACCTTCACGTCCGATCTGGACTCGGAAGGTCTCTCAGGTTTAGTGTCAAGTATGAGAAGATCGGAGTGCAACCTCTGATCTTGACCCTCCACAGGTCTCACTGAAAGAATGTCTGTGACCTGAGTAAGACCCTTGGGCCGTGGTAACTTGACCACTTCTTCATGAGAGTCCAGACTTGACCTGCCAGTAGGGGCAAATGGTTGTTGAACATCTCTTGCAACTGATCTGGACCATGTCATGGAAGATTTCACTTTTGGAGATGCAATGCCAGGAGAATCACCTGCCAGCTTTTTATCTGGCTGGTCCTCCAAACGTGGTTTGTCTTTTGTTAAAAGTACATCTGTAGACTCAATAACTGTGGTGGGCTCAGAAACTTTCGTACATGGCTCACCAGAAGGAGCTAAGTATTGCTGAACCTCAACACCCCTGTCAACTGATCTTGCCTCGGCCACTGAGGACTTCTCAGGCAGTTTTACAGAAGAATCCCTCGGAAGGTTTTCAGGTCGGGCCTCCATTTGTGGTGGATTATCTCTTTTTATCATGTCTGTGTCTACAGTAACTGAGATGGGCTCTCGTAAAGTCATTTCAAGAGAATCAGTAATTTGCTTACTTAGCTTTCTAGAAGAAGCAGAGGGCTCCTGAATGTCAAATACAGAAGGTTTATCTGTTGTAGCTACAAAGGCAAGAGTATCATGTGGCAGCAGTTTACTGACACATGGGGTTGCAATGCCAGCAGAATCAACAGGTAGCTTTTTATCTAGCTGTGTGTCCAAATGTGGCGTTTTGTCTTTTGTTAAAAGTATGTCTGTGACTCTGGTAACTCCGGTGGCATCCAATAAAGAGACTTCGGGAAAGCTGGTTATTCTCTCACTTGGCTTTAAAGAAGAGCTGGGTTGTTGAGTAACCTCCACACCTTTTGATCTCGATTCAGAAGACATTGGTGGAGATTTCTCAGGTATGGTTTCAAAGAGAAAACTATCATTTGGCGTATCCTGATCTCTGAGGTTGCCATGTTGTGTGAATTCATGGTCAGCAGATCCTTGGCTTTGTAGACTGGGTTTGTTTGTAAAAGGTCTTTCCATGCTTGACGGTCTTTCATTACCAAGAGTTTTATAGGACTCATCTGAGCAATACAAAAGAATAAGTTAGACAGAATGTAACTCTACTGCATACAAAAAAGTTAGATGGAAAGAAATACTTCCGCAGCACATAGCATGCAAAAAGGACAATTATGGTGAGAAACATGTGGAACCGTAGTGAAGAGAGTGAAGTGGATCAGAGTGGCTGCTTGTACCGACGGACAACATGAATGTGGAACTATTAAAGGGTTTATCCCTGTGAAGTTAGTAATTTTTTTGTGGAAAATTAATGAGTGTTTTCATCTCAGAAACCAACGTGAATCAACAATTAATAAAGGTGTGTCACTCCAGAACAATGATCTAATTTGATCGGAATTACCTTCTCTGGTTACTGCAAGGGTGGCTGTGCAAATTGCCTCTCCGGCGGAATTGGCTGCTTTGCAAGTGTACTGTCCAGCATGCTCAGAAAAAGCGTCAACTATTATTAACGTAGCAGTGTTCGTCATTTCATCAAAATGAAAGACTGTATTTTTGTTGGGTATAACAGGTTCCTGGCCATGAAACCAGCGGATCTCTGGTTTCGGCATGCCGGACACACAAGCGTGAAATCTGGCCACCTCCCCGTGAGCAACAGTGCAGCTCACGATGGGCTGAATAAAAGTGGGCTTTAGACCAATCGGCTCCTTCTTTACACTCTTAATGCTTGTGAAGAGGCTGGAGGAGGCGTGAGAGTCCTGAGACGTTTCATCCATAAACTGTGTTTCCCCTGTAAGGAAGTACTGATTTATTGATTTGTCCTCAGGCATAGTGGACACATTCACACACCTTTCTTAGCAATCTAGTTCTTACAGAAAGCTTTGCTTAACGAATTTCGGGTTCTTGCGGCGCGTGTCCAGCACGTGTGCAAAATTCATAGCTTAATCACCATAATTGAACAAAATAAAGCAAAGCATCAGTAACATACTGAAAAGCAAGTCAACACTGCTGTGAGATCTAGTAGTGAAGGCTTCATTATCATCATACAAGCATGCTTTCAGAAGGGAGGTTCAGCTCACCCTCCAGTTTCAGTCCCGCAGAGCAAGAGACCATCCCAGCAGAGTTGCGAGCAACGCAGGTGTACTCTCCCTCATCTTCTGAATAAACCCTCGAAATCTCGAGCTGGCAGATGTCATCAAACTGGGATATCTTGAAGAAGCTGGACTGCTTGATCTCTTTGTCGTTGCAGTACCATGTGATGGTCAGATCTAGACCAGACCCAACCGAATGGAAAGAGGCCATTAATTGAAGAATTTGTGAAAAATGAACTGACGCATCAGAATGATGTTAAAACCCCTACCCTCTCCAGACACCCGGCACTGGAATCTAGCAGAGGTCCCTTCTTTGACAGAAGCACTTTGTATTGGAGATATAACCACAGGTGGGGCTAAAGGTGCACCGGTGTCGGGGGAAACCACCTCTGGAACTACAAATAAAGACATTCATTAGAGAGAATTAGTAAAATCTGATTTCAGTCCAAAAAAAATACACACTCGCGATTTGCCACTTGCTGGATCCCCTCCCCATCCTGAAAATGTTTTTGCCATTTGTTTCTAAGTGTCACAGGTGAGGCGGCTAGCCCTCAACCCGGTGATACTTAGGAGCACAGAGGAGACTGGAAGCCAGGATTCCATGCTGGTACGACTTTATTTAAGAAAACAAAGAACTCAAACAGGCACGCGCGCCGCCAGAAAACAGGAACATGAAACGTGAACCAGAAACAGGATAAAGCAGGATAGCTAAGTCGAGCATAAGGCGCTAAATAAGACGGTAAATAAGACGATGGACTGATAACCAGAATGAAACACAAACAGGACTTAAATAACAACAGAAATCAGGGGCAAACACAAACCAGGTGGGACATGTGATACATGAACACAAACAGCTGACACCAAGAGCACGTGACCACAAAACAAAACAAACAGAGATGTCAAAGTAAAAGACCCTTAAACGTGAACAAACAGAACAGAAAAACAACCCAAAAGAAGTGGCCCTCACCGGCCACTGGCCGATCCATTACACTAAGACCTAAAATAAAAGAATTTTCATACTTTATTTGCACGTGACGCCGTTTTTAACCCCCAGTGGGGTTTTTGATTATTACATGTTTTTTAAACTACAGTAACTTTGATTCTACGTGACGGAGGAACACCACACAAAGCTCAGCATGACGTCCAACACCTCAAGCGTCAACACAAACCAGGGCAACTTCCATATAAGGAGTTCCCACAACCAAAGCTGACCAAAGTGCTTCACAACATTAAGAAACATACGAGAACTAAACATAGACTTAGAATAGCAATTAAAATCTGAATTTGAAAAAAATAAAAGAAATAAAAGAAATAAAAAGTCACATAAGTTTAAGTGCCAAAAGCCATCCGAAAAAGGATCTAAACACAGGCAGTGTTATAAGGGTGTGTTATAAGGGTGTGTTATAAGGGTGCATTATAAGGGTGTGTTATAAGGGTGCGTTATAAGGGTGCGTTATAAGGGTGCGTTATAAGGGTGCGTTATAAGGGTGCGTTATAAGGGTGTGTTATAAGGGTGCGTTATAAGGGTGTGTTATAAGGGTGCATTATAAGGGTGTGTTATAAGGGTGCATTATAAGGGTGTGTTATAAGGGTGCGTTATAAGGGTGTGTTATAAGGGTGTGTTATAAGGGTGCGTTATAAGAGTGTGTTATAAGGGTGCGTTATAAAGGTGCATTATAAGGGTGCGTTAAAAGGTTATCAAAACCGATTTTCATGTTGAAGTCATTTTAAATTATACCTTCAACGTTCAGTGCGGCAGAACTGGTGGCCTGCCCGTAGTCATTTCTTGCCTCACAGTTGTACTGAGCTGCGTCTTCTGGGAAGACCTCGATGAGCAGCAGGGTGTGTTCGTTTCCCTCTCGCAGGAATTTGCACTTGAATCCAGCAGACAGCGCCTGAGAGTTCTTGTACCAGCTGACCTGCGGCTGAGGGACGCCGGTCACTTCCACAGAGAAGCGTGCAGGTTTGCCAGCCTCAACAGACAAAGACTCCATGTGTCTGATGATCCGAGGAGGCTCAGGAACTGAAAATTACAGAATACAAAGTGAGCAGGAGAAAAGTCTTAGCCATGAGTGCATACTGATATATTGATGTTTGGTATCATATCAAATTTCAAATAATTTTTACAACAAATCTGTTACCAGGAATATTACATTTTTATTTTCGCTACACAGAAAGCAGATATTTACCAAATAAACTGACATTCTTGGTGAACAGCATGACCAGCAACATAAAATATGGGGTTATTAAAATGAAAATGTCCTTGTTTTTGTTTTTAAAAACAAGTACAAGTGTTAAAATTTCAAAATGTATAAAGTAAGCCCCCGTTATTCGCGGGGGTTACATTACACGAGCCCCCCGCATATAGTGAAAAACCGCGTTGTTGTATTTGTCAAAAAAATGCCTTAAAATTACTTTAATATAATTTTAAACAGTTTAATACATTACCCTTAAAGAAAATGGAAATACGGAAAACAAAGAGAGACACTCTTCGAAAAAGTCACAAACGAGAGAGACAGAGGGGGGGGGGGGAGTAAGAGAGAGCGACAGAGAGAGAGAGAGAGACAGAGAGAGAGAGAGAGAGGGAGTAAGAGAACGACAGAGAGTAAGAAAGAGAGAGAGAGAGAGAGAGTGTGTGAGAGAGTGAGTAAGAGAGAGCCACAGAGAGAGAGAGAGACAGAGATTAAGAGAGAGAGAGAGAGAGACAGAGAGTAAGAGAGCGAGAGAGAGAGAAAGAGAGAGAGAGAGAGTAAGAGAGAGTGAGAGAGGTTTAAATATGGTCCCGGCAGCCGTGCAGCAGGAGCCAGAAGAACTAAAATGAGTTTTTTAATAAAAACAAAAACATATTGCAAAAAAAAAAATTAAAAATCGGAGAATATTTGCAGGTTCTGCGTTGTTTTGAATATTTCCACGTTAAAAGACCAGTTTCGTTCTAAAAAAAAACGCGTGTGACTGGATACGCGAGTCCCGATCCGCGTAAACTTCAAAAGATCACACTTTGCTCCTTTTTCATGTTTTTCTTGTACATGAAACTCCAGGGTCTTCGCTTTCAAATGACACCAAACACAAAAATGTACAACATACTGTCACAAAGCAACACTGGATGCAATAAAGGATTCTATAAGCGTTTGTGTCAAAGTCTTTGAGTTCAACAGTGCCTTTTCCTACTGGCCTTTTGGGCTGAAAACACATCTAGGTCACAGCCACAGGCCTTGTGAACTTATAATTTGAGATCAAAAGAATCAAATATATATGATTCAGTGAAGGCAGACATACGTTTTTTCCATTAGGAGACTCAGAAGGACTCGTTTGAACCGCAAGAGCCTCAGCTATTGGCTAGAACACTGAAAGTCCTTCTATTACGGCGAAAAACGTTTCTGAGCAGATCTTATTTTTGGTTTCTGGAACGTGGCCCCCTAGTGGACGGTCAACAGGCTACAGGAATGTACACAGGACCAAAAAGATCCCTTTAAATCTAGTAAAGGGTGATTAATCTTGCAAAACTGAATTATGTTATTAGTTCATAAAACCAAATGCAAGTGCACACCAGAATTACAGTGATACACTTTTTCCGGTAATGAAGTTTTGTAATGCAGTAAAAAGTCATGTAATTCTAGTGAAAACTTTTTTAAATAGAGTGCTAAAGACTATCAGGCTTTACTATAAATTAAGTAATGAGTAGTGAGTAATTGCCTTTTCAGGAAAACAATCAGTAATCTCAATTTAATCTTACAGAATTAATGAGTCATTTATAATTACTCCAACACTGTTAATTACTCCAACACTGTTTAGGACAAAACACTTTTTTGCAGTATTTGGTGAAATGTACCCCACATTCCAGCAACTAATAAGAAATAAAATAAAATAAACTCCATTTATATAGTGTTACTAGTCTTAAAGCAGCCTACAACAACAACAAAAATCAATAAAGCAGAGAAAACAATATCATGTACACACTGGGGAGAAGAAGCCTATCCTTATAACTAAGATCTAAATCAAGTCCTCACTGTTTGGGGGGAGATATTAATAGAAGACTGCTGTTGACTTACACTATACTAAACTCTTTATTGTATTATTTTTATTCCTCATGTTGCACTGAGCATGTTTATGACAAACGGGATAAAAAGAGTTCTCTCTTATTTAGTCTTAGTTGACTTTCAATAACACTCCAGCTCACTTCAGTCAAAACTAGTGGTGCATCGGGTCACTGTTGATCCGTGATCCAAACCGATCCCTCTCCACGGTTCGGCACGCATGTGATCCGAAGATCCGAAAGAAAAA
>JBBPDE010000002.1:771869-782456 GCA_037974605.1 Nannopetersius ansorgii
TTATTAACAGCATTTTCATAACAACGAGCCGACAACAGAACACGGGTAACATCCACGTTTTTTTTTTGTGCAGCCCGCGGACCGGTACCACATGACCCACGGCCCGGTACCGGTTCGCGGCCCGGGGTTTGGGGACCACTGCTGTAGAGCATTTATGAGGTTCAGGCACTGATGTTGGACGAGAATCTTCATTCCAATTCATCCCAAAAGTGTTTTTTCTGGCCAGGGCTCTGTGCAGGTCAGTCACATTTTTCCACACCAAACTCATCCAATCATGTCTTTCTGGACTTTGCTTTGTGCACTGGAGCAGAATCATGTTGGAATAGAAGAGGTTCTTCCCCAAACCGTGTCCACAAAGCTTGGCATTGTACAAAATGTCTTGGTATTGTAAAGCATTAAGATTGTCTTTCACTGAAAGTAAAGGATCACCTGAATTCAAGAATATATTGTAGGCTGACATATTTTAATCATGGGTTCTGTACCTTATGGTTAGGCATGTTGATAAAGAAGAAATTTTAGCGTTTTAGGCCTCGTCCACACGGACGTTCGAAATGAATGTACTTTGAACACCATAGGCGTTTTTGTGGCGTTTGGTAGCAACGCTTGATCGACGTCAGCAAGGCATTCGACTGCCGTTAGTCTGACGCCGTTTAACGCCAGCCTGACGCCCAATCGGTAGTTTCATGTATTTACCTGTGGGGGCAGTAATTACTCTCAGCTGCTCAGCAACAGACTCCCAAGCGGTGTTCTTCTTGTAACAGTCACTATATTCTGCTAAGGAGATGTCCCACAGCACTGGTCTCTGTTCTACTTCTTCCACGAGTTGGGCCGGATCAGTGTCCAACATTTTTCGTAAAACGTGTTTTTTTGCAGTTGCCGTACAGAATCATGGGACATATTCGGTTCTCCCGAACGTCATGTTAATGCCATAGCGACGTTTTCCTCGCGTTCGTCCGGATTTTGATGCCAAGAAAACGTTGCATGCAGTGTTTATTTGACGCTATCCAAACACGCAGCCGGCTGAACGCCCGTGTGAACGCTCTGATTTGCTTCAATGAGCAGAAAAACGGGCGGCGTTTAATAGGCGCTCACGTGGCGTCACGAACGCCAGAAAAACGCCTGGTTCAGACGTTCGTGTGAACGAGGCCTAAGAGGCTGAATAGAACTTTCACACCAACCTGTTAAAGTTTAAATAAAGACAATATATAAATCTGATGCTAAGTGAAATAAGTGACATATGCATAAGTACACACTCTTAAAATAAAGGTTCCATGTTGCACCATTCCATAGATGTGCCCAGCCTGTGTTGGAAGGAGGTGGAGGGGTTAAATGGGGCCACCTGGCTGTGTGGTAGCGTTCCAAGAAAATATCCCTCATTAATGTTGAAGGGGTTTGGAATGTTGGTCTTCTTGTCTTGTTTGTAATGCACACTTGAGTATACTCATCTACTCACACACATACACATACTTATGTTACACACATTAGGAGACACAGTCCACTCATAATCCTCAATTTAGTGCAGACCTCATCAGTGTCTAGCATAGAAATAGTGTATTGTGTCTCATGATGGTGGTGGCATAGTGGGTAGGATACTTGCCTCTAGACCCAGAGGTCATGGGTTCGAATCTTACCTTCAGCACACCACCACTGGGTCCCTGAGCAAGACCCTTAACCCTAAGTTGCTCCAGGGAGACTGTCCCCTGTAGTTAGGGAATGGAAGACGCTTTGGATAAAAGCGTCTGGTAAATGCCGTAAATGTTTGTTTACTATTAGCTTTTCCTTTGACCACAGTATCTGTATGACCATTAATTCAACTGCCTCTTTATAATTGTCACTCCTATCCCTATAATAATAATAATAATAATAATAATAATAATAATAATAATAATAATAATAATAATAATATAAAAAGGAACCTTCTCAAAATGTCAGTTCAGTGTATGATCCTCTAAAGGAACATCCCAGCATTTTTCAAACTAATTTCTTTCTGTTTCTGGAAGGTACAGTCACTTACCACAGGCAATGATTTTTCCCTCTACTTGTTCGGGGACAGAAAACTCATTGACTCAATTGGGTTTTCTTTTATTACAGGAAAATATATCTGGATTATTATTTGTGGTAATTGTCTGTGTGCTTCAGATGCAGCATACAGAGACTAAGCTATAAAATGGATTATTCCTTTAACCGTCCATTGCAAAGTTTCTTAGGGAGCCAAACACGATGCTTCATATGTTGTCATGCCAAAGGAACCATTATTTAACTTAAGGGTATAGTTTAATAGAGCATTTCAGAGAAGGTTGCCTGACAATCACTAAAAATAACTATAAGCTCGCTATGCACTTCCAGAAACCTCCACAGTAAATAACTTCATGTTTGGCCTATTAGAATTTTTCCTCATTTCCACTGTGCTGCCAACATCCCAGCCAATTATGATGTGTGCTCCTCTAGGTAAAACATATCCCACTATCAGTCCAATTCTCAAGAGGGCGGTACAAACAAAACAATCATCTGCACCTCAATTGCAATATTTACCACTCATGAATAATAAACACATTTATGCTGAAAAAAAAATGTTTTAAAAAAGTAACACTTTCAGTGCAGCTGTATAAACAACTTTTCTTGAGCTTGATTCATATTTCAGGAGCGTCGCCTACCTTCAGCATACTTCAGTGCATTCTGTTATTGCTTCTTTTGAAAGAGCTCAGTTATACAAGCAGTCATTCAGACAGAATCATTCCCAGGATCTGCGGCAGGAGAGAGAGAATGACTGCAAATGAATTTGACTGAATCAAGCAGGTTTAAAAGATATAATTATCTACATCAATCTTGACATTCATGGATGTACAAAAAAATAAATACCACTAATGGTTCTGGCTGAGCTCAAACCAAATGTATTGTATTGTGGCTTTTTAGTTCCCACTGATAACAGACGCAAAATAATGCTTCGCATTCTTCATGTGCTCCCCAGTGAGTAAAGCACATCTCTGCAGCCGACTCTGAAAATTCTATTATAGGTACATAAATATTTATTTGGATTCATTATCAGCCAGATCAGTTGCTTTTTGACTGTCTCACTTGTTCGCAGCGGTGTGCATATACACGCCTGCTAATGCGTACTGTCACGGCTCAGACAGTTAATGCTGTGTTAAACATAGAAATCAGTCAGTCCTTGGAAATCAGTCATTTTTGTCCTTTTTATAC
This sequence comes from Nannopetersius ansorgii, assembly GCA_037974605.1. Lineage (NCBI taxonomy): Eukaryota > Metazoa > Chordata > Actinopteri > Characiformes > Alestidae > Nannopetersius > Nannopetersius ansorgii. Next base: position 775,071 of record JBBPDE010000002.1, read on the forward strand.
ACTAAGTCAAGCCAAGTAGATTTCGTCATTTCTACCATATACACAGTACACAGTAAAAATGAAACAACGTTCCTCCAGGACCATGGTGCAACACAGGAGCAGAACAGAACAGAAGTGCCAAACAGGACAGAACAAGAGCAACAATACCCCTAAAAGAGACAGGACAAGACAATGTGTAGTGCAACTGACGATGGCTACATTGAGAATAAGTACAGTATTTGACCAGTACTGTAGTTTAGCAGCAGAGATGTGCAAGAGAATGCAGGACATCAATAAATAAATGTGCAATTTAAAACAGCAATAAATATGACTATGGTTTGTAGCAGCATAAAAACCATGACAGAGAGTGTTGTGTGTTTTTACAGAATGCGTGATATGAAAAGAGTATTTTAACTCGTTATTAAAGTCTGAGTCTTCCAAGGGGGTAGGAGTGAGGTAGGGGGAGATGGCTGTTTTGTGGTGTGTGTGTGTGTGTGTGTGTGTGTGTGTGTGTGTGTGTGTGTGTGTGTGTGTGTGTGTGTGTGTTTATATGTGGTTTTATGCTTCAGATAAGAGCAAGCAATCATAAAGAATCGAACGGTTGCGGTCGGGGTATTTATAGCTGTGGTTAAACTGACTAATCGCCGCTGTGACTCCTCAGCACCTGGCCCAGGCCGGCCTGACACTTGAGAGATCAGTGGCTCCATGGGGTCTGGGTGTTAGGCCAAACACTCCGGCCTCGCCTTCACTGACAGCTCTCAGACATGACGGTAGCAACTGTTCTTTGTCGCTCCTCACACACCCAGCATATTTCCCCGTCATATTCTTACAACGACCATTCAAATCCGACACCTTTGGACGATACGGGCCGCATCACAGACCCATTTCAAAGGTTCAGGCCAAACCATGTGTCTCTACTGTTTTGGGAGAATCTGACAGTTGTTCACACAGCGAATGGTGAATCAACCATAAAAAAAACTCCAAAAAGTGACTTGGGGAAGACCATAGAGTTACATTTCATTTACATTTTCTCCTTCACTAAACTTTGTAGCTCTATTTTTGCACTTGGGAATCTGAAAATGCCAGTAGTTCCTGTAACAGTGAGTGATAAAGTTGATACAAAGTTACTTGGGGAAGATCATCGCATGGAATTTAAATGTTTCAATTGCAATAAATTAAATTTCAGTTTACATTAAATTATGATTAGATTCAATTAAAAAGCTCCGTTTAATTTGAATTCTCTTGTAAAGCAATTGTGGAGATGTTTAGAAGATCTGATTGACACGAATCACAGCAGAGACCAGGTTGAACATCGAACCCCACTACTGTATCACAGAGTTAGCTTTTCTTATTGAAACCTCTGTGCTCCAAACATTCGACACATTCAAGGCAGATTCACCAGAAACGAGACAATTGTTGTTGACAATAATTCTATTAAAAGAAGCAAAGCAAGCCTAGGACAGCAGATTTATAATCGGCTTTCAAGATGGCTGATCAAATACACATGTGACCTTCACCCAAAATAGTCTGGGCCGCACAGACAGTGGATTCTGAAAAGGAAAGGTGATGCTCACTTAAAGTTACTCTGAATGTACAAAGAAAGCATTCAGTTTGAATTATCTAGTGTTCTTTCATTAAACTAGCTCCTTTTTCACACACACACACACACACACACATACACACACACACATTCACACAAATACACACACACACAAACACACACACAGTGTGTTCATTAACATGTTCCTCCGGTGCCACTTTGAGTCCCCTGTTGATGCTCACCTTGTCTTGGGTTAAAATTCACTGAAATTTCTTTGAAATGCAAATGTACTCTAAACTGGATGCTAAAGATTCCTTTAAACCCAACACTAAACTACAGACTAACACTAAATTCAACCCAAATCCTAAACCTGACCCTAAAACTGTCGATTATCCACTAAGCTTCACCAAAGATGTTACCAATAAAACATCAATTTAAGTTGTTCAATTATGTTTTTAACTGGCCATTTTTTTTTATATTTATAAAATATTCACACAAGCAAGTCATTCATGCCATAAATGTCTGATAAATGCCATCTCGTCCAAATACGAAACCACCAACATGGATTAAGAACCATCTCAGGTTCTCCCGTGTTTCATTAAACAGTGAAAAGCTTCCACTGAAGAGTCAGTGTCACAAAAGGCAGAGACTAAAAATAAGCCATATCACACTTGATTGACAGTCGCCATGTGGCACATAGCTGGAGGTGCAACTGATAGCCCTGCTGCTGATTCCCTTAAAAAGACATGGTGGCCCAGCTGGAACACCACTCTTATGCTATCACAGGCTATTCTTGGCTTTTCTGAAATGATTGCAACATTAAAATAACCTTCAGGGATGAAAAGTCCCTGTCTGAGATCAGTGATCTTTAAAAAATGGATCCACATTTTGATTAACTTTATCCTCTGTGCATTGGGCGATTATTGCTCGTCTTGTTGTTTGTTGTTGCAGTAAAAAAAGGAAAACATTATGCCAGAAAACAGCAAGTTGGAAAGTTTGCCGGCACATGGGTACAAGAGCGCAAAGCTTACTTACTTGTATCCACAAGAGTGCCTTGAACTGTGGGGACGGAGCCCGAGGGGGTGTTTTCTTCGGAAACAAACTCCTTATCCAGAAATGAGTTCAGAAAATCCAGTGTGAGAATGGTTGAGCCTCGGAAATGTCCCCCCCCAAAAAAACAAAACTACACAGGTTCTTGCTCCGTGTAGTTTTGCTTTTTCCTCTTGCAATCCCTACACCCGAGGCAAGGCTGGGAATGCTTCAACTGCTCGAAAGCGCCAGCACAGTGCTTTTACTTTATATACCCCCGGACCTGCCAGCATCACTGCTGCATCACCATCCCCCCATTGGTCAGCCCAGCCAGGCACCATGGGAGACAGCCGCCATTTTATGCAAACTCACACCTGTCACTCACTTCTCTTAACGCTGCTCAGGCCACAGCAACACAGGTTGTTCCCGACCCCCTCCTCAAACCCACACCACCCCCAGCACAGTCCTCCTCAGATAAAGACCACGGCCCAGTTTACAAATAAAGACCCTCAAGCTCTCTAACGAAATATCAGGCTTTTTTGATGGTAAACCCTCCAAACAGAGGGAAAACAAGACTCGAACGGTGACCCCCCCCAACAAGAAAGACTCAATTAAAAGACCCTTAACTCCCAAAGATAAACACCCATAGACTGTTTCTCCTAAAAGTTCCACCACCACACAAAAACGGTATGAAACCCTACTTCTAAAAGATACCCCCACTCCAAAAGGAAGACCCCACTAAAAGACCCTTTACTCCCAAAGATAAACCACCATAGACACTTTCTCCTAAAGGTACCAGTCCCAAAACAAATACTCGATTAAACGATCCTATACTCCCAAAGACAAACACCCATAGACCCCTAGTCCCAAAAAGAAAGACTCCACAAAAAGCCCCTACCTAAAGGAAGACCCTTTCCCCTAAAGGTAACCCCCCCAAAAAAGAAAGACTCCGTAAAACGATTCCTTTTCCCGAAGGTAAACCCCCACAAACCACTTCTCCTTATGGTAAACCCACCAATCCTTCTCCCGAAGGTAAACCCCAAAAAGAAAGACCCCTAAAAAAGACCCTTTCTACCAAATGTAAACCCTGAACTAGATTTTTTGATCTGGTGGGACTCCTGGGTGGTTACCAGGAATCTGGACTGTTCTGAAGGATCCTCACAGATAGGTTTGGTGTTTATTTCTCTATCGTTACTGATGTGGTAAAATGCAAAGATATTTCGGAAAAGTAGCACAGCTTCAACATGCTGCTGTCTCATACTGGAATAGGTCTAATGCTGGCAATATTTTAATAATAGTTTAATGATCTGCTGATGCTGACATGCTATGATGGCTGGTCATGATATGGTTCAGGAGGATCACATATCAAATGCTCGAACACTGTGGCATCATGCTCTCAAGCCCCTATCCAACCACAGCAATGAAGCTGGTCACTCTTAAATGTGTACATTTTTATGTGTAACATGAACAGTCATTAAAATCCGAGCAGCAGCTGCACTTTATCCATTACAACATGAACAGAACAATTCAAAATGTCTGTTGGAATTAGCTGTTCGTAGCTGCTAGAGAACCACAGTTATACTGCAGATATAGAGGCACTAATAGAGATGGTAATTGCTGCAGTGATGTTACCACAGGCTGCATATGTAGCAAATTCACAGTTTGCATTTTAATTTGTGATCTTTTAGATTAGACATTTGGGGCCTGTAAGAGACATTATAACGGACTTAAAAAATAAAACATCAGTTTTACAGCGACTCCTTCAGTAGAGTGTTAATCAGTTCTATCCAGAAGTGTGTGTTCCCCTGGACAACTGTACAAACGGTCAAAGCTGTTATTAAGACAAGTCTAATAACAGTTATGACATGTGTCCTGGCTATTTAATAATTATAATTATAATAATTGTAATAATAATAATCATGCTTTTATTTATTCACCCTCAGTTTCCCTGCTCAGTTTCCCTGCTCAAGGGAACTTCAGTACTGACACTAACAGTGTTGGGATTTGAACCCACAACCTTCTGATACCACTAGGCCTCCAGTGACCTTGGAAAAGGCACCTCACACCCAATGGTCTGCAGCTCTTGCCTTTTCCTTTGTGTTGTTTACCTTGTCATCCAGATGATTTAGCTGGAGCTTAAGGAGCCCCTGCAGTGAAATCCACACTTCTCATTCCTCCACTCCCAGCTCCGGCGTTCCTTCCTCACCCTCGCCCTCTGTACCGGCCGGGCTGGGGTGGGGGGTGGGGGGTTGGGTGTTCTGTACCACCTGCTTCAAGTGTGGACTTTGTGGCCAACCTGAGACTGACCCTGTAAGTCGGATGTCACGTTATTAGTCCATGTCTTTGTTGCTGGGGGCTTTCACTGAAACTCCTCCTCTCTGTTGAAGGGATGTGGAGGCGGGAGGGGGGGGCTGATATTAAAACCGTCGTTTCGTTTATTGTGTTTTCATGTATTTAGAGTTTCTGCAAGAGCTGATACATCAGAGCTCCAGACTGCGACTAAAATTTTGCGACTAGTTTAGTTTCATTTCAGTCGCCAATAGCGATCGTCTCTTACAACCAAGAGAAATTAAAATAAAGTAATGATGTGCAGATTCGCTCGAGTCCACCGCTCCAACTGCACAGTATTTTTTGTTTATATCACATTTGACCAAGGACATATAGCTCCTAAAAATAATTTGGCTCCCAGCTGTTTTGTCTGAAGCTCTGTACAGTTTAAAAAGAACAGTATGGATACAGAGCACACCACTTTTTTTTTTACTGTGAATTTTTACTTGGTCTGTTTCATCCTTTAAAGCAAGCTCAAATCAATTTATCAGCATTTTTTGTGCATAATCAGTCCACGGCACGGTTTGATTATGAACACGTTTTTGACTGGACTGTAATAAACGTACAAACATGCCACATTTCAATTATACCTTAATAACAACCAAAAATGAGACAAAACCATAAAGAAATCAACCAAAGTAAATGCAACATTTAAAAAAACCCCTGTAAATAAATAAAGGGGATGTAGCGATTCTTGTAAAGATGAAGTTTCTCTATCAAGCTGCTCAGCCTCAAAGCATTCTTACTCTCCGTCATTTTTCAGTGACGAAAATAGTAGCAGAATTTAGTTGAGATTTTAACCGGCTACTCTCATGTAGAAAAACAAATTCCAAGAATGGGGACAGTGTGAACAGAAAAGGAACTGAGACCCATCTGAGAACAGAGTCCCTTTAAAACTATCAGAAAAAGAACAGAGTGTGAACTGAGTCCCTTTCTGTTGGTCCATTTACTTATTGGAGCACTTCTAGAGGGCCGAGTTTGGTTCTTTTAAAAGGACCATATGTGAAAACACCCTAAACAATCAAGAATCCTGTACTGAGCCTAGCCTCTCTCTAATGTGGCTTTTGTCATGTAGGTGTAAAGTTGAATGCCATTTGGTGATTAAAGACAGAACCCCCCGCAATCACACACACACACACACACTTTTTAGTCTTAGTGAAATATGACCGTAACGGTCGTGGGGTGAGCGCACATGACTGATGCCCTTTTTGGTTGCAGGTCTGTACTCTTTATGAACTAGTGTACACACATTTATCAAAAGAAGACCCACAAGACTTTTTTATGTAGACATTTATTGTACTGAAGTAGGGGCACACACTTTGGTGCAAAGAAATGTTTGAGCATAGAAGGTTTACCATTTCCTGTTGTGTCCTTATTTGGCAAGGGTCTGTCCAGCAGCAAAAGGGTACCACCGAGGCACAAAGCAGTATTTATATGGATCCAGCCATAATTGGCCAGGACCATTCCTGTTATGGCCATGGGGGGGAGAGTTGAGATGTCCTTGATCAAACCATCTCTGTACTTGTCGTCATGTGCCATTACGATGTAATATTTTGTATCTTGGTTAGAAAATTTGCTGTTTGTATATTTGTGAACATTATGTTTTTGTTTCAGAGTCTGATGTGTTGTTTGTGTGTTAAATGATTGTTATATGTTCCCTTCTGTTTTTGTAAATGGTGCTGGCCACGTGTTATATGTTTGAGTTGTCTATTTTTTTTTTTTTTTTTTTTTTTGAGAGTCTTGTTAGTCATGTGTGAATACTGCTACTGCTGTGACTTGTCCCCTGTGGTTTAGGGGCCCATCAGTTATGCTTTTTTTGAATTAGGATTTTTTTTTTCTCTCCTATTTTTTTCTTCCTTTTTTTGTGTGGGGATTTTTGACTTGGACACTTTGTGCTTGATTATTTTGTTTCAAGCCTGATTAAATTTCACCCATTTTATCCTCACTCTGACTGAGTTTTTGGCCAAATCCACTCATTTGGAAGGGCCTGGTTGGTTACCTTCACAATGACATGTATAGGCAAGAAGTACCTTTCAGTTTACTGTGGAAAGTTCATTAGGATTCAATAAAACTACAGCTTCACATAATATCGAAATCACCCCAGTTCCAGTCTGCAGTGTGTAGTTGAAGTTTATTGTCATGTGTACAGAGTACAGCGTACAATGAAATTCTCACTTGAACACCCACTTCACAGATGGAACATAAAGATATGAAAGACAACACAGTGCAGCAACAGTAGTCTTAAGTTGTATATAGTACAGTAAAGTGACAGTGTAGTGTAAGTGACAGTGCAGTGTAAAGTGACAGTGTAGTGTAAGTGTAAAGTGTTGTGTTTTACAGTATTACACATAGTATGAGGAACAGATGTATTGCGCAACAGAGAGGACCACAGTTACTGGGTGTTGAACAGTCTGATGGCACTGGGGTAAAAATTGTTCCTGAATCGTGTGTGTGTGTGTGTGTGTGTGTGTGTGTGTGTGTGTGTGTGTGTGTGTGTGTGTGTGTGTGTG
>JBBPDE010000002.1:932428-945011 GCA_037974605.1 Nannopetersius ansorgii
TCACTCTAGACCCACCTACTCAAGCTCAGTGTACCGAGATCACACCAGTCAGAACTGGTTGAACTGGGCTTTTGCTGTCAAAAGTGCTTGGGAATGGAGGGTTCATTGTGAGGACACCCACCCTTTAAGCCTGTATTGAGGGTCTTTATAGACCACAGTTGATTTGTGTCGGAGTTTCTGAGCAGAAGAGATGTTTTATTATAATTCAAATTGAATGAAAGGTAATTGCAACAGTGTCTACACCCCTCTGTGCTGCATTTTTTGACACATAAACTCTCTTGAAGCCTTACAAATACTGGCCTTCAGCCATTTGTTCTCTCAATCCAGGAGGTGAATTGAATATAAATGCAATGCATTATATAATTAACTAATTACATTCATTATGTAACTCCTGACAGTTGGAAAACCTATTTGCTGTATAACAGTAATAATGGAGAGAAGTAACCAGAACGAGCAGCAATGATGTTACAGACGCCTCCATGTGTTTTCCTTGTGCAAACTGATCTTGTGTAAAGAAGGTGTCTGCAGCTAATTAAGAGCAGTTTACATCTAAGTGTGTTAATTCAGTTTGTCTGGGGTGGCATGAAATATGATCTCATGTACTTCCTCATCCCGTGAAGAAATGTGCCACGGCTCGCATGGAGTCTTCTGCATGATTAGATTCTGTCCTGAGCCGCAATCAAGACAAATGCGAAGTGTCATCGGACTCCAGACGTGTCTTAATCATGTTTGCGGGATGAAATTCAGGGGGAAAATGTCACTTCTAACCCACAGTTGTGCTGTGATTTTCCTAACGGAGCCAGCAGGGGCTGAACCACTGCAGTTCTTCGCCTGGTGGCGCGTCCACACCTTCCCCAGGCCCAGTCCTCTCTCTCCCTGGGCTAGTTGTCAACCTGATGGTTTTCTCTTTAGAGCTGAATCTGAGAGACAGGAGTATGCTTCACTGTCCTTTAACTGCCTCATCGCTTCCTCTGTGTGTGTGTTTCACAAGCTCTAACCCCCATCGCTGTGTTTCAGTGTAGCAGTTTGCATTTACCTGACTGGCTGGGTCACCCTCTGTTGCCCTGAATGACATTTCCTTTAACCTCAGAGTTAAACATTGAAAGTCATGGGCAGTCTATAGTTTTGATCTGTCCTCATTTACACTGTTTCACATGGGATGATTTCAGTTGCTGGTTGATGGCGAATTTAGAAGTTTGGTGGTATATGATGAATGTTGTTGGGGAGTGATGTGTTTACTGGAGAGTGATGATGCTGAAGCTGGTGTTTACTGGAGGTTGGAGGTTGTTTTACCAAATAACAATGGTCTAATTCAGTTTAGCATAAACTATCCAGATGTGATACTTCGCAATAAACATCTGTGGCATTAATCAAAAGGTCAAAGAATGGAATTCACATGGATTTGTTTTGACCAAGTGATATTCACAGCATTTTTAAACCTTCATTTATTAAACTGGGTTATTTACATTTGAATAAAAACAGCCTTTCCTTGGTTTGTTCAGGACAGTAGACTTTCGATCCACTTACCCAATCAAATAAGCTTAAGTTACTGTTGAGCTCTGCTGATTTTTGTTGATGGTTTGTTGGAGAGTGTTGTTGTTTATTGGTGAATAATAATGTTGATTGGAGAGTAATGGTGTTTTCTGGAGAATGGCTGTGATTGATGTTGTGTATGTTGGAAAATGATGGTGTTTGGTTGAGAATTATGGTGTTCGTGGTGATTGTTGTTTGCTAGATGATGATTAGTGGTCTTCTTTAGCTGAAGAATGGCTGTGTTTGTTGGAGAACGGTAGTGTTTGGTGGAGAATGATGAGTTTTGGATGGTTATTGTTGGTGTTAGTTGAAGAATTGTGCTATGATGCTGGTTTGGGGTAAATGCTGGCATCAGAAATGAGTTAGATGATATTTTAGACTCTTGCGTTCTGCTTCTTCCCTACACAATGGCTCCTTAAGAGTACTGCTTAGCGTCTGTTGGTGAGTTTTGTTTCTGTCTAACCTGAGTGGACAGGTCGGACTGGTCAGTGTAAGCCCAGGTCTTAGGGGGATGTCTCAAAGACTGACCACTCGATGATAGTTTCTGACTGTGAGACTCAAGTCCATCTGCTGCTAAGGAGGATCACAGTGAGGGACAGATGCACATCTAACACACACAAACACAGGAGAACTGTTTTTCATGTGTGATCACTCTCTGCCCAGCTGGTCAGCTGTCCTTCCTCATTGTGTCCAGGCTTTCCGGCTGTCTGTTTTGAGGTGGTGCGAAGGTGTAAAAGAAATAGGAATGACCCAAATCCCAGCAGTTGGCGCCACTATGGTCAGGCTAGTGACTGGGTTTCCTCCTCCACAGACTGTCATTAATTTTACCGATCTGAACTGCCCCTTTAATCTTTATTACCATCTACGGATGAGGAACAGCAAAGAGCAGTCACTCCTCATGCTTATCAACCACCGCATCAGTGACAGCCTCATAAAGACGGTTCTCGTAGTGCGTCCTTGTCGCGATGCTCATAAGATGCACGCCCAGCACCAATTTGGCTTTTTGACCATGATGGACACTTTTCTTATTAAATTCCCATATTCATTTGCTGGAGTTGATTCTTCTTAATACCCATGAGGTGGGATAGATAGATTTTCTATTGTTATCACATCTATGATGAGAGGGACAATTTCCTCGTAGAGGGAAACAAAAATGGAGAAGAAAAACAGAACTGGAAATCCATTTCATGGGTATTAATTGGGATCAACTATGTTGGCCCAATTTTCTGCCTCTTAGATTAGAAAGTGTTATGGATAATGTCAGATTAGGAGATTTAGCAGCCTGACTAAGAATGATCATCCTGCTCAAGCCACTAATCGATTGAGAGGCAGCTTTTTAATGGATGGTGAACCTTCAGGCATTGGTCTTGTGAAATAAAGGTGGCTTTTTTGAAAGGGCATGCTCTGTAACTCAGTGTGGCAGGCGCACACCGGCAGGATGTCCATTTTCCAGCGGAGATGTCAAAGAAGGAGCTCCTCAGCCCCGCTGGGACAGACAGTGTGTGTGAATCGGAGTGGTTTCTCAGAAGCTTGTTTCTGGGGCATGTAAAGTGGTGTAGGAGACACTGCTTTGTGTGTGATACCACATGGTCCACTAAACTACTCACGTCTGACCTGTTGAGTCGAGCTGAGTTTCATAGAATACCAACACTGGTACCTTGATTTCAGTGTAAAAGCAATGGAGGCTCGTTTTTTTTTTTCCATTTTTATTAATAATCAAAAGGTGGTGTGGCCTAAAACAGTGGGAGATACTGGACCTGGGGGCTTATTACTAACTGTAACATAGTGCAGACAAATTATGAAGCTCTGATGTTAATAATATGCACAGATAGTGTTTTAGGCAGTCACTCAGTGGCCTGACTTTTGGAAAAAGGATGCTTATTGGCTTACAGTTGCTTGCAGAGATGGACATTTTCCAGTGCCCAGCTCTAATAAACAACCAAATGAACAGATCATTTTACATACATACATTATTAGTCGTATATTTATGTAGCTCATTATATAGGTCATTCAGGTGCTTTACAGGACAAGAATAAACATATTAAGTATTAAACGTAGTTGTGAGTAAAAAAGAAAAGAATAAAAGAAACCCATGAATGCAAAGAATATCAATGCAAATATTACAATTAGAATGGAAGTTCTGATATTTAAAGGAAGGCAGAGGAGAATGCTGCAGTTTTATCCGGTTTTTAAAGCTCCAATCTGTGCAGATCTGATTCTGATGGCCAGTTGGTTGGACAGCGTAGTGGATAAACACCATTTCACCAGGTTTCGTTTAGACCTTTTCTCCACTAGCTGAGGAGCTCCTGCAGATCTAAGAGACCCACCAGGATCATAAACATCAAACATATCAGAGATGTATTTAGGGCCCATACCACTGGGTGACTTGTACATAATGAGTAAAACTTTAAAAGCAGCTCTGTACTGAACTGGGATCAGTGTAAGGACCTGAGAACTGGAGAGATGTGCTCTCTTTTCTTGGTTCAGGTTAGAACTCTAGCAGCATTTTGAATTTGCTAGAGATGCTTAACGGACTTGTGGGGAATCCTGGTGAGCAGAACATTGCAATAGTCAACCTTGAGGGAAATTATTCCAAGGATCAAACCTTGGTGCTCAACCCTTTAATGAGGGGAAGGCGGGCCAGGATGTCATTATCATGCTTGAAAAGGTTAATTTATTGGCAAAATAATGAGAATTCCTAGATTGTTCAGCAATGTCCACCTTCAGCTCTACTCATTAGAGGTTAGTAGACACATATTACAGCACCTGCATCACATTGTTATGCCTGTTTATCATTCCAGATGCCTGTTGGAGTGAATGAGAGTGTGTAGGTGTGTGTGTGTGTGAGAGAGAGGGAGTCCGGGGGCTACCCTGCCCTTGATACAGCAGTAATCTAGAGGCTTGTTTTGGCAGAGGTTATGAAATATTCAGAGTCTGAGTCAGAGCCCGACCCAGAGGCCGAGCTGCTGCCTGTAGCTGTGGATTTGATACAGGAGATGTGAGGTTCTGTTACTGTTTAACTACACACCTCCTTCTTTCCCTCACCAACTTCCTTTTATCACGCCAGCTTTAATATGAGGCAGATTATGCAGTCAGGACAGGGAGGGCCACCCTGGCCCATGAGACCAGCCAGAAATCCTTACATTTAGGTCAGTGAGTCCATTCCACGCTCTGTTCAAGTACTCTTGTTTATTTACTTGTTTGTTTGTTTATTTATTTACTAGACAACACTCTAGTCCATCTCAATTTACATTATTTGAACACTCGAATGTCAAAACACCTGTAACACGTTTCAGCCTTCAAAACACAGCGAGCGTCTTCGCTCAGTTTGGTCAGGGTCACCTTCTGCTTTGCTTTCATTTCGCAACCCGTCTCTCATACTGTCATTTTTTCGCTTTGTGATGTTTTGTTTCCAATTTGTTCTGTTTTATTCATGGATTTCGGGACTTGGAGGCTCATAAGGCAGGATCCGTGTGTGAGTCGTCCTCATTAAAGTCCAGTTGAACAGCTGCGGTGACATGGCAGGCAGAAACGGAAAGAGCTGGGAAATCCCTGAACACTACAGTAAACAGAACAGAAGAGGAAGCCTGGGAGAAAAACCAGACGACTGCAGTCTATGAGAAAAAATAACAAATAATAATAAAAGGACTGGAGGATCAAACAAACAGCAAACAGAGACACGTGTTTGCTGGAGGTCAAGGCAGGGAAGAAAGACAGAAATACAGAGCACAATTATTATTATTATTATTTTTATTATTATTATTATTATTATTATTATTATTATTTTTATTATTATTATTATTATTATTATCTGCTGTCATGCAGCTAACATGTTGCTGTCAAGCGTTTGTCATTAATTGCTTCATAGCTATTTATGTTATATGTTATATATATGTATATGCTGTATTTTAAAAAAAAATATGCTTCAGTTGTGGCTTCTGTACCAGCCTATGGTGCCCAAACAACTATTTAGTTGACAGCTGATTCATTGTTGGGTCTGTTTTGAATTGCAGCAACAAAAAATACACTTATATTGCATTATTAAATGCGCGTATTTCTTGAGGGTGATTTCTGAGTGTTCTGTACTTGTTTGGAAATACGAGTGACTGCCAGAAACCTGTGCAGAGGAATTCGGTCCAGCCCTGCACGGCCCATAGACTATATTTGGCTTATATTTGTCTTAGAAATGAATATCATGCAGTTAAGCATACGCCTTTAGATTAAAATGTCTCGAAGATTGAAAACAACATCCAGTCAAGAGGGTCCAAACTTTTGCCAGTCAATGAGAAAAATGGACTGCATTTGCTTCTAGTAAAGCGTATCAAGCCACTTTCCCGGGCAGGGCTCCTCTGGCCTGGTCCGCTGCTCTGCCATGATGAAGTGATTGAGTGAGATGAACCTGTGTGTAATGATCAAAGGGCTCGGCGCAGATGAAAGCCGCGGTGTGTTAATGAAAGAGCGCGCTCTCTGCTCTCAAGTGCTTAAACACTGTGACACCTCCGATATGCTCTTTGCCTTCCCTCTCTCTTTCTCTGCCTCTCCATCTTTCTCCACCCACCGATCGCCTTAAACTCTCTGCCCTGCCCCTCTCTTCTCTCTCCGCCCCCTCGCTGCCCCTCTTATTCCGTCACACAGTCCTGCCCGGCTGCTCGAGCCCAATTAGCATGTGTGGACCCTGGACTGGAGGTGACCACGCAGACAGTGATACGGATGCAGCCTCTGAGGAACACAATGGCCGAGGGCTTCATTAGTGGGTGAACACACTTACTGCTGGAGAACTGAGCTTAGATTCAGCTTCACTCCTGCTGAGAGGAACTGAACAGTACAAAGCGAACTGCGTTTTTCCAGCGAGACTTCATCTAATCTCTGACATGAAAAGGAAAATGCACTGTATGTCCAAAGGTTTCCTTTAAAATCAAGGGTATTAATATTGCTCCTTCACACCAGATGTTACAACATTGCTGTGAGGATTTAATTGCATTCAGACACAAAATCATTAGTGAGGGCAGGTATGCATGTTGAACACACTTCCCCTGCCCCACCACCCAATGCTAGGGGGGGCTTTATGCCCCACCCGTGGTTAGAAAGAACCAGTGAGAAGCAAAGCTCGCCTTAATATAAGGCTTAATTCATTTTCTGCTTGTGTTCAAAACAAGGTCATGATGTATTTGTCCTCATTTGTCTAATCGTCCCTCCAGAACATTTGATTTCTATTTGATTTATTTCACATTTGAAGAGATTTCCAGTGATACGAAACAGGACAGAACCAAATGAAATCAGAGATGTTTATTAAACTCTGGTCATTGAAATATTTTTTACTGTTCAAATGAAGTGTGTTTTATTTACATAATCATTTTGGCCATAGAGTCATGGGAAGTATTGTGGTATCAAGTCAGAATTTTGGTATTGTGATGACCCTACTACCCTGAAAATGTCTGCTTTTGATTCATATGTGCCATTTGCCCTTGAACAAAACGTTACATCAGCACAGTTTCTCTGATAGTAAAAGTGGAACACACCCTTTTATGCCCCCATTCGTCCCTGTGTGTGTACAGTAGAGTGTAGTGTGTGTGATACTTATGGGTCTCAGGTGCAGTGCTGGAGGCGAGCAGCAGGGATTAGGTCCAGGCTTGCAGCTGCCGCCTGCTGGTGGCTGGGGCAGGATTAGCAGCTTGACGCCCCTGCTTCCCTCACCCTGCGGGGGATGGAGATGGCTAGAGGCAGATCCTCCACCTCACCTTTGACCCATGTGTGTGGATCCCTCAGTGGAAATCAGTCGGGCTAATCAGGATTAAGGCACAACACTGAACTGCAGACCTGATTATGGGCCAAGAGCATGTGTTCTGTTTCAGTGCATGGGGATTTGGTTTTGATTATGGAGCCACCAGTTATTTTTGAGTATTTTGTGTGTTTGAGTTCTATTACTACTGTCACTATTACTCATTTTTCTGCACATATTAGCATTAATTCTGTTGGTAGTTAATCCTAAAGGAATTCCAGCTATTCAGTCCAGCTCCTGAAGGCCTAACCAATGGGACGGCTTGTTTGGTGTACCTTCCTAGCGAATTGTTTCATTGGTTAATTACTGTTATTTTTTCTGCACAAATTTGGTCCCTCGCATTGGCATTCGAGACAATCAGTTCCGATATCATTGCTTAATTAGTTAATCTTAGTGGAAATGCCTTCAGTCCAGCCCCTGTAGGCCTAACCAACAGACAGCTCCTTTGGTGTATCAAGCTAAATACCACATGCAATATGAATGGATTCTTTTTTTTCTTTTGACATTTAAGTTTTGTCACCCTTTTATTGTATTAGAACCCTTTCTGACCAAACACCATAAACACAGTATTATTACAGTACATGCAGAGTTGAGCATCCATCCACCCATTGTCTGAACTGGTTATCCAGGCTTGCAGGGGGTGCTGGTGCCTATCTGGGTGGCCATAGGTGGAGAAGCGCTCTGGACAGGTTGTTAGTTTATCACAGGGCAGACACAGATAAACACACTCACACACAGTTAGACCTAGGAGCAATTTAGCATCTCAAGTTCACCTCAACTGTGGCTGAAAGCCTAGCAGGAACACACGCAAACACAGGAAACATAAACTCTACCAGTCCTTTGGTGTTGGTTCACTTTCTGTAGAAAACCGAATACTGTGTAACTGTAGACACAGTAAAATGTAAAACTGTAAAATGTTAACTATCAACATAAAAAAAGCTTCACAGATTCATTGGATGCTTCAGCCATCAGCTGCATCATGAGTTAACAAGTAAATGAAAGTGTTGAATGAAAGCCAACCTTAAGCATTGCTAATTGGTGGCCTGTAGCTTCCAAGCCCTGGCTAAAAACCGATGTCCAGTTTGTGTTGTTTGTTAGGCTGAGGTTTAAGAGGTTATACGTCTAGTTTTGACAGGGATTTGGTTGTGAGGATGGAGGTGAGGCCGTGCTTTTATAGGTTACTCAAAAGGAAGACTGTAAAATGTTAGCGAACTTAACGTAGCACTTCTGTCTATTGACTCCTTTTTATAGATACTGGATAAAAGTGAATAGCCAGTTATTTCTATGCAAATGCTGTGGTATCATTACTGTCAGCTGCCAACATCCATTCATTGTGGTAAGATTACCATTTTGAACCAATGTTTACAGGCCTGTGTTTTCTTCACCATTGTTGTTTATGGTAGTGTCAGTGGTGGATGGACTTTGTCCAGGTTCTCTAAATGTGCTTTTACTGCTTCCATAGGACCTGCCAGCAAACTCCATCCACAGGCAGAAACTTGTGATTCTAATACGTCTCTGCTGGATATGATTGATTGGCTGGGGCTGTTTACTGACTGAGGTTTCGTTCTTTTTCCCCGCCGAAAGACTTTGGTTGGGACTGCTGCTCTCAGTGTGGCGAGCCGCAGGTTTTCAATAAGCCTGTGCCACATTGACTGTAGGCTACGCACGCTCTCAGACCATCCTGTATACACTCACTTTAAGTAACCACATATTTATACAGTGCTAAAAAGGGTTCCAAAAACCCCTTTCTCTATTTCGGTTCAGTGCGTCTTGCTTTCTATACTTCTCCCCCCCACTGTTTTTACGTAGGGATGTAAGTCTCTGACCGCAGAATAACTTGGTTTTGAAAGATAAAAAGATCAGATACAGAAACCCACAAAAACATCATAAGTAAATCTTCGATGAAAATGAGATATGGAACTTTAATACACCGATTTTCACTTTTTCATGTTTGAAAGTAGGAATAGCTTTTCTTTTCAATAACAACCAACCGCATTCTTTATTATGATATTCTAAGGTCAGTGCAGTTGATTCAACACAGGACCTTCAATATGAAAACACAGTCGAAATAGCAGTTAAAGACGCACCTCTATTATAATGCTCCTTTCTGATAGCAACCTTAATGTGATTCTCATTGAATGTTGCACATGAACATTTTTGGTGGTACTTGATTAAACATCAAGTTGCACATGAACCTTTGTTGCATGTGAACAAAATTTTGCACATGAACATTTTTGGTGGTTCTTTATAAACTTTGAAATTGACAGTGGGATATGTGTTACATTGTTTTATGTTTTCACAGTCAGTGATGTATCTAGGACTTTCAGGAGTGATATTTCTACCAAAACTGTGAAAGCGTGATTGATTGCTTCATTTTCCTAATTATGCTGGTTGGGTCATTTTCAAGAATTTAGCACTTTTGTTTCCACTGGAGTATAAAGACTAGTACTGCAGTTCAGTAATTTACATAAACCCATGTTCCATTATAGATATACGGTTCTCAGGTATCATTGGGCTCTTCTCTGAAGGCATAGAGGGCCCTGTTGCTTCTCCTCTGATTTTTTACAACCTCTGGTTGGAAGAGCTCAGTGTATCATGACTGCTGGCTTATAACAACATTAAATTTTCATGCTCAGAATATTCTAAATATCATTGCTTTGGGTCAACAGTCTGACTGAAGCGTGGAATGGGAGTATTACTCGTTCATATATCGGAGGCTGATGTGTTTTTTAGCAGCCTGCCCTCTGTCTGCTCCCCTTCAGCTGTCCGACAGCTCTCCAGCACGCCACATGCGCCTAAAGCCATCAGACATGGCATGCGGGGGGGAGGCGGACGCCCAGCTTACCCAGAAAGTGCATTAGACAGAACCGAGCGAGGACATGCCAAAGTGGCTGCGGAGGGGTCTTGGAGCGATGAGCATGAAAGAAGATTTGTTGGGCGCATGATGCCCCCTGGAGCAGGGCTTCAAATGGGTAGAGTCGGGTGGGGCGTGAGGGTGGCTTGCTCTTACAGTTGCACCTCCAACTGTCCTCCAAAGCATGAGAGCTCTTTTGGATGTAAGGAAGAAGTGCAAAAAGCTGGAGAAGGATGTGTATTTAGTCCTGGGCTAATAATAAGCCACCACAGACCGGCTGCAGTGATGAATGCCATGGATGGAGGTGTAAGATGTAATTACAGTCCAAAGGCTGTAACCTGATTTCGGTTTGTTTGCCACACAGTGTCTAAAAATGTATTACAGTTATTCCAGCAGTGATGGAGAACGATTGATCTGCTCTGAGTAAAAGCCAAAATTACACTCTTTCACTTCTCTGCATTTATTCCGTCAGTTAGGGCTGCAACTGACAGCTGTTCATAAAACAGACTGTTTCAGTTCGAAACACCCAGTGGCAGATACCCCATGTCAATTTTTTTGTTGGGGTTGGGTTGATGATGAAGCACCGAAGGGAGTTGTTGGTGTGTTGGCGAAGGACAAAATACAAGAAAAATGTTTTGTTTGGAAGGCTGAATCAAAACCAACATGTTTGGTGATGGAGAGTGACTGGGGACAGAGAAGATAAAACAAAATGAACTTTTTGCATTTAAAATGTTCAGAGGTCTCAGGTTTGATTAGCCATGACTGAAGCTCCCCTTGACATCAATTGAGTCTAGTATTAAAAATGGCTGTTTATCGAATAACAACTCTCATATTGCTTGGCATCCTTAGCCTACTTCATAAATGAGGTTGGTGGAAAATGTTGATGTTAATTCATGAATACAGTACTTTATTTATTTATTATTTATTTTGTCAGATGTTTATTAAAGCTTAGATTTCTCTCTAATGACATACTTTAATCATATTTGCACTAGAGCCCGACCGATATATCGGCAGGCCGATATTATCTGCTGATATTAGGCATTTTTTCCAAACGATCAGTATCGGCATTTATAATGGCCGATAAATGAATATTTAAAAAATAAAATAAAAACAGACGAAACACCCTTCAACCATGTCATGAGTGTTGGCGTTGAATAGTTTGTCCACCAGAGGGCACTCTACACTGTCCCTGTTGGCAACACTCGTGTATAACCCGCCACACATCCTGCAACCTGCTGATCCAGCCAGAGGTGGGCAGAGAGAACCAGTTATCTGCGAGTGAGATCATCGATGAAGTGTGTTCAATATCTAATGTTAGGGAAATCTGTTAATGTTTTGTTGTGCGTTTCTGAAAAGAAAAACAAAAACGCATTTTAAAACCAACAAATATTTGTTTCGGTATCGGCCTTCAAAATCCTTTATCGGTCGGGCTCTAATTTGCACGTAACCACTGAGACCTAACTGTCTCTCCTATAATCATTCAGTTTCCTACTGTATATATTTGATCAAGTTATCTAACCTGGTTTTGTTGACAAGGCTCTTGTTACAGCTTGTTGATTTCCGCTGTTGTGTTGAGCAATATCACCCCTAACCTTCCTGTAGCACATTGCAATCTGTCAGAATGGAGCGTATATTTTGAACATGACAGAGGATTATGAAGTGCTGTTGTTTTCAGATGAACAACGCAATAACGACAACCTTCTCCAGTAACTGATGTTATTGGTGGTAATCGGCTTTCTTGACTACTCAAGTTGGTTTTATTGTCTTTTCTACCACATCGACAGTACAGAGTGAACTGAAACTATATCACTACAGGGCCATGGTGCAACACAAAGATCGGAAACAACACTACACAAGGGCATGCATGACAGGTCTAAAGAGAGTGTGTAAAAAACATCAGAAAGGCAACAGTGCAAACATTTACAGCGTAAGGCAACATAAAATGCAGCTGACAGGATCAGCAAAACACTTATTAAGGTAACTTTTGAATCTTCAGGTGACAAAAGGCAAATCAGGAACTCTTATAATCAGTGTGATACTGTGAACGGGCTAGAAGTTGTGAGGTGTGATGGTCCTAGACAGGAAGCCCAGCTTGGGGTCTTTACTGCCCACCTACTGGCCTGTGTGGAGGAGTTGCTTAGAGACCAAGACAGCCCTGCTGACGAGAGACTCCTCTTTTTTTTCCAGCAATAGCTGAAATCCTGTTGGTATATCATTTCCACATGAATAACAGATATCACCACAACAAACGACACGGAAACTCTGTTTATGTTAATGCAGCTCTGGAAAAGACAGCACTGCAATTTATTTTGATATCAGCATCTCTATGAGTGACAACCGTTCCAGTCCAGTGTCTGTTAAACTCCTCCACAAACACCTCATTCTGCTTTATGAGGGACTGATCAGTGATCAGCTGA
>JBBPDE010000002.1:1049106-1059358 GCA_037974605.1 Nannopetersius ansorgii
TAGTTACAGAGACAGTCTTACAGTCATTAGTTACAGAGACAGTCTTACAGTCATTAGTTACAGTGACAGTCTTACAGCCATTAGTTACAGAGACAGTCTGACAGCCATTAGTTACAGGAACGTCTTGTTCAAGGACTCAGCAGTAGAAAGTGGGTGTCTGAACCTGCAGCTTTGTGGTCATTGGTTTTACCCGCTAGGCTACTAGCACCCCTACTTGTCCTTCATTTACTTTCCCAGATTACAGCCGTATGAGCTGCGGAATGGCCTATGGACGATATTTAGCTCTGTTGACCTGGGGATTGACGTTGTGTCTGGCAACAGTGTCGACACGTCTCGCTCCTCTGACCGTCGCTAGTTTTGTTTTCCGGCCGGGAGACGCGCGCTACCCCTCCTGAACTTTGTTACGTGGAAACTGTTAGAAGATTTGAATGTGTGGTGATCCTCACTCGGTATGGAGCAAGAACTTTTAATTATACATTAATCTTTTTCTTCGCCCTCGTCCCAGGCCGTCCTCTGGGATGCGTGTGCTGGGAGAAAAACTAGCGGAGGTCATGATTAGCTAGTCACACAAGGCTGAGCGTTTGATTGAATTTAGCTGGCCAAGTTGAGTGCCGAGGAGCGATATGGCAAAGATTAGATACTTATTTGAGGCTGTTGAGAAATGAATGGCCTTTTAAAGGGAAAAGTGGCTTTGAAACCATTTCCTGACTTTGTTGGTAGAATAAAGTACTAATCAGGTGGGATTCGTTTTTCCAATAGGATGTAGTTTTACCACCAAGTCTATAAAGTTCATGACTGATTCACACCAGATAAAAATTTCTATATGACTTTGGGAGCTGTAACTTGGTTTATGAGACGCTTTTGTTCGGAGGAAGAACTCAAAACAGAAAATGGCAACAAAAAAAAAAGGGATTGTATGTGTCGAGGCTGACTATTGGTAATACATGTCAGAGCTTATGAGAATGCAAGTCAAAACACTTTTGCTTAAAGCAGGATGGATGGGGATCGGGGCAAAAGAAATAAACATCTCTACACTTTAATTGAAATGTGGTAAAATGATTTAAAAAATAAGCATTTTCAACTCCCTTACAGTTTAAGTGAATACAGATTTTGACAGGCATTCTCAAGAGCTCTTAAATTCATGGCCAACACTTAACCTCGTTTTCTGTTTTAACAGAAATGATCCATGAAACATAAGTAAAAACTACATTATCCCACAACTTTGAGTAAAATCAATCTTTTCTACATGGTTTAACTCTGATCAGAACTATATTGGATATCTCTCATTGTATGAAGGTACAATTAATGGGTTTGTTCATTTCCATTTCCTTCAACTGAGCTCTTTTCACTCCATATTCTTTGATTTCTTTTTGCATGTTTTGGGTGCATCCTACCTTCCTGAATGCGGCTTGTGGGTACGGAACTTTGCTCAAGGGTACCTCAGTGGTGCCACTAGCAGTTCTGGGTTTTGAAACATGACATTATGATCACAGGGGCAACTCCCTAATCACCAGACTGTCAGCTGCCCCAGAACAGACAATCAAATTTACGTGATTTCCCTCTTGCCCCACACATACAGGCTTAGCCTAGACCTGTTTGCCACCCAATTACTGGTACGAGCAACGGTTGTCTTTCGCCTCCATTACCAGCTCAAAAGGCTTCGTGTCAGACCTCTGCCGACTGACCCACAGTGCCTGCATTAAATTCTGCCACCCCCTAAACTCAAGGTAAATCCAGACTGGTCTCATTCTGCTTCCCCACTGGTGGAATGAGCTGCCATCCCTCTCCATCTTCAAAAAAGCTTCTCCCTTGATGCACAATCATCTTGCAATCCTCTTCTGGTTCTGTCCTGAAACTTGAGTCTTTCCTCACATTTTAAGTCACTTTCGATAAAAGCATCTGCCAAATGAATGTAATGTTGGGAGTTCATATTTAGGAACGATTTGGGTGAATATTGATTTCTAGTGTTCATTAGCCGCATAGCTTGACTTCTAACTAATCTAAAGCAGCAACATGGGGACTCCAAACCTGTCTTGGCTGTTCGGTTACATTTGGGGTTAGTAGAAGTTAGATTTTTTGAAATGTACCTCAAAGAGAATCCCTTTATTGGGTTGTCCGCGTTTGGGCCGATACACGTAAGTGCATTTGATGGCTGCAGTGGCTGGCGGTGATTCATTCTTCTCAATCTGGCCTGACATTCGTAAAAAGTGTGGCAGTATGCGAGCAGAGTTTATACCGGCAGACGGATCAGAATTGATTCCTACTGTCGGAGCGAGGGCTGGCGTGATGCTGAAGGCTAAGGGAGGTGGCCTAGCTGGCCCGAACTGGCTCAACAACAAGCGTGAAAGACACTGAGGGTCAAGGGCACTGATAATGAGAGAACATTCAGCCAAAACCACAGCTTCAGAGAAAAGGAAGTAAAAAAATGTTTGTTGGAAATGTGTCTGCAATGTATCCTAATGATGGAGAGGAGAGTCCTTGGTTTTCTGTGTGGCCGCATTGCCATTCAGGGTGTGCGGCTCTCAGCCTCGGGCCAGGGGGAGACAGCTGTAGTGCATCCCTGAACGCCGGGGGGGTATCGGATAAATATTTCAGATTTTCTAGCTTCTACATGCATGAGGTTTAACGTTTGGTCACAGTGGTTGAATGCATTCATCTCGCAACAGGAGCAGCATAAATGACTTTTCAAACTTCTCATCAGCGTTCGGTCAGTGAATACTGACAGGTCCGGTTCATCAAGGTCTTCACGATGGCAAAAATAAAAAGGTATTCAAGATGGTCTGCGGCTCGGAAGCACATTGTTACTCTGCTCTATAGTTTACTTACTGCATTGTTGTATTATTTCAGATTTACATCAAATTCACACTAAGGCCTTATTGCTATATTGTCTATTTACAGCCATGGAAAATAAAGGAGACCACTTTTCCCATATTTTCTGTTCACTGTTTGTAAAAGTTGTTGCTGTGTATGTACATGTGTGTGTGTGTGTGTGTGTGTGTGTGTGTGTGTGTGTGTGTGTTCAATATTCAAAGTCTACCATGTAGAGAATACTAAAAACTGAGAAAAAACATTGAATGAGACGGTGTGTGTCCAAACTTTTGACATAGCAATACTACAAATACTACAAAATGGTCTGTATTCCAGCAGTTTCACTCCTGATTCACTTTCTGATGGAAGTCACTCACACACACACACACACACACACACACACACACACACACACACACACACACACACACACACACACTGCTCTTACAATCACTTCTATGTGATGTTATAATACACTTCAATGTATTTTTTAAAATAGTTCTTCGCACATTTGTTTTGTTTGGAATGTTGAATCAAGTGTTGGTCAATAGTGTATAAAACAATAGTGACCTGCAGATTTTCCACATTCACACCGGCACACATTACAATAGCAATAACCAGAAAAAAAAGGATGCGGTCTCATTTCTTTCGTGACTATATATTGTCTGTCATTCCCTGCCCTTTCTTTAATGCTGCAAATTGCCAGTTGTACTGTTGTCTGGCCTCCAAATATACCACAGATGCTTGTAAACCCCGCTCTGATAGAACAGACATGCCTGTTATTTATAATGAGATGATTAAATATTGAGTGCTGACATTGGTTGTGATACTGAACCTGCCTCTGTTGTCGACAGCACCGCCAGCAAGCGTCAGAGAAAGGCGTGACAGAGTGTGTTAAGATTAGCTGATGGTTTTCACTGCGTCTTTATGCACCAGCAGAGAATGTTGATTATTAGCACTGGGCCTATGACTAAGGCCATAAACATCAAGATGTTTTTGTCACCAAATATAACCTCTGTAGTAATGCTAACTTCCGCTAGTGTTTTAGATGGAACATAGACACACATCGGTCCCACCCACTGGAAGTCAAAATGTGATTGGTTGAATTTGCAGTTCCTAAAGAGTATAGTGTCAGCCCAGAACAGCACAGCACAGCACAGCATGTGAAATTCTTTCTCTGCATTTAACCTGTTCACTAAGTGAAGCTGCTTCCTGGGCACCCTGTCACCAACAGGGTGCCCAGGGAGCAGTGTGTGGGGACCGGTACCTTACTCAAGAGTAGCTCTGTGATGACACTAGCGGTGCTGGAGTTTGAACCTGCAACCTTTGGATCGTAGGGGCAACTCCCGAGTCGCTAGGCAACCGGCCACCCCCAGTCAATTTACTGTGAAAGGTTTTCAGTCCAGCTACCGAGCCAGTGGCAAAACTCGCAAAGTTTTATCTACCAGGGGGCCCATTTCAAGATCTTAGCCAAAAAGCCCAAACCAAATATTAGTATTAATACGTACAGTTACTACAACACTTGCAGAATTAAAATAAAATCAGCAGTGATTCCATTCATTAAAAAGGAAATGCACATGTACTTTTAATTCCTGGGACATGTTCTGGAGGCTTAAAAGGTTCTCTCACTTGTGTATGTGCATGAAAACAAGCAGTCAAAGCAGAAATAGGCAGTGAAATAATGCTGTCGGAAGAAATGACCAGATGTTATGGATCGGTATTATGGATGCTGGTAATGAAGTAGTATAAAAAGGTTTTGATTTTCTCTATGTATCTGACATGTATCTTTTTTATTTCTAGACACACAACACACTCCTGGCAGGCTTTTCCATGAAAGATCACAGTCCTTTTTAAGAGCCCATATCTGCCTTTTTGTAATGTGCCATTAAACCCAGTATAATTTATGCATGACTGCTTGCCTTCTGATGGTAAATCAGCATGTCCCAGCATGTCATGTCACTTCATTCATGCCTAAACACCACAGCACCTGTCACCGTGCGCCCGGCCGGTCCGGCCCTCGGTGACACAGTCGGTACAACCTTCCTGACACCGTCCCCCACCAGGGCCAGGTAATAGGGAATATGTTGTTGGGGACATGTGGTACTTCTCATTCTCTTTTAATTGCTAGGCTAAGATAATCACTGCTATGGAACTATTTTGTAAGCTACACTATCTGTCCAACAGTTTGTAGACATTTGTTCGTCAAGGGTATCGATAGGGGAGGTTGTCTGCCTTGCTATAGTAGCAGCCTCTACTCTTCTAGAGAGACTTTCCACTGGATGTTAGAATTTGATTGTTTAGCCACGAGCACGTCTGTGTTTCATTGTTTCCAAACTAACGTGCATGGCACCTGACACGCTGGCCACAGCTGATTTAGAATGTACTATTCTATTAATTAGGATTACTGTGGAGATTATGACTGGGCCAGAGTCAGTGTTAGATTTAAGACTAGTTTTAGCATTAAGATTCGGTTTAAAACTGGGGGCCACTGTGAGGCAAAAGACTGCATTTGTGTTTGTATTAATTTTTTTTCCCCAAAACAGAAGTGCGCTTTTTACCTCACCCTGGCAGAAATTGAAATTGCCCTAGATATACCGAATACGTAACTGTATTACATTATTACTTATTCTACTATTAAATATGAAAACTATTCATACATTCATCACTTATCATTGTAGCACAATATTCTGCCTTTTAAGCCGCTAGCACAACTGAACCTTGACAGCAACTGTGTGATTTAAATATTTAAGGCCCCATTGAGACTGTGGTGTGATGAGGTGGGATGTGGGCGTATACAGTGCATTGGAAAACCAAACAAAACAATTTAGCCTCTCTTTGCCTTCTCATATTTAACTACCTTTTGCTCTTTGCACTTTCCTGCCGATGGTGACTCAAGCTCTACTCCGCAGGAAATGAGGGAAACTCATTAACGAAGACGTTAGCGGCCGTGGCTTTCTCGGCTCCCGGCGCCCCCCTGCCCCTTCACGGACAACTGTGAGGACCCCCGGTGGCCGCCGCGTCGTCTCCGAGCTGATTGAGTGTGAAGTCAGGAACACCCGGGCGTCCTGAATAATGCACAGAGCGGCAGAGCCGGCCGGGCGGAGGCCTGCTGCTCGCTGAAGAAAGGGAAAATTGCAGCGCTAATTGACATTGGTTTCTCACACTGAGCTGAATGAATAATCCATGGGCAGGGACGAGGCGTGGAGAGAGGGGTCCTGCCGTGCCGGTCCACAAGACACCTCACCCTCCTTCACCGTGACTGGCAGGCTGGGTGAAAAAAAGGGGCGCCGTCACCTGGGTGCAATAGAGGAAATGCCATCTGACGGCGCGTCACGATTGGCTGAAGGAGTCTTAGGGAAATCATGTTGATACGTCTCGTGTCAGCAGGCAATGAAATACTAATAAGCTACATGTGGCTCTGGCAAAAGCAAATTGTCTTACTTTTTTCTTTTCTTTTTTTGAATTATGCATGAATTATTCAATGAAAAATACAGTCATCTTAAATGTCAAAAAAAAAAGAACTCCAGTCGTGCATGTTACATTCATTTGAAAGGGTAATTCTGGTTCACAATTTTCTAAACAATTAAAAATGCTAAGGTATATTTGGTCTGTTTTAGTAGATCACCTCATGTGTTTACACGTAAAGGCATCCCTCCGACAGCTTTAAGAGATAAACCCACCAGCATGCACATCATAATTACACCTTCGCACTACAGCTCCTCTCCGTGTTCTCACACTGTCATTATTCTCCATATTTATTCTCCTTCCCTTTGGACTGATGACTCTTGTGGGCAGGCGGCATCACACTAACCGTTAAATTAGCCCTCCTCCCAGGAGTAGATGCATGCTTCTCTTACACTTGATCTTCCATAATAAGAGGTTCTTCATTCGCCTGCCTATTTGCTTCTTTCTGTGTGTGTGTGTGTGTTTTATGTTGGCCCAGCATTTATGGGCAGCCGTTGTGGTGCAACCCGATCTCACAATTTTTCATGCAGCCATAATGAAGTACAGTTGAATCAAAATATGTGCTGTGATCACGATTTAGGTCTTTTATTTCGTACCAAGACAATGCTTTACCATACTATGTATTTTAATGCGCATTGCTTAACATCGCCAGTATCTGCGCTAACTGGTGGCTGTTAGGTTTAGGTTTAGGGTTAAGGTTAGGGTAAAGGTTAAGGTAAGGAATCAACTCATTATTTCTCTCCTACTGTCCCTCAGTCACCACTTACCGCTGATACTGGTGATGCATTGAAATACATAGTGATAGTGAACTGTTGTCCTAGCACAAAAAGAACATACAGACACAGAACGTATTTTGATTAAATTCAAATCGTGATGGCGGCACGAAAACTCAAGAGGCCGGACTCTGCGTGACATGAACCAGCGACTGTCGAGTGCGCTGAAGCCATGCTGATCTTGAAGGGAAAATCACAGGTTTCACTTGAGACAAAAGCTTTACTTGGTCCCCAGTAAGAAAACTTTACTTGCTTTTCTTTGTGTGTGGAATAATGGAGCTCGTCAGCTTCGGTCATGGAGAAACGTTTGTGATAGATCTTTCAAAGCCATTTTCTGCCATGCAGGTCTGAGAATATACAACCTGATGGGGTTCAACATGTTGGATTTGAAGTGTCGTGTTCATTTGCAGCGGTCTTGTCGATCAAGCAGCTGTCAGGCCTGGAGGAGGCACCGCAACTTGAGCTCATTTTGAAGGCCGTCATTGTGTAGGAACCGCAATGAGAACAGACGCTGCAGATATAATTTTTACCACATTTTGCTTAACTAAAGTAGCGTTCCAGCCTAAAACTAGTCTGTAATTTGTGTTAAGCGCAGAATTGTATCAATCACATTAGGTCCGTGTTTTCATTCATCAGTATTGCCGCACTACATCTACTCACTACTTCTCAAACAGCATCCACCAATATGCCATATAGCGGTCGCAAGGCAGCGTCTTTTAAGACCATTTAAGACCATTTAGGAGGTTTAGGGTCTCTCCCGCAATCTTAACTTACTATACAGCTGCTGGTGAGAGCATCTTGACCGTTAGCATCACGTCATGGTTTGGGAATTGCTCTGTCTAAGACCACAAAGCCCTAGAGTATGAAAACCATCAGGTGATATAACAGTACCTAAAGCCTGAACCGGTGACGTCCAAATCCTCCGTCACTCTTTACTTCCCTTTAATTTGACTGATTTGATAGTCAAGCTGATCTTCATGCCGATCAGCTTTGCTGATATGTTAAGGAGGCCATGGGCTACAGATGCACATAATAGCTGCAATGACTGCTGCCTCTGGTCCGCAAACATGTAAATAGTCCTATTGGGACGGTTAAAACCCATAACTGCACAAATTTACCTCATGGAAACACAGAAACTCTCTGGAAGGCGTCTTCCAGAAGGTCAGATTCATTGACCTAAATAAAAGCTGCGTGCTTGTGGATGAAAAACCAAAAAATACAGAAAAAGCCACATTTAAAAAATACTGTATCTATGTGTGTGAGCATCAGACAGGGTCATTTCTTTAAACCTAAAAGGTACCACTTTACAATAAGACCTACCCTTATAAACGGTTTGTAAATCAGATTGTTAATTAGGCTGTAGACAGTTAATAAAGCATTAATAAGCAGATATAAACAAGTTATAGCAATTGTCACACACTGATGCAGGTTCACTGATGCAGATCTGGTGTTTTCATGGTAGAAGGGTGATAAAGACCTGAAGCCTGGGAAAGAGACAACATCTTCCAAATAGTGAGCCTGCATTGGTGTATGACAATTGCTATAACTTGTTTATATCCTTGTTTATAAACTGTCTTCAACCTAATTAACAACCTGATTAAAAATGATTAAACCCTTTAAAAGGGTTGTCTTATTGTAAAGTGGTTCCAATCTAAAGATCTCATTACAAACACCACTGCAGCACTGCTGTAGGAGGTGAGCAGGCATGTTTACAACAGATGTAATAATGGTTGCATTTTTCTTTTTGGCAAAAACAGCAGCAGAAAGAAAAAAAGAAAAGCATTATTGGCACAAATATGTGTTTAGGACCAAACAAGCTCACGATGAGCAGACATACAATTACAGCATGAACAAATTCTCTGTAGGAGTGGAAATCTCTTCAGTTGAGTCCCACCACTGCCGCCTTTCTTTTATTTTTCTTTTTTATCTCTCATGATACCCTCATTAAAATTACTTACAGCTTAGAACCGCCGCTTTTCCCCGCATTGGTGTGAGAGGGCTGGGAAATGCGTCCGCCGATTCTCTTTTGTTGTTGTGTTTTCAAGGGAGAGTTAATGTACCCGAGAATTGAGCCATTTTGCAGTCGGCATTGCAAAATTATGCTTGTCTTATTAGTTCCCTTGTTTTCGGGAAAAAGGCGCAATTAGACGCATTGAGGACTGTAGTTAGTATTCCAGTGGCAAAGGAAGATTCTCTACGGCCCGGTTATGCTAAAGCTAAACTAATGCCCTTAAACTGATGTAAACTGATGTAGAGATTGATTTTTTTAAACTGCCCTGCTGTATGTCCTTTACAGCAGGAAAGAGACGTGGCATGCACGTCCCATATGAAGGGGGGGAAGAGGGGCACCACAGGTACAAAACCCAAACGTCCCACAAAGGATTTATATGTAGGTTAATCTAGCATCCCTTTCTGTACCAGAGAGAGAGAGAGAGAGAGAGAGAGAGAGAGAGAACTAACAGGTATTGGTGCTATTATGTTGTTTCACCTGCTCCTGCCTGCAAGCTGCTCTTCCGGAGAAGACGCTACTAATGAACTGCGACTAGATGAATATTTGTGAATCGCTTTGTTTCCATTCCATCACGAAAATAAATTCCAGATCTGCAGCTTTTAAATTCCACTGAACTGAACAGGCCATCCCAAGGTTTGGAGGTCAGATATTTCTCAGCAATGACCACAAGAAAAAGAATGACTGCTTTCATTAGCAAAGAGTTTCATGCTTCTTCTCCATTTCTCAAGAAGTCTGTTCACTTATCGTAATGGGAATTCATGGTTATTAGGATCTGACAATAGCGCCCCCTTGTTACATTGGTGAATTGGTAACATTTTGCACAAGGAAACCAACAACATGGAGGATTTTACTGTCAATAGTAATATTTATGGAGAGAATGGGACCTTTGAGTGTTGGTGGCGTGCCCAGGCTTCAGAAAAGGGAAAGAGGAAGAGTCGTAGACTTTGAGGAAGATGTCAACAAAACAGACAAGAACAAACAGGGAATGAGTTTTGAAGGACAAAATGTAATGCCTGCAAATAATTACAACAAAACAGAACATTTAAATCTTTTTTTCTTTTTTACACATTGGTCCAGAATTCAAAGCCGCTCCATTGGGGCTACAGTGTCCTCCGAGCTGGAATATATGACTTCAGTGCTAAGTTTGGTCTTTTGAAAAGGCCAGTGTAAATTCTGTGATCAAAAGGACTTCACA
>JBBPDE010000002.1:1133769-1146269 GCA_037974605.1 Nannopetersius ansorgii
CCAAGACCGCTAGGCACCTCTGAGGTACCCTGAGCAAGGTACCGTCCCACACACTGCTCCCCGGGCGCTGTGTTCGTGGCTGCCCCCTGCTTCACTTGGTGAATAGGTTACACGAGGAAGAATTTCATGCTGTTCACACTGTGTGCTGTGGTGTGTTCACGTATGACAAATGGTCACTTTCACTTTCACTTTCACTGATCATTATATTTATGCCACAGTGTGGCCTGTCTGACTTCACACTGAAAATATTGAAACGGTTACTTGATTAGTGCCTGCGATATAATAAAAAACACAAGCAAGTCTATTGCAAATCTAATAAAGCAGATCTGATATCAGCATGAAAACCTGGTTTAAATTGTGAAAAGTAGTCAAACCTTACGCCCCCATAAAACCAATGTTTGGGTCCCTCTCTCACAGTGAAGAAGTTTGGGTACATTTGGGTGACATTTCTTAGACAGTGTTCAAAATTGCTCATTTAATTGTTCATTGAAAATTATTGTGGAAATGATAAGAGACATGGGAAGTTCCTCTGTGCTTTGAGGTGTCAGTCAAGTGTTCTAGGTTCAGTTCACCCTAAGGGCAAGTTTTTGGTATGAAGACGTATTTTAACCTTAACCTTCATCTGTGAAATCACAGTTACCACCTAGCAACACCTTAGCAACCAATTAGAACATCATAGCAACCGCTAAGCAACACCATAGTAACTATTAGTTACCATAGCAACTGGTTAGCTACACCTTAGCAACCAACCGCACTGCCACAGTAACCACCTAGCAGCACCATAGCAAACACCTAGAAACCACTTTTACCATAGCTAACACATAATCATACTTCACATTTTCTTGCAAAAATGCAATCTAGCTTTGTTTTTTTGCCATTATTAATATTTTCCTCCTGAATTAATAAGATACATCATTAAATTTGAGATACTGCTAAATTCTACATCCTTAATTTGCCTCCTTTTTAATTGCTGCCATGTTGATATAATTTATTAGTGACCAGAACAGCATTTCAGAGAAAAACAGCACCTCATTGACCACACAGACACAGAGTGGTTTAGATACTTGTATTGGTATTTATTTATTTATATTAAATTAAAAATATATTTTTGACAGATTCATGTAACAAAACTGTGGAACTGTATTTAAATGCTCTACCGTTTTTTGTTTTTTGTTGTTGAGGGCAGGAGGGGGACCTGTGGTGAGGCAGAGAGTTGTGCTCTGCCCTGCCTGTAGGTGGCAGGCGTGAGCAGGAACCCAATCACGGACTGTATGGATCTCTGCGGTGCCACACTTCTTAAAAAAAGAAATAAAGCACGAAAAAAAGAGAAAAAGAAAAGGAAGTAGACAAGCCCATTCTGACAGGTCATCACTCAAAGCTAAAGTGGCAAAACGAGCCGTCCATCCAATTAATCAATTTGTCAGAGTAGATAACACGCGACGACACATTAATCTCTCGGATAAGCGCCATTAGAGGGAAATTAACACGAGAGGACTGCCATGCCATGGCCACGGATCAGAATAGCATCCCGGGGTGGGGTGTTGGTCCTGAGGGGTCAGATTTGTTGGAGTAATGGTACGGTCAGCTTCTGCCATTTCATTCTGTATTAACAAGGATCCTATGGCCCTCATAGTGCCAGGCGATATACCAGAATACCCATAATCAATATTCATTTCAATAATTTCCATAGACAAGATTTAACACAGCTACGTGCAAAAGGTTAGGTGCCCTGGTCAGATGACACATTTTGTTGATTTTGGATTTTTGGAAAATAAATCCACATTCTACATTATTTATTAATCTGAATTGAACCAAATTGGGCTAAATACATTATGCAAAAGATTGGCACCTTTTACATTTTTATTATTTGTCTTTGCAAGGAAAATAGGTCATAATTAAGTGTGTGTACTTGGAAAATCAACAAAAACAGCAGACTCCGTAATAACTATGTAATAACTATGTAAGTACATTTGAATTGTCTTTTTGTATCAATATCGCCAAGCACTACCTGAGAGGTCTGATAGAAATGGGCTCAGGGCAGAGTACTGGCCATAGGTTGGGAAAAGTGACCAGTGAAAGCGGTATGATAGTGTAAAGTCCTGGAAGTACCGAGGAAGAACTACGCTTTACTGCGGCATGACGGAGAGTCTAGAAAATAATTTCTGGCAACCGGGTTCTTCACACGCCGAAGGGGAGCGGTATTGCAAAAGGGCTTCTGACTCCACACACCTCCTCCTCCTCCCCCTACCGCCCCTCCGCCTCCCCACAGCAAAATCTCTGTACAAAAGATAAAAATAAAGATAGGAGGGAGGTTATACCCAACAGAAAGAAAGAAGGAAAGAAAGAAAGAAAGAAGGAAAGAAAATCATCTCCCACCGCATGAGAAAAGGGCAGAGGTTAAAGAACACAAGATCCACCAAAGCTGTGCTAAATACAGTCACAAGGGTCACATCAGGGCACTACAAAACCCTGCAAGCTCTACAAAGAAAGTATGTGCTGTTCAACTTACAGATATATACAGAAAGCAAAGAGGAATAACTGATCACACACGCAATGTGGTTAAACAAAGACGAAATGGGACACAGTAAAAAAACAAACAAACTGAAAAAACAAACAAAATATCATCGCAGTCCCAAAGAGCATGAAGAGCATGTTACCCATCTATTTACAAATGCACCTGGCCAATTCTTCAACAATCTATAAAAATACTATTCACATTTTCTCAGTTAACAGTAGTAAAATCACGAGGAATCAACCGTTCCAAAAGGGTTTCGTGTTCCAGGAAGAGTGACGCTTCCCCTTAAGTGGCTGCTGGAATATAAAACAAATGGTCAGCGTGTAAACTGTGCTTACTCTGTCTGTCGTGACTTTCCGAGCGCGGGAACACGAGTTACTGCAGATACGAATTACACTCGGCTACATGGATGATACACCTGATCCCAGTCCCTGTGAAATTCAATGCTCGACCCTCCTCTCATTCAAGTTTCGATATAAATGAGGACTTTAGATGTTGATTTGGAGATAAACTTATCAGTAGACTGGTTTTAGCTTGCAGTTTCAGTGTCCTGAAAATAAACAGTACCCCCATTTAGTCACTAAGGGATATTCCATGTGAGGAAGACTCATATGTGTTTTTCTTACTATTACTTCTACAAACAGATTTCTGATGTTGTGCCATCATTAGGTGTGTAGTCATGAGCATCCAAACTAGCCCTGGGTATGAGGCCAGCACATGATTTCATCAAGAGGCGTGACGTGCCAACATATTTCTTTCAAACAGCTCAACATGCTTGGAGGAGAACACTAACTGCCTGTTCTGTCATGTCAGTTAACAGATGCCCAAACTGACAGTTATGCTCTCAGGGCTTCTCAGCCATGAATGGTTGTTGCAGCCCTAGGGAGTGGCAATGCTTAGACAGTTGTGCCAATTGGGAGCCCGGTCTTCCCTCCCTAATCACATTCTCTGATAAACCAGCAAGTCCTAAAGCCTATACGTTCTCCTTGTATCATGTGGGTTATGAGCCCATTATGTTCTGAAAGTCCTTCTTAGTTAATTAATACAAATCCCTCAGACAAACCAACAAAGTTTGTCAGCAGCTCTGGCAGCAGGAAGCCACAGTCTGTTGTTGATATATACCGTAATGTGCAGAATGTATAGCAGAGGGGTCTAATGGTAAAGGTTTGATATGATTTTTGATTCTGAGATAAACACACTTCTCGCATGAATTTGAACCTGAAACGGCATTCTCCAACAAATTAATTCCCAAAATCACAAACCCTCTTTATAGACTCACTTATGAGTGTAGGTGCATCCATAGCATAACACCCCCCCCACCTCATCCAATCAAAGGTCTGGTTATCTGTTTCCACAAAAGGCAGTAAATAAGAGACACTCTGAAGTTATACCAGTGATACAGTTTTCGTTTCATATTCAAGGTTTCTGACAGCGTATCAGAATAATTACACACTTTATAATCAGGCCGTGATCGTTTTTTGACTGTATAACCTCATGTCTTCAACAGGCAAGGCAACCCAGAGACCTTATGTAGACACAATGCTGGCTACAACATGATGCACAACCTCAGAAATCTGTATATTGTTTCCTCCATGTGGGTTAAGCTTATTGCATCACAATACAGGCCAAATAAAGTTTATTAAATTTTTTATTAAATTTTTTATTACTTAATTAATCTCTCTATATATCTTATGAACTAAGTCCCATTAAAAATACCAGTGTCTTGCTGAGCAGGGGAATAAGTTATATGAGACATAAAACCATGTAAAAAGAAAACAAACACCCCCTTCACATTATTTCACTATTCCATGATCCTCCCAATGCCCCAAAAAAAGCCCAGATTTATTTACAAGGGTCACATTTCGGAAAGTTTGTCTGATACGTTCAGATTTCACCCAAAAGAAGAAATAATGAGCAAACGTTAATCCTCCTTCTCGGCTTCTTGTTAAGTGAAGTGATACTGTAATCCCCTCCTTTCGCCTAAAAACTTCTAGGGGCTACGAGTTTCTGCTAGACCGCTGTGTTTGGGTCTAGACGTTCCTTACTCAGCTGCTTGTTAGTTAATGTTCTCCTGTACGCAGTGTTCGCTATATAGTATACAGTTTCTTCTGACACCTCGACGACCCTCCTCTCAGCTGCAGTATCCGATGCACATTTTTCAAAAACAAACATTTTAATGCTTTGTCTATGTTTATGTTGTCTATGTACCTTGAGTTGTGGTACACAATCAGTAGTCAATGAAGAAAAAGAAAAAAATAACAAATATGTTATATTCATATATTACTGTTAGGACTGTTAGTCCATTAGCTTGTCCTATCACTGTCCTATTGTGTGTTGAAGTTTGGGCACCCCAGTCAAATTGCATATTCTGTTGATTTTCTAGGACAAAATACGTTAATATAACATCTGCATGGAATAGATTTAAACTTGCCTTATTTCTATGAATGTTAAGGACAATTACCATACACTGACTGAATGTGGCATGTACAAAATTTGGACACTCTGTCAGACAATTTCAGAGCATTACAAATGAAAAACCCTCCCAAAGCGCTGTGCTTAAACTCAACAATCAGGAGCACATGCAGGTGGCTGACTAAAGATTCCTACAAAGCATATGATGCCTGAACACTTTTCTGATAATCCAAAAGAAATGAAAGATAAGGAGAACTAGACAAAAAAATGATTGTATACTGGAAAGAAAAGCAAAACCATTGTACAAGTGCACCAGTGCATGTCTATACACACATCCTGTGGATTACTGGGTCTTTTAAGTGTCCACTAGAAGCACAAATTGTTTTCTGTGGTGCTTCTGGTTAGCCAATAGCTTTGCATTTCTACACAAACTTTTCCATTCTAAAATAACACATAACATGCTATATGGGTGTAGGGTTATGGTTAGCTTAGCATTTCTGCACAAACGCTCCATTTCTAAAAGTGCTACAATCCTGACATAAGGTCTGGGTAAGAGTCAGAGTCAGGGTTAAGGTCAGGATTTAGATCAGGCCTTACTTCAGCATTTCTGCACAAATGCTTTATTTATAAAATCTGAAGCAATTAGCAAGTAAGTAGACTTTATTTATCAAGCACAATTTAAGAACAGCGCTGTAAAATAAACCAATATAACTAAAACTAAACAAAGCTAACTAAATGAAAAAAAAAAGATAAATTAGAATAAAA
The DNA here is from genome assembly GCA_037974605.1 of Nannopetersius ansorgii. Classification (NCBI taxonomy): domain Eukaryota; kingdom Metazoa; phylum Chordata; class Actinopteri; order Characiformes; family Alestidae; genus Nannopetersius; species Nannopetersius ansorgii. The sequence goes on from JBBPDE010000002.1 coordinate 1,139,462, forward strand.
ATATAAACAGAAATAAAAATGTCCCAAAGGACTCTCTATACTAATTAAAATCAGTTACATTTTTCAATTACACAATGCATTATTAGATACTTTATGGATTGTTGTTGCTTTTAAACGGTTGTACCTGAGAGACACCATCAACTGGAATCAAATTCCTTGTATATGTTCGCACACATAAATGCAACTCTGATTCTGTTTCTTGCTGGCTTTCCATAACACTAAGTTTGCTTCTTAAGTTCAGGTGCTTTCCTGTATCACTGCCATCTAGTGGACAAAGTGGACCTGCCCAATAATCTGCAGGCTGTGTATGTACACATGTACTAATATGCAGGAGGCTGCTGTGCATTTGAAGTTTGACAACATAACACTAAGCCAGGTCTTGGGGTTCTGGGTTCAGATAAAACAATCACTGAACTTTCACCAAAAGTATGCTTGAAGAAAAAGGAGATAAAGGATGTAATAAAGAACACCTCGCAAACTGTTAAGCAAGAGGCGAGATCTGTCACAGGCTGGGATTGAGGGGCAGTCAGAGATAAGGGAAATGTTTTGTGGGCAAAAGGAAGAAAGTATTCTACCGAATGTTAAATCCTGTAAGATAGTGTCCCACAGTGAAGAAACTGAAAGAGAAAAGAGGGTGGACATTACAAGAAGACAATATTCCAAAATATATCGATATCAACCTCAGTTTACTTAAATAAAGAACAGACTAAGGTTTTCAAAAGGTTATAATTACCCCCAATCTGGGATATTTGAAAATCTGAGGATAAATTTTTTATTAATCCAAGGCAACCTATGACCTATGATCTGAGGCTGTGATTTCAGCCAAGAGGGTCTTAATCACATACCACTATGTATGTCAGATTTATCCAATACATAATAAAATTGCACATTAAATGCGTACAAATATTATATATTTAAGCTTGTCCCTACATCAGAAACGTTAACAGAAAAGCAACAAAATGTAAAACTAGACCAGCGGTGCCCAAACTCTCTCATACATTTGCAATTCTTACAGTGTGTCTCTCAAAGTCCTGTATCTGCATTGAAACCAGAGCAACTGTACCTTTAACATCGTTTTCCATGCAAAAGTAATGTCTTCATTCAGCTTGAATTCCTCTTGCTTCTCCCAGTTTTACCAAAATAAATTACTAGGTATCCTTCTTGCCTCTTTGAACAGTGAAGAGTCTACACATGTGCACATAAACAGAGTAGTCTTCAGGCCTCGGTTCAGCTCGGTGCTGCAAGTTATTCCACACAGGCATGGACCAAAACCATAAAAAATGAGTGCTTAGGTTTTTTGCAAAGAGATGAAATAACATTTCAAGTACCAGATTACTCCTGTGCAGTCTACTTACATCTCTTTATGAATTTGATATAATAATTTACTGTCTCACACTATGACTTCTACCTTTGGGATACATTTCAGAGCAATTTGGCATTCGAAATAATTAAGCTCAGATCAGTTTCAGTGGGAGATCAATTTAGGAAGCAATGTCTGTTTTAAAGCAAGCAGGGCTCGAGAGAAATACTTCATTTGGTAAATGAAGTAGCAAATTAAATACTTCAAAAGTAAAGTACATTTCTGCTCCTGGGACAGAGGCGAGTCTGCCATTTCCCAAATCTGTCTACAGTAATGGCAAAACCAAGGAACTACGTTAATATGTTGAACCACCAGGGCTGGTTTTCCATACCCACTTCAAGCTTGGGCTTATACTAAAGAACTATTCCAACAGGGACTTCCCCATTGAGGATTAGCCTTAGTCTTAGACCAAACTCAGCTTGTATGTGTAATACCAGCTGAAAGTGCTCCACCAGATGATACACCTTCATTAGCAAGTTGAAAAAAGCAAGCAAGCAAACAAACAAATAAACAAACAAACAAAAAAAACAGTCATACACAAGACATGGTGCGGCACAAGCAGGCTGGCTTTTCTCTACCAACATGGACAGAATTCAAACAAATGGGTATTCAACAGTCTTAGTGGTAGGAAAGAGATAAGTTATTCGACTGTGCCAGACCATTAAGTGCTTTAAAAAACCTCCCGAAGAGACCCTCCGTTAGCAGCGAATCGTAATGCCTGGCAGTGTTCAGAACTACATGACTACTTTTTTTCTGGCCTCTGGATGGCACGATGACATTTGAAGCTTGTTTTCCGACACTGTGATAAAACAACACCTTGTATAAACTTTAACAGTACAATTTCTCATAATTCCTCCATTTTGAGTTGATTATTTTTTTTTTGCCAGCCTGAAGGGAGAAGACTGATATCAGGTGGACAGGTCTCAGGCCTAAGGGCAAATGTTGTATTTTCGCATCCTCATTTGTTCCTCGTGGCGTGATGATATTTCTGCCCCCCCTCGCGCTCCTCTAGTTCAGCATTAATGACTCCAGGCAAGGCAGACGTGGGTGCCAGCGTTCTCCATCCTTAGCCAGTCCCCTGGCATGCCGCTGGCTGACCCTTTGTTGATGGACTATCATAAAAGTGTTTAATATGCCTCGCCACAGAAATTCAGCAGTTCTCCTTCCATTACTCTAGGCCACTGGGGCACAAGTGTCTGAGTGTCTTCATGAGGGCTTTGTGCCATCTCCATAGGTTTGTACATGGTTTACACGCTGCTCCGTTGTGTCAATTACAAGCTGCCCCATCTATATGTGCCATCATTGGTCATCATTATTAAAGTCTGTTTCCCAAGTTCAAATTACAGTAGATTCGGTTTGTGCAGTCCATATACTGTATAGGTGGTGTCTAGACATGACCAGGAATGTTGCTATGTGACACTTCTGTTTGTTCAAAGTAATCAATGCTGGCTGGATACAAAAAAACCCCTCAATATTGCAGTATTCGACGAATTTTTCTTCTACTGCAGCAGCCATCATATGCTTCTCCATGTGTTTTCCGGCCTGTGCTGAGGAGCCCATAGGGTTAGGCATGAAGGAACTGGTCTCTGGGGCTCCATTTGTGCATGAGTGTCTATGGGATGCATGGAGTTTGCACAGTTACATCCCCTCTGAATGTGGCAACCGAAGAGAAGGTCAATGGACCTTCAGAGCATTGATGCAATTTAGATGGCTGCACTATCTGCACATGGTTGAGTGAAAAAATGACTCCTGTGTTATTTATGTAATGAGAAAAGCAGAGCAGAGTGCTGGAGGGAGTAAATGAACGTGTCAGGAATGCAATGACAGATGTGATGCATGTTTATATAGATGTAGGACACTGTGAGTCAAGACGGGATTCATCCTGGGATGTGCGACATGGGTTTTTTGGAGAGTTTACAGCAGTGGCTTCTTGTTAAAGTAGTAACCTTCTCAAAAGTCACGATATGAAGCTCTTGACTGAGGTGATATATTAGGAAGCAATCCATGGGCATTGGAAAGCCCAAAGGCAAAGCTTACAACAATAATAAATGCCCAACCAAACCAGTGTAGCTGTAGTCCAGAAAAAAAAGGTTTCCCCATCATGTTGTTTGGCCCATTTGAATCTATCAATGCTTGATGTTTAGTCTTGACTTTAGAGCAGAGTATGATCAGAAGCTGTTAAGTCCAGGAGGCTTGGTCATGGTGACCATGATATGTTTGTGCGATGGGCGAACGTTAGCACCTCCTTTAGTTTGCACTAAAGGATGTGGGTTGACTGGCTTCATCAGGCTTGTTTACAGCGCCCCCCTCTGGAGAGGAGACTTCTGAAAGTGGACCTTGAACCCCACTAGGTAGAGAAGAATCAAAGGAAGAAGAAAGTGAATTATGCTGGTGTGAGATCCAGAGTGACCCTGTACACTGGTGAGGAATCCATGAGCCTCAAGCTTTAGGTGAATTTGAAGAATCTGGTTTTAGTTCCAGTAAATTGGAACAAACAAAGCTCAGATCACTCTGTATCTTTTTTGTCTATTTAAATGTTTAACTCCCGTGCTCTCTCTTTCCGTCTGAAACAGTTTAAACGGATTGTTTTTTTGATATCATTGTTTCATTGCATTACTTTCATTACCTAATCTTATTTCTATCAGTTAATTTCTTGTATTTGTTACACTCAGCTACATTGCGAGTAAAAGTGTTCCCTCAATTTATTCAACTTTTACTCCTCTTGCACCTATATAACTTACAATGAAATCCCACAGGGGTTTACTGAGGGTTTGCTGGATGATAAGCCTTAAGGTTACTAACTGAGTAATATGCCGTTTAATGGGGTTAAATACAGCTTCAAATGAATGAATGATGATGGGCCACCTCCTCCTCCTCCTTCATCCTATTTCATCTCTCAATCCTCCACCTTCCTTTACTACACCACTGTGTTTCTCTGCCTGTATGGTGGTGGGGGCAGCACTGTCCCAGGTTTCAGAGCGTATTCGGTCAGGTACTCCTGGTTTTCAGCCACAGCTGGCCGGATACGGCCATTCTGTCTGTAGAAGAAGCGAGTGCTGCAGTCCTGCAGGTACTCCGGGTTGTGGAGAGTGGCCTTGGGTGGAAGACTGTGCTGCCAGTACTCGGGATTGTCAAAGGTCTTTTTGGGCTTTTTATCAGCCATGATGGTGCCAGTGTGGGCCGGGTGGAGGGTGAGCGTCGGGTGTCCAGGATGGGAGGGGTGAAGTGTGTGGCCAGACAGTGTTGGGATGCCCTGCTGGCCAGAATAAATGGGCTGAGCGGGGAGGTGTGTATGACCGGATGGGGCACTGTGGGAAGGGTTTTGGGTGCTAGAGGCTCCAGGGTTGGCTGCTGCTGCTGCATGAACCACAGGTATCCCGTTCTTCCTCAAGGCCTCCTGGCTCTTGTCTCCAGTGTTATGGAAGGTGTTGAGATAGAGTGGGTCATTCACATATTCGTCCTCCATTTTCGTCTGGCCGTTGGAGGAGGCATGGTGACCAGGGTCCAGCGCATGGATTTCTCCATTCCTGCGGCGGGTAACGAAGGGGTTCTCCTCCACAGGGTTGAGATAGTCTACCAGGAGAGAAGATAAAAGAGTTGAAGAGAATCAAAAAGAAAATACAACAAGATAAAAATACACAATTAGAGAAGAGAAGAGAATGTAAGAGAACAAAGGAGAAGAGAGGAAAAGAGAAGGAAGGAGAAGAGAAGAGAAGGAAGAAGAAGAGAAGAGAGGGGAAGAGAAGCATAGAATAGAGAAGAGTGGAGAAGAGAAGAGAAGGAAGGAGAAGAGAAGAAAGGAAAAAAGAGAAGGTAAGAGAAAAAAGGAGAAGAGAAGAGAAGAAAAAGAGAAGGTATGAGAAGAAAGGAGAAGAGAAGAGAACAGAAGGTGAGAGGAGAAAGAAAAAGCAAAAAGAAGAGAGGGGAAGAGAAGAAAGGAGAAGAGAAAAGTAGAGTATAGAAGAGACATGTAGAGATCAAGGAAGGCCAGAGAAGAGATCAAATGCCTCCAGCGAAGTTGTCTCAAAGAATCCTAGTACTGTAAGGTCTTTGAAGGAATCCACCCACACACTGCCTGATGTTTATGCTGTGAACTTTAGGAGCTTCTCACCTGATTGCTACAAAAACTTTAACTGACAAACATGACAAGAATCCTCAAGAAAACAGTCATTTACTGCTGAAAGACAAACACAAACGTATGTTTTAACTTGTAAGCAGTACCTAACAAAGTTATTAATTATGCAATTATGAAAGTGCAAAAGTGAAAGTGACCATTCTGTCATGCGTGAACACACCACCATTCACCAAGTGAAACAGTGGGCAGCCAGGAACACAGCACCTGGGGAGCAGAGTGTGGGGACGGTACCTTACTCAAGGGAACCTCAGAGGTGCTTAGCCAGTCTTGGGAATTGAACCCATGACTTCCTGATCACAGGGCGAATGCCCAAGGCTATCAGCTGCCCCAAATATGCTTAAATATTAAAGCAAAACCCCACTAAGGGTTAACTGATCTTACACTACTCTTCCCTGACCAGATACAGTGTGTACGCCAGTAGTCCAGCTGTGGTACATTACCTGAGGGGTTCTTGTCCTTCTTGGCACTCATGTATCCATCCTGGTCTTTGTCAGCTCTGGATATCCGTTCGCTCAGCAGCAGGGTGGGGTCAGTGCTGTACCTCTGACCGCAGCTGTCCTCTGTGGCGCTGAGCCTGGACGTGGCCTGTTTCCGCAGCGTCCCGTTACAGCGCGGGTCCTCTGGGGGAGCTGCTGTGCTCTGCTGGGGCAGTGAAGCCTCCTGAGAGGAACAAGCTGGGGTTACGGCAGACACGGCCACCACCCGGGGGATGGTGGCCATCATATCCTCCATGCCAAAACTGCCATCCTGATATGCAAACTGGTTCTGTAGGGACATAAGAGATGGGACATTTTTTAAACTGCGGAAAGAGAAACTAATTAATAATAATAGTAATGTTTTTTTTTTTTATTTAACTAGTGGCTTTCTGAAACTCAAGGTCACTTTACAAATAATTAGACAGAAAAAACAGCATTAATCAGACAGTAGTAAACAAAACAAAGAAACATAGAAACAAAAAAAAACACTAAGCGCTTCAAATTACAACCCCACAGATTACAAATTCCCACATTAAGCCCTTTAAACACAGAACCTTAGGAACATATTTTGTAGTAGCGTTGTTTCGGGTACGATGTATGTGTTATACCTATTATTTTTAGGAGGTCCTTTGCTGCTTATATATGTCATATGAGATTTAAATTGTAAATGCACTCAAGTCGATGTTACTTGGTCATATCTCTCCTCTTGTTTGTAAAATATGGTTCTATGATTCTGTGAAGCAAATCTAGCACAGCTCTGATCCGTGGGTGTGATATAAAATTCTTTATTTGTCACATTAAGTACAACATGTAGTGAAATTAGCCTCTGAATTGACC
>JBBPDE010000002.1:1171667-1185034 GCA_037974605.1 Nannopetersius ansorgii
ACACACACACACACACACACACACACACACACACACACACACACACACACACACACACACACACACACACTGTGATGTCATGTTGTTACCTATGTAAAAGTTTAAGTGCTACATATAATGCGGACTATGTACCACACATTTAATGTTTTTGCTGCTTAACATGTTAAATTCAATTTATTTCCCCCCAAAAATGTTCAAAACAAGCAAGAATTATGCCCTAAATGTTGCAAAAAATAATAATATATAATTAATTCTCATTAGGAAAGGCTCATCTTAATGAATTTCAGATGGGTACCTGTACGGGCCAGTGTTTGTAAGTTTTAAAATCAGCTTCAGAATAAATCTTTGGTATCGTCTCATCTCTAGTCCTAAATAAACAACATGAATCGTTTGGATCCTCATGAATGATCACCTGTTGACTATGATTTGATTAACTTACCCAGTGCAACTACCAATTAAAATAGGCCTTTGGCATTTTTCCAATAAAATTCACTTCCTGTGTGATGTAATTCATTGTATATCAGAGCTCTATGATGCATGCACTGGCATTTTGACTTCCGCATGATTGATGTTGTTCATTAATACTTGACATCACTGCACAATCAGTTCAGGCCTAATTTTATTACATTAAACGGTGGACCTAGAAGCTGCCGAAGGATGGAGAGCGCTTCTAATTAGGTGGATGGTATTTTGAACACAGAGTTGACCACCCATGGTCCCTCACATCCCTGCAGGCCTTACTGCCATGTCACCTACAGCAGACTGGAAGAAGAGCGAGTTGTAGGGGATTAGGAAGCTCACATTATGCATTTGGTGGGGTAAGCTCTCTCTCTGGAGAGGTTTAAAGAGTGGTACAGCTCTCCCTGCATCCCACAGGGAGATAGCATCCCTCTGTGTTAAAGCCAACCGGCTGGGCCGCACAGAAAGCCCACTTCTTTTCAGGAGTGTCCTCTGTGAAGCTAAACCCAGCCTGGGACTCCAGCAGTCCAGCTACAGAGCAAGAGCAAGGACAAGCCCGCGTGCTGACACCGCAATTTCCTCACGGCGGTCCACAGAGGCTAAAATTTCATTTTTTGGGGCGCCACTATGGTCATAAATCCATGTCATGAATCAAAAGGGAAAGTAAATAAATAAATAAATATGTAGTTTACGCTGCACATGCTCTGAATGTACCCTTCACAAAACCAGCATTAGGCTGCTGCGCTCAGGCCTTTCAGCGTCTATGCGCGCCGGGACCTCAGGACATCAGGTCATCAGGACATCAGGTTGGTGGCAAAATGAGAAGGGAATAAAGTGGATGTGTTTCCACAAGAAAATGAAAAAAAAACCCAGACACACAAACATTGTTTTTTATGGGCAATAAAGTTTGTGTTAAAAAATAAAAATCTCTTCACACCATGCATTCAAACCGCCGATGATCTTTCCCAAGCGCTTTACTGCTGCACTACTGAACTCACCACATCAAACAGTGGCAGGTGTCTGTTTAGCTTAAGTCTGACCTTAGCTTTAGTGTCTTATAGTCTGTTTGTGAGTCTGCTGTGTGTTTTGCTGTGCGTTTGAGTTTTGTCCCTTCCCAGCTTCCTTAGCCATGTTGCCACAGAGGCTCTCTCCAACACATATTTTGAAGGCGACTCCACTGTCAGCTCTCTCTCCACATGTTATTCGACCACAAAAAATGTTTTTTTTTAAATGATCAAGGTCATCAGGTTGGTGGCATGCTTCACACTTCAGAAAAAATGTCTACATTTACGTGTTACAGTGTCAGAAACCACACAGGCGAGTCTATTTGAAAGCTCTTGACAACTAAAGCTGGTTCGAGGCATGTAAAGCTAAAACCTCACCAATGGACCAGTGATTTAAACATGCACTTTCAACAATGCTGAGTGGTAAGCAATCGCTTGTTAGCCTCGCAGCTCCAATGCAAAACAAAAGAAGCAACCTTCAGACGCAAAACATGTGACAGTAAATGTGTATATTTGATTTAGCTGAGCTAAACATACAGGGGATTTTAAAGGAACAGAGACCATGAGTGGATAACTGATGGCAAGGCCTCCTCATTCCTCTGCTCTAACTTCCACTATTCCCTTCTCACTTTCAAAGCAATTACTCTCTCTCCATTCCCTCTCTCCCTCTCTCCGGCCGCTCTCTCCACTCAGGCGTCATCCAGGTGTAACTGAAATTTTCCCCGATAGCTTTTACAGCACATTTCCAGCACCGGCGCCCCCTGTCATCAATTACATGGCGTGTGTGGTCAGAGTGCGGCGGCGTATCCTTCATGCTGCGAGCCGCCATGTCCCTTCACTCGGCCTCCGCTATGAATCTTAATCTCATCCCCAAACAGTCGTCATCAATTACCGCCATCCTGCCCAACCCCCGACACCCCCCACCCCACTGCGCCCGCCATCAGAGGAGGAGAAAAGGACTCCGGCTTCTATTTTTTTTCAGTTTTTTTCCTGGAGGAATGGCCGAGCTCGTGTGAGAGGGAATTATTCCTCAGTGAAGGAAGAGGGAGAGGTGCAACAGCTGCAGGAGTGGACCAGGTGAAGGGCAACCTGGGGGAAAATGTGGAGTGAGGAATAAATGAACGACCCCTCGCTGCCTTTACGGAACGTTAACATCATCACTAAAGTGACAGCACTCTGAATAAATCAAAGTTTCCCCATCTCCTCCTTTCCCTAAACGAAGGAGATGAACCGAACAAGGCTAATGGAAGCTTATATACAACAATTGGCATCATATAAACCAATTGTTTTCTCATCAATAAGAACGAACAAAAGTACAATCGAAACAACTTCTACTGCCAATTTTAGCTATAAGACACCAATTGATCCATGTTTATAGATCCATGTTTTTTATTTGTATGTAAGTATATGTTTTGTTTTCTTTTTGTTTTTTTTTTGAACCAGAGAAAAACAATCAAAAGTCTGTAGACAGTCAGGTGGCCCTTTAGCAACGGGAGCTTTCAGCTTGTTGTCCTCATTTGTTGAGTAATATAGGAATACATTCTATATTAGTAATATAATATACAGTAATATGATTTGATGACCGCTGCTACAGTATTAGGCTGGCAGTAAGACCTTCAGCTTTCTATCAGTAACGTAAGCAATCAGATTATTTTTATTTATTTATTTTTCTGCATTAACTGGCTAACCCTAGAGGAGGAGGAGCAAATTCAGTTCCACCTAATCCATCTTCACCTAAACTCAGAAAGTCATCAGGAGGAGGTTCTCTTAGTTTTTTAAAGTGAGATTTCTCTGCAGCACCAAACAAGCAGTGATAATTTAAAATATGTAGCAATGGCTACATTTCAGCCAGAGCCAAACAACATACAGTTTGAAAGGAATGTTTAACGGCTAATTGGTATAAGACTCACATTAATATGAGCTGTATTAGCTTATCCAGACTCTAACTCTAAGCCATGTCTGGGGCAGCTGGTAACCTAGAGGTTAGAGTGATGCCCCTGCAATCCAAAGGTTGTGGGTTCGAATCCCAACAGTGCGAGTGTCATCACTATCCTCCCTGGTGAATGGATTGAATGTAGAGAATGAATGTCACACTGTGTGATGTGTTTATGCATGACTATAAGGGGCCTCTTTACTTTACATATAAGCAAGGCAGACTGTAAATGACACTCGAGGCTTCCTGCGCTGCTGAAATTCCTCCAGCTTATGCTTGTGAATCAGCTGCTGGAGGATTACAGCAGGTGTAAGTGAATGTCGCTGTGTGCCTGAATTACACTCGTCTTCTTATGTGCCCTCATCCCTGTACTATACAGCTTTATCCGGCTCTGCAGGAGTGAGGTAAGCCTGACGCGCTTCCCCAAATGCCTCAGTGCAATGTGCAGAGCTTGTGCTGCCATTGCTGGGGGTGAAGTCTAACAGGTGAAAGCAGTGGCAGCAATCCATCACCGCTCAGCCTTCACCTGCTGCTCCTCTCAGTCTCCCCTTCATCTGTCTTACTTGTGCACAGGCCAGGACTCAGACCACCTCTCTCTCTCTCTCTCTTGCTCTCTTATTCACATATCTATTTCCCTTACTCTCTCTCCCCTCATTCCTTCTCTTTCACTTTCTCTCTCTCCTCCTTCTTCTCTCATCCTCTCCTGCCCTCTACTTGTTCTTGACCTCCCTTTGTCTGTCTTTTTTCTCTCACTCATTCATATATATATATATACATATCTTTCTCTCCGTTTTTTCCACTTCTCTCTCTCTTCAGTGTTTCCTGATCTCTCTCACTCATTCAAATCTAGCTCTCTCTTGTCTTTCTCCACTTGCTCCTGATCTCCTATTTTGTCATTTTTCTCACTCATCTCTCATTTCACTTGTTCCTGATCGCTCTCTCCACCATTCTTGCTCCCAAACTGATTTGCTTTCTCTTATTTTATCAAGTCGCCTTCTGTTTCATTCTTAATACATTAATTCCTCCCTTTCTCCCTTTCTCGTCTACCCTTTGCTCTTGCTCTTGCTCTAACCATCTCCCGGTTTCTTCTCCTCCCCTCTCTTTCCTTTACCCTCACTCAGTCTCTCCCCAGCTCTCTCTCATTCTCACTCTCTCATCCTCTCTCTCACTCTCTCATCCTCTCTCTCTCTCTCTCTCTCTCTCTCTCTCTCTCTCTTTCACTCTCCTTGAACACACACCATTCCTCCCCCTGACATTCTGAATATACCTCATCTCTTTCCCTCTGACCACGTCCCATTTCTCATATTCATCTCCACCCCGGCCAGCTTCTCCACCGCGGGCATGACGTCACCCACACAGTCCATTTATTTCTCCACTCCTCTCTCTCCAGCACAGTAACCAGGCAAACCTAGACGACTGGACTATAAGTCACAACCATAGACAGGACAGAGTCATAAACGCTCTCTTCTCACACAGGCACGTCATTATTATATATATTATTATAGTTGATGAAAAGATATAAGCTCAGGCTCCCTTGGTGCATCTCCAGAGAAAACAGAACAGCTCATATTCAAACACTGCCTAAGATATTTGATACTTGCACTTTTCTCACAACATCTAACATTTAGACCACAGCGATTCAGATTTCCATACTCCTCCGAATCAGCAGCTCACCATTCCTCTCGCACATGTTTCCCATAGGAGGCCACAGAGCAGGCTGATGTGTTCAGTTAGACATCAAAGCCTGTCTAAAAGCTCGGCTTCATGTTAAGTTTATTATGTCTCAAAGATATCGCGGCAGGTCGGTGGACGGCTACATGCACAGGAATCTTAATGAAAGGCTGATTGGATCCATCCCTGGGCACCTCTTTCAGATCCAAACAGAGAGAGGCGCCTTCCGAAAGCCACAGAGCATCACGGTGGGTCCCGACACGCTGCGCCATCACTTCTCTGCTCCGCCTTTAATTTGCAGAGGCCTGTCCTGTTCCTCACGACATCGGATCGATTATAATTTGTTTTAATGTTGAGCAGGAGACTGTAAATAGCCTGGCGCTGGCATTTAAGAAGACATACAAACGCGTGGCCACTGCAGTCACGGAACAATACACACCCCGATGCAGCCGTGGCCGTAATCTATACTCTTATTAAAACACAGAGCACACTGCACGTGTAATATAATATATATAAATTAGGAGAGCTGGCAGCTGGAGGAAGAGCTGGGGAGGGCGGGGGATGTTTTACGCAGTCCCACAGGCCAAGAGGAAACACTGCTCACTGTGTTACCACAGTGTTACTCAACAGAAGGAGAATACGAAGCTGTTATGCAGCTATCATGCCAATAACGATTTTATGCATGTTGATTTTATCCATTTATATATAGAGCTGTACCTCCTGTTAACTTATAATCCATCTGTTGAGCGCATGACCTCTTGTGAGCACTGATTATAGTCCAGAATATAAAGTATAAACTGGTTAAATAAAGCCTATTAACAGCAAACAGTGCAGTTCAGCTGAAAGTTCATCCGGTTGCTTCTCCTAGTCGTGGATTTCAGCAGTAACTCACATTTTCATGCTGTGAAATACAGTCGCCCTGGAGGAATAGTTTGGTCTTTCTCTAAACTCAGGGTAGAACAAAAGGACTCAGTGGGCTGCATGATGTAAGGCCGGAGCAAAACGCTCTACAGAAAGAACAGTCAAACGCAGACACTGCCATCAAATTTACTAATAACTGCATTCATTTAAGTGCTCAGACCATATTTTTAATTAATTACATAGACAACTAATTACATCATAATTATTATTACATTGCTATTACTTCATGTACTCAATTAGCGACAGTTTTTTATATAAAAAAAATATTAAAGTGCAACATGCTTTTCTTCTAAAAGTTCTTAAAATATGTTTGTGTTTTTGGTTTTTCTCTGCCAACATCCCTTGAATGAAGACATCTTGTCAGTTGGACGTCCAGGACGGACAGGGAGACCTCAGGAAACCCGGGTTCCAGGATATAGGCTGCCTAGTGGTGACGTTTGGCTGACATGGTGGACGAAGCTACTCTATCGTGTGTGTGTCTCTTTCAACTCGACTTTGTTGTTGGGCTCTGACAGCCGATGTCAAACACTTGGCTGGTTTGATCTACTTTCACCCAGTGAACTTGCACCTGCTGCGCTCGGAATAATAAGAGCGCGAGCGGAGAGCGAAACCCTCCCATGATTCCTCATACATTTTAATTATCTCAGCAATGAGCTTAAAGAGGGCACTACAGACAAACACGAATGACAAGCAAATGAAGTCAGAGTGATGAGCTGGAGAGGGCTCCATGGTTACTAAATTAAGATTTCATTTTAAAATATGGCAGATGCCCATTTTGAACGTCTGAAGCAGAACCAGAGAAAACTGGCTTAGTGCCAGTTCGCAGCTTCTGGTATCAATATAACCTCACCTGCTAAACTCTCTATGTGATGAATTTTAATGTTTTTCCAAGCCGAACAATCACTGCTGTCTGGTTCATGGGCCCACAGTCAAGGAGAGCTGCTTCTGGACCAAACACTATGCAAACTAAATTTAACTGTATTGTGTGAGAAAAGCCATGTAACCCTGAACATACATATCAGAACATGCTGCAAATCCTACAAGCCTCCCCTGCACTAAAGAGTCAGAGAGTTACAAGATGTTCAAGGCCTTTCCAAGAGGAGAAAAAGTGCATCAAGGACAAAGTGCAAACATCTGCCCACGTAGTGACATAGCCTGACCGATGACCCCTCCGCTCTCCTGCTTTAAAGTCACTGTTTGTCGGTTGTGTGGTTTCACCTGTGCAACCCGCAAACCTGGTCTCACTAGAAGAAGAGGTCCACAGACCTTGAAGGAACTTCGGGAGGGAAGAAAAAGGATAAATAATGAAAAAGGTATGCTTAAACATATAAAAACACCACAACTCTGTGAAGTTGTGCAGAAGTCAAGAGGAGAGTCTCAAACTACTACATTTTTCCTCCCACAGCAATTCTGTTTACTTTCTGTTTTCTTAAACAAGATTAATTTACCACATTCTGGTCTGAGATTTTGTATCAAGTTAAACTGTCTTATCTTTGTCATATTAAATGAAATTAAATGAAAAGAATGAGATTAAATGAAAGAAATGGGAACAAATGTTTTACTGAAAGACTGCAAAGGAGCCTAGATAAAGGAGCTCCGCCCACTCAGCATTCAGCACCACCTTCTTTAGCAAACTGTTTGATATTTAGCTCTCTCTAAGAAAGGGCAAGACCATACATCTTATCTAAACAACTCCAGAAAGCATTAAATGAACATGGTGTGTAACTCCTCACTACAAGACCGACATGCATATGAAAGCAGAGCGCTAGCTTTTGATGTTGTCAGTAAAGCAAACTGTCATAAGCGTTTATTCATGACATCCTTCATCATGTAAGGCTTATTTGCCCTTTTGCAAGCGAGGTCTGGCCTCCAATGGGTCTGACTTCCAGCCCAACAAGCCCGACAACAATACTGTAAATCACCTCATTCTGGATACAGCAACAAATATATTGTAAAACTGTAAAAAAAAAAAAAAGTCTCTGGCAATGCAATAGGCAATCCTATAGCAAAATACAGCCGAGCAACCACACATTCAGAATGGTACTTCATTTAAGGTTAAAATGACAGGAAAACATGAATACCAATATAATACATTAATATTTGTAATTTACGTAAGTACATAGCACTCTGCGTCATACTAAGATTTGGTAGGATTTCTCCATGCTGTGTAAGGGAAGTGCATAGTGGACTCACAGGAAAATATTAATTCATATTAATTGATATTAATTCATTTAAATAGCACATGGCAAGCTTGTAGTTGCTAATGTCACAGACATAAATTTTATTACCTCGTCAGTTTTCAAAGCTCAACAAACTAACAGTGTTTTTGAGTCCCAATGGTTGGCTGTGTAGAGGCCAAACACAGCAAGTCCTAACAGATGGACCATACCTGCACAAAAGCTGAACTCATAGTTACAAGCCCTCAGAACTTGATTTGCTATTGGCAGGACCTGCTGTGTGCCATCTTCCATAACATCCATTCCTCTTAAGTGACTGACACTAATCTCTGATGTTATGCTACTTAACTGCACACTTCACAAGTTAGTCAGCTCTCAGCTCTCAGAAGTCTGTGGACCGGATTCAGCTACATTCATGAAAATCTATTCAGAATGATTGATCCAAAACCTCAGAGGATGACAAGCTGTCCAACCTGCACTCCTGTTTGCTCATTAGGGGGCATTTCTGGATATTTTGGGCTTTGGGACCATGCCCACACACATAAAACTGATATTTAATTAAACAAAATGGTCAAAAAGTTATTAACTGCAGGTTTGGAAACAAATATTGAATTGTTCTTTGAATGTTTTGCTCCTGCTTGTTGTTCCTCTAGCATTTGTTCAATTTAATGTTTTCTTCAGTGAAAGTCATCTTGTTTTGTTTTCCACCTGCCTTTTAATGATCTGGACTGTGGACTGTTTATTAAAACTCTGCTTAAAATCCAACCATCCATGACCTCTGTGTTACTATAACAACCTCAGATGCTGCCAAGCTGTTAAACCAACAATTTCACAGGCTGGTTTTGTAATGTGGCCGCACATGAAAATACCTTCATCTAAAAGACTTCTTCTGAAGTGTTCTGAGGTCTCAGGCGGTGTTAGTAGGTGAAGGCAGGATTCAGTCGCGTTTAGGACAGGATTCAGTCGCGTTTAGCCATTTTTTTTCTGAAGGGCTGAAGTTATTCGCATTGGGATCGAAAGCTGTCTGAAAGAGAACTTCACAAAACTTGGTCAATGGCCTTAGGCCAAAACATTTCAGAACATAAATAAACCATATTGTGTAGGAAGGTCTTGAAGTGCAAATGCAGTGTAAATCCTTCCTTATGTGATCACTAATCTCAGAAGGAAAGATATTCATTCATTCCTTCATTTCTTCAAGTCAAGTTTTAAAAAATTTGCGCATTATCTCACATAAAGGTTATTCAATTTGCTTTCACAGGGATAGAAAATAAATATTTTAAAAACAGGAAGCATAACAGAAATTAAAACATGAAGAGAAATTAGAGTACATTAAAAGTGTAATAAATGTGTAGATGTTTAAAAGAAGGTGGAAGAGAATAGCATAGTTTTAGCAGCTTTTTAAAGCTCCAGTTGGTGCAAATCTGACATTGATGGGTCATTGGTTGGACAGCATAGGGGATAAACACCATTTCACCAGGTTTAGTTTCAGATCTTTTCTCCACTAGCTGAGAACCTCCTGCAGATCTAAGAGACCAATTGGGATTAAATAAATCAGGGATGTATATCAGGGCGTAAGCCATCGACTGTGAGTATTGCTTTGAAATCAATTCTGTACCAAACTGGGAGCCCGTGCGAGAACCTGAGATTTGGACTGAAGTGCTCTCCTGTCTTGGGTTTGGTTAGAACTCTAGCAGCAGCATTTTGAATGAGTCCCACATCCCCAGTGCACCTGACGTTCATGACTATGGGAAGAAACCCAGGCTGAACCCCATGCAGACACAGGGAGAAAGGACACTGACCTGCCTTGGCTGGAAATCAACTTCTCACCCACAGTGCACTGTGGAGAGTATATAGTCTAAATTGTTCCAGAACAGTCGATCAATAATCTCAGAGGGAAGCAAACTGACGGAAAAAATCTCCAACATGACCCAGCGAATCGATGGCCATTTGTCTCATGCAATTCTGAATGGACTTGACCTGTAAAGTGTGATGTTAGCAGGCTGTGCTAGTTTAGGAAAAACGATGTGGAGTGTGGAGCACGTCCCAGGTGGCCCTGTGCTCTGCTTGCTGGTGTTCCTCACTCTCCTGGCAGGACAGCTGTGCTCGGTAGGGCCCACAAGCCTCTAATTGTTTCATCCAAGAGGAGGTCAGCCTCTCCACTTATACAAATTACCTCTGAACCAGGAGCCACGAGAAATTAGGCCAAGGGCTCTGTTTCTGGCACAGGACCCACCTGCTACAACTTCCCATTACAGCCACACTCTCTCTCGCTCTGCTTTCCTATCAGGAATCGATACGTCGCCCAGGACGCCGAAGCAGAAACGAGAGCAGAAGTGATTTCTGGCAAAAAAAGCGTGTCACACCTAATACAGATCTACTACCGACTGTGAGGAGAAAATCACAGCCATTGATTTAAAAAACAAAAGGGAAACTAGTAATAGACTAGGTGTTAGCAGACAGTAATTTTCTGGGTGTTTTTGTTTACTTGTTTTTGATTTTTTTTTTTTGCCCAGTAGAAAGATATGCATAGGGTTTACCCTTAAAATAACCTGGTGAAAACAAAAGCAGGTTAAAATATGATATCAATGAAAAAAATCTTTGAAACGACAACAGTAATTCTGTGGAGAGTGTGTATTGATCTACGCCTTAGTGTTTATAGGCACAAGAGGATATTAGATATAAATAACATAGCAAATATATAACAGCTATTTTGTGAAAAGTGAAAGTGACCATTCTGTCATACGTGAACACACCACAGCACACAGTGTAAACAGCACGAAATACTTCTGCATTTAACCCATTCACCAAGTGAAGCAGGGGGCAGCCAGGAACACGCCTGGAGAGCAGTGTGTGGGGACGGTACCTTACTCAGGGTACCTCAGAGGTGCCTAGTGGTCTTGGGAATCGAACCCCCTAAACGGCTGCAAACAGCATTGCAAACAGATATGCAATGCAATGCAAATGTCATGAAAAGAATATGTGGGTCCTTGAACCAGCTGACCCTGTGCTTCCCACTAAGCATTTAATGAAGCAGGAGGAGGAGGGGGGATTCCCCTGAGCTCGGGCGGCTCAGATCGACTTGCCCCAATATATGGGCCTTTAACCTGCAATGTCACGTTTGACTTCTGGTCAAGTACAGGGTTAAGAGAATCACTTTTAAAACATGCCGCCCTGACCTTCTGCCATGACCGTGCAGAGACTGAACTCTGAAGAGTAAAACATTTAACTGATTGTAGATGCAATAAATGATACTGTGATTCTGTATCTATATCACCAATTATGCACTTTAGCCACCTGGTGTCCTCAAAGAGTGAAATCACACCAGTGAATGTGTACAGTGCCTTGAACACACACAAAAACAGAGAGAGAGAGAGAGAGAGAGAGAGACAGACAGACAGACAGACAGAGACAGAGAGAGAGAGAGAGAGAGAGAGAGAGAGAGAGAGAAGGGAGGGGGGTATCCTGTGTGTGCTGTAACTGTTTTACACCCCTTGGCTCTCAGCAGTTATGCTTCCTGACGTCAATTTAAGCTCTAATGAAAAACAAGTCAGGACAAATAAATCTCAGGTTCACCTGTCCTTCCATCTGTTGTTATGAATGGGGGAAAATAATTAAAAACGAAAGAAAGAGAGAAAGAAATTATTGAAGATACAAATAGATGACGATAAGGGTAAAAGAGAGGTGAAAGAGATAGAGAGAGAGAAAGAGAGATAGACCCCCAGTACATTACAGTAAGATTGGTTGACAGTCTTTTATTGTGCTGCTCTAAATTTTATCTGAACGATAGAAGGTATGAAGGAGATTAACAATTAAACTGATTTTGCCAAAATCCATAAATGAGTTTGGTTATTCCTACGTTGCCCTGAAGAGCTGTGTCTGTTTATTTGAAGAACAAGAAATGTCATGCTGTGCAAATTTCTCATTCTTCAAATAAACAGTCGCAGCTCGTCAAGGTAATGGGAGAGTGACCATCCTAAACCTTCCATCAAAAATTTGCAGTGCAGCTGGACAAGTTTACCCAGAATTCACAGTTCTTACTGTAGTCGGCTCAGTCAAGACTGGTGCCTTTGGAGCTTTTTTAGTTTAGCAGTGTAGCTACAACACTAACGTAGCTAACAATTAATGCAACCATACAATAATTGCCATAAACCAACCGTAAAATAATTGACTCCAAGCATTTCATTTGTGTATATTTATACTGCGCTGAGCAGTGGAGGTTCATTCTCTGTCTGACTGCCTGGTAACTACCACTCGGCGCACAAGGCCAGAGGTAGGAGGTCCGTAAATCTGTGCTGGACTGAAACCGCAACTGGGTTTTACTGTGTATGTACATATATACATACACAATGTTCATGGTTTACAATAGTTCTCCAAGTAATTTTGAACCATTTTTCCTGGTCCAAGCATCCTACTGTGTTCAATTACGCAAAAATTAAAATTGAAAAATTGCTGGTTCTTACTGGCAGCATTAGCAATGTCTTTTTTAAACACATTTTCCCTCCGACTTAGTGATAGGCAGGTCGATTCACTGGTCAAGGCTCCCTGCGTTCTAACTGCTACCAAGCTGAGAAGATGAAGGCAAGAATATGTTTCCATCTTTTCAAACTGCTGGAGATCTCAGTCCGCTTGGAGGAAAAGGACCAGCTACCGGTCCTGCAGTAGCCCTGAGTGTTGAAAGGCCAGGTTATCCATCCAGAGGCGGCAAATTCAGATCTGCTCTCTTGGGTTCCTGGCCATAGATGGCAGTGTAACAGCTGGGGGGTAAAACTTATGATCTCCCAGCGATGTGCTCAGTGCTTAGACATCTGGAGCACTTAGGAGCCCCTGCCGCCTACTTCAGATGTACTGCATGTAATGTAAAGCCCAGTAAACTGACCAGAGCTGGTCAGTGTGTTATTCTGGGGGTAGTTTTGTGTGCACTTTAATGTGCAGATTGATCATGAGCTTATAAATACTGTACAGGAACCCTGTTGGGGAGATGCTGCCCTACATGATGTAGGTCCCCAGCTGGAAGTGCTTCTTCTTTTAATCTGCACTTGATCTTTCTCAACCACACAGCATCACAAACATCATTTTTCTCGTTTTCCATTACTTTCCATCTCTCTGTCTCTCTCTCACACTCTCTCTCTCTGGCACACACACACACACACACACACACACACACACACACACACACACACACACACACACACACACACACAC
>JBBPDE010000002.1:1263406-1273957 GCA_037974605.1 Nannopetersius ansorgii
GTGTGTGTGTGTGTGTGTGTGAGAGAGAGAGAGAGAGAGAGAGAGAGAGAGAGAGAGAGAGAGAGAGAAAGAGAGAGCTGTAAGGCAGTTAACAAGAGTAACACAGAGAGAGGTAGAGAGAGGTAGAAAGTGAGAGAGAGAGAGAGAGAGAGAGAGAGAGAGGGAGGAAAGATAAGAGAGAGATTAGAGAGGTGAGACGGGCTCTGCTGGTCAGTGTCTGCAGGCGTGTTTGTTTGGTGGCGGTGTAATGAGGCGCTGGTTGCCGTGGTGTGATGTAAATGAGGTCAGTGTTCTGCCGCTTCTCTGCCAGCGCCATCCTTAATTGTCTTCTTTGATCTGTGGCTAATTCAGCTAATTAGGAGCCCATTCTCAAAGCAGGGCATTTTGCTTTGCTCTCGCTGAATAAAGAACCACGCCCCGACCCCTCCCTAAACCTCCACACACACACACACCACATGCTGGGCTACGGCGTCCACTCAGCTCTGACTGAAGCAGGAACCCGACGACAGACAGATGAACAGTCACAAGCGATCAGGCAGCATGGCTGAGCACAGATGCTGCCTTCACACTCCATATGAACACACACTCGAGTGCAGACAAACACGAGCCCGCCGAGTCAGATACGTGCATTAAACACCAGCCCCCTGCCTTTTGGCCCAGATTCGCTCTTAAACACACACACACACACACACACACACACATTTGCAAATAACTCCCCAAACTCCAACCAGCTCTTAGAAATCAGAGCAAATAACTCCCCAAACTCCAACCAGCTCTTAGAAATCAGAGCAATAATCAGCCATAAGAAAAGCATTTGGATATTTTATACAAATTATTTCTCACTTGTAGCTCATTGAGAAGAGCCGAGAAAGTCTGTTGAAATTCTTAAGAATTTAATTTAATGAAAAGTCCAACTCTGTTTTCAGAGCAAAAACCATCAACGACACTGAAGCAAGTCAAACCTACCTGTTGGGAATGGAAATATGTTCATAATTTACATCATTTCTTTTATATATATTATAGCAAAAGACTATAGTAATAATTCTTTGATTCTAAAGGTCAAGGCCCTAAGCTTATTATTCAGTTATAAATCTTAAGACTTATTAGAAGTAACTGCTATCTAATCTGTAAGTTATGTAGCGAGCAATTGAACTGCGAGGAAACATCTGGTCTCAAACCTCTTGACTGTAACGATCCAAAGAAAACAATGTATCTCCCTACAGCAGATGAATACAGCCACTAGCCTTTCTTTTGTGAATCTTTTGTGATGAATGAACCAACAGAAATGCTTAAAAGTGACTTGAAATGAAAATGCGTTACATTAACGTACAATACAAACGATATATTAATTAAATTTAATCATTTTGAGTGCATCACTTTGGCGATATTTATACTTCTTTGGATCTCTAAGATCTCGCAGTTCTGCATTAAATGAAAACAATTATTTGGGGTATTTTCACAAAGGGCTAAGGAGCAGCATCACTGATAATCCCATTTTGTTAAAAAGAACAAAATACTAATTATGTATAGATATAGCCCAGGCCCAGTGGAACAATGATACTGTCCGTCAGTGAAAAATTCAGTCTTGTTTTAAACCAAATGCCTAATCAGTGATCAGTATCAGTGAGCCGAACAGAACGCTTCATTTGAGATCTAGACTGGTGACCTATACTACTGTCAAAATGACAGCTGCATCTGTTATAAACATCTGCACTTGATTAGTCTGGGGTCCGCAGTCAGTCAGTATCCTCAATTCCAGCACCACACACTCATTTCTGCTTCAGGCCATAAATGCATGCATGTATTCTCTTTTTTGCCATCCCAGGCCTGTATGAGTTTTGCAGTTTGTTCTTTGGTATAAGCAACGCACCAGTGTGTGAAATTTAGTGACAGTTTTTCTGTGCACATGAGAGGCTTCCCAACACAGTGACTCGCTGCTGCAAACGTATAGAGAAAGAGGGAGCATCTCCGCCACTGATGTCGCCTGTCAGCACGGGTTACACGGGAAAAAAACGGAAGCAGAAATACCAGCAGAGGCGAATCTGATGCCTGTGGAGGGTGTTACTCTGCAGTGGTAAAACATTCCCCTCAAAGGACACTGATCTGCTTTGAAACAGAGGAAACATTGTGTTCCCACAGCAGAAACTCTCTCTCTCTGTCTGTCTGTCCTTCTCTCTGACTCTCCATCTCTCTCACTTTCTCTCCTTCCAGGCACTAAGCCATTAGTGCCTCTCACCTGTGGGCTCAATACACAGCCTGCCTCTGAGACAGGCTATGGGGAATTCTGCTCTTCGCACACATCAGCAGAAGCAAAGCTAAAACTGAAAAAAGTCTCACAGCAACCTTGAAGAATGGCACATCTTTTCCCCAAGCAGAGAAATAAAAAGTTCTTTCAGGACGCCGATTCTGAACTCTACACCCCGCTGCCCTGGTACTGGTTCACCGTATCTCATCTGCAACTGCGGAAGCAGGTGTGTATCAGGGAGGGAAATAAAGCGAACTGTGCAAGTTTCCTGCAAACTTCCGAAAACGTGTGGATTTCAACGAATGTGTGAAAACTCCATTTTAGAGAGGATTCTACTGTCTTGATATGTAACTTCATATTATACATTTTTACATTATAGGCTCCAATTGCACATTAGACTGCTATTGCTTTGGTCAGTAAAAAAGACCTGGCCTAAACCAGGCTTGTCAAAAAAGGGTAGGAATGGTTTTCAATCTGATCAGTCAGGAGCACACTTGATTCCACTTGGTCTCAGTCTTTAAACAGCTCGTGTTCTTGTGCTCACACTAGTCCTTCATGAATTAGACTCGACACCCCTGGTGTAAAGTAACTGAGAAAACAGGCCAAACTGACCAAACTGATGCCTGGTGTTTACTGATTAATGCATCATCCTTAAGTGGTGGAGCTAAAAGCTCAGATATCTTTGGGCCAGCTGATTAGGGAGTTTTGGCCTGTGATCAGAAGGTTGTGGTTTCGAATCTCAGGACAGCCAGTGGTACCTCTGAGGTACACTTAAGCAATATATTTCTCCCACACATTGCTCCCCGGGCGCCCCGGTTGGTGGCAGCCCCCTGCTTCACTTGGTGAATGGGTTAAATACAGAGAAAGAATTTCACACTGTGTGCTGCGCTGTGGTGTGAGAACAAATGACTAGTAAGGGCCACTTTACTTTGTCATATGAAAACCATATTTACATTGTTCCGAATGAATATCATGAGATTCCAGCAGTTCTAGGTTCCCTGACTCACAGACAACTCTCCAAACACATCATGTCTCGTTTCCTCCCGAGAGTCTTCCTGCTCTTATTACTGGGAAGGTTCTCCCTTGCTGCTGTCGCCTTTGGCTCGCTCACCGGGGATTTCAGGCTCAGGAGGGGAGCCCGGTTTTGGCTACTGCATGTAAAGGAGCTGAAAGATGTGTCTGGAGGCTTTCCCTCGGATCAATACTAATCGCCGGTAATAGACTGCAAAAGCATAGCTCGCAGCTATTTTCCTGGTTCCAAAGAGGAGCGTTTATGCTCAGGTGTGACCAGACCCAACCCAATATGCCTTGAGGTCATTTCTTTTATGTAATACTGTGATAATATTGTCACATTATTATTGCTGTTATCATTAACCAAATATGTGGGACTCTCGCCCAAAAATAGTTTTAAAGATAAAACCACCACCGATAACACTTGCTCCTCGCTCAAATTTTCAAAAGACTTTAAGTCAAACAGAGCAAACACATGCAATGTAAGAAAAGGGAGCCAATATACTCCAAAACAAAGGGGTGCATAATAATACAGGCCAGGAGCTGCCAAAGCTGCGAAAGCATGCAGCCGGAGCGCAGATAGATCCCACGCCAATCGGAGCATGGCCTTTTAGCCCAGATCTCAGCCCGAGATGCCGGTTTGACAGACGATGTGAGCTACAGTGACATTTCTCCTTAGCACGAAAGTGTGTATGTGTGTGTGCTGGGAAGAGGCCAGAAGGATGTGTTACAACCCGAACGACGCTGCCAATTTGCAGCAGGCTGTCGTTAGTGTATCTGCAAGCACGCTTGTGCACTCCCTGGCCTAACCTGCAGCCCAGACAAACAAGCGCTGCTCTCTCTTATTCATTCATGGGCTCATTAGCATCCTGCCCATTAGCGCTAGCATTGCTGCCTTCCCCCGGCCTGTCGACCAGACAGCCTGTCTGTCAAGGAGAAAGGGCCGATATCCCCTCCTGAAACCCTAATGCCGTCTCTATCCGCTTCCTCTAAAACTTTTTTTTTCTACTTTCACGCTCCCTGGGGTCCAGCAATCGTCAGGCGCCCTGAGGATGGAAACCGACGTGAATGGGTTTCGGTGGG
Source organism: Nannopetersius ansorgii (assembly GCA_037974605.1). Lineage (NCBI taxonomy): Eukaryota > Metazoa > Chordata > Actinopteri > Characiformes > Alestidae > Nannopetersius > Nannopetersius ansorgii. The sequence continues at coordinate 1,267,746 of JBBPDE010000002.1, forward strand.
AATGCTAATGCCAGGCAAAACCTGGAAAAGCGCAAGATACTGAGGGATGTAAACATTTAAATGACTGCACTTTTAAACTCAGACAACGAGCATCAACAGCTTTTCTTGCTGTTCAGCTTATTCACTAATGATCCTAAGCCAGGCAAGAAATATTAATTAATTTATCGATGCATGTGTTTATTCGATTTATATAGCCCCTTTCTGTATCATCATATTACATATTGCCTAATAACAAAGATCTACACCTCAAAAGTCTGGAATCACAAGTATTTGTTTTTACAGAACACCATTACATTATTGCAGAAACACTGTAAACAGTACATGTGGCTGCATATTAGGTACGTCTTTGATCTGGGATCAAAAATTAAAGTGGCTTTGAAAGAATTCATTTGAAAATACACAACAGTGTAATATTTAAGCACAAAATCCAATTTGCACCACTTTGAACCATCCTAAATTGTAACAACACCCTCAAGCAGACAGGATGCGTTCTGCTGGATTGTGGAGCCTTGTTAGTGGGAATTAAACGATTCTAGCGGTTCACAGAGTTGGGTGGATCCCACCCTTAGATCCCTCCACCCATACAAAGCCCATAGCTACCTAGAGCTCTGTGCTAACAAGCATTTTGTCTGTCAGGTTTGTTGTAATTAATTCAATTAGAGAAATGCAGGGGCAGATGGCAGCGGAGCAGGGAAAGCATCCCTCTAAGACGGCCCTGGAACTTTCCACAGGGGGCCGATACAGATGTGAGACATCCAACATCAGGTAGTGCTTTCCAACATGGCCTGACACACACACACACACACACACACACACACACACAAATATATATATATATATATATATACACACACATTTTGTTTTACACACACATACACATGCATGCATAAAGACACACACACACCAGTGTGCTTCCAGTCATGGCTACATTTCACAACCTGCAATTCACGGAAGGATTTGAAATTTCAGCAACTTGGTTTTGTGCTTAAAAATGCATCTCCAGCCGGTCATTGCCACGGGGCAAAACTCTGCTCAGAAGACCCGTCCTGAATACTGACAGTGTGCTCATGTTTGGTGGACAAAGCCCCGTCTGGACGGCATTTTCTCCGCCAGAACGGCTCGTTTCCATGTCTGTAAGGACATAAAGGCCCGTCACACACACTCTGCCTCAAAATGACCCCAGAGAAGGGCGTGCGCTATCAATAGAAGGTAAGTGAAATTTCCCGTTAGGAGAAATGACTAAAATTAGATGCTTACGTCTGCACCATTAATTTCAGTACTGTATGTGTGCCATGCAAGCTCATGTTGCTCTTTTTAGGTTCCTTACTCACCAACAAAACCCTCGACAGACTGAATCATTGATATAAGACACAGTTTTTGTTTTTCCCCCTTCAGTAGCGTTTCAAGGGTGACGTCAGAGATTTTTAAATAGTTATGTCATGTTCTGCATGCACTCGTACTTAATGCCTCTTATGGCGTGATGTGGGAATAGTGGTGTAACAACATGTAAAACATGCGAGAGTGGTTGTTGGCAGGCGGCTCCGCGGAGAGCAAGAAACAGCTAAACGTAACAGAGAGGCTGTCAGGGAAGCGGGGCAGCCAGGCGAGCCAGGCAATGCTCTGATTGGACCGGACCCTCCTGGGCTCCATCAGAGCCGCATCAGACTACGCTCTCCCACCTCGTGACAGATGGTACTGGAGAAGCTTGTGAGCAATCAACAGCTCAAAACGGCCAAGATGATGGAACAGGGCTTGACAAACAGGCCTGTTTAATAGTAGTTTGAAGGTCAAAATACAGTACAGCTGGTCAACTCCTTATTTCCTTCACTGGTATGTGATTAGTCCTTCAAATCCCACTTTAAAGATTCTAATTTGTTTATTATTTGAACTCATGTCTACCAAAAAAATGCAAAATGCTATCAAATGCAAAATGGTTCATAATGATTACCAAGATATCAAAGGGTCCATCCCCTATATTTACTGAAATCCAGTTACATGATGACACCTGTGTAGTTTTGCATGCCAAAAAAAACAAAAAACACTTTTTCACAATAATTTCTATTCGTTTGAATAGCTGTGCCACTAATAATGTGCAAATCCTGAAATGCTCTCTGTTCTGATTGGCTGCGTTATACTGTGCCTCTTTCAAAAGGCAGTACAGGCTAAGGAGGTGTTTATAACTCAAATCATGTGAAAGGTCAGAGCTAAACTACCGTAGACAGAACAGGTGGATATATGTCATTTTGAATTTGTATTGATTTCTATGTTTTTACAGTTTAGTTCACACAAGCAGGCTGAAAACTTTTTAACAGTGTTTACACACTTCATCGGACTCTTTCATTTCCAAACGGTGAGGACAATCTGGTTTTCCATAATAGCGGCGCTTAGTAGGATTTTTTTTTTTTTCACTTTTTTCTTCAGTCAAGCATTGTTCCAAATTAAAGCTCAATATGAAGAGTCTGTTTAAAACATTCGCAGTTAGATTTGTTTTTTCTCTTTGCAGAAAACTTCACAAATAGAGGATTCGGTGACTGAGAGAGATAATGTCAACTTTTAAAAAAACTTAAAACCTACAATGGCTCATTTAAGAGTACACTCAAGCATTTCATGTTAACTTATCTGCACCTCTTCCGATTCCTGTGTGAGAGAAAGAGAGAGAGAGAGAGAGAGAGGGAGCGAGAGAGACAGTGAGAGAGAGAGGGAGCGAGAGAGACAGAGAGAGAGAGAGAGAGAGAGAGAGAGAAAGAGACACAGAGAGAGAGAGAGAGAGAGGTAGAGAAGTAGAGATAGAGAGAGAGAGAGAGAGAGAGAGAGAGAGAGAGAGAGAGAGAGAGAGAGAGAAAGAGAGAGGTATAGAGAGAGAGGGAGAGAGAGAGAGAGAGATACTGAGATACAGATGCCAAAGTTGGATGGTGCGGTGCTGCCCCGCGGCTCAGCGCTGGTGGGGAAGAGGCTGATCCTGCCAGCAGCCCCGGGGGTGCAGAGTGTGAGTGCCCATTAGCCTGATGGGACCTGGCGGCTTGGCAAGTCGGCACTCAAACACACACACACACAGCCTCCGTCTCCCAACCTGCTAATTAAAACCGCCACACACAGACACTAGGCCCCACCGCTGATCGGAACTTAATGAGGATGCGCTGGGCGTGGAGGGCTTACAGCAAGGTGTTGCTCAGTAGATCAGCAAAAAGGAAATCATTCATAATGACCAGGGAACTGTCCAACTCGGAACCGCCTTCGTCCCACCTCAGCGCAACCCCACATGTTGGAGATTAGGGAGAAAACAGATGCCCACAGTAGGGTAGTGCTTGTTTAAAAACTCTTAAAAAGTTGTTGGTTCATATATTTGAGTTTATATCCAACATTACATCCAAATGTAACCCAACACTAATAATGCTGGAAATTACATGAAAGTGCAAAAAAAAAAATCACTGACCTTTCCAATTATCAAGGTGCCTCATTTTTTTAAGTGATTTGAAAGCATTTCACACACACACACACACACACACACACACACACACACACACACACACACGCTCTTACTATGACCACCTCAAAGAAAATGCTTCCCTCATTCAGAGTGGGAGTTCAGAGTTTTGCTTGAGTGGAATTTTCCCCACTAAGCAGTCAGCTCCAATCGCAAATGCAATGTTCTAATGAATTTTCATCAATGCCCTATCAATGTCTCATGATGTACCATTGAAATCTTGCCTGGTAAAGTGAAGTGAAATATGCAATGTAATTAGCCACCAGCTCAAACGAGTGCTGAAACCCAGATGGGAAAACTTGCGACAGGATGTGTGCAAACAGAGAAGGATGAGACAGAAGTGGTGGGGGGGGGGGGGCAGAGATGAATACGGAAAGATCTAGAAGGAAACGCATATGCATAGTAGAGCAAGAGACATTTTTCTCCCGTGTACAAGGAAGCAGTTCATCAAATTAACATCGGGCCTAAGACAAAGCAATTTGCTAAAGGGAGGGCCACTATCGGTGACAAGTTCGCACTTTCCCAATAAGCAGACTTGCCTGTTTGACAAAAGACATTGTCTGATACAAATGTTTTATTCATGCCACTGCCTCCGCCGCCAGCACACTCGCCTGTCAGCAGACGAAAGGGAAAGCGGAGAGAAACAGACAGCGCTCGCGCCGATCGCGCCTGAGACGAGAGCGCCCGCTCTCAGGCTGAATCAATCCGCTCTGCAGTGCAACACGAGCCAGATGCAGACAGCTGATCTTAATGCAGTGTCCTCAGTCAGAGGGGACTCGTTTTTCTCTGCTAGTGGCACCTCCAGCGGCTGAGAATCAACCAGGGTAGCAGGGACTTGTGGTCGAGCTGAGGCCTGCTTAAAGCTCCAACCAATCACTCCAAATTAACAGGTTGGCACCGACAATTTGGTGCCAAAACATCTGAGCCGCTTGCTTCTTGCTCTATGAGCCCATCAATACAGCAAACAGGCGAGCCGGCAGTCCCAGAGTACTCTGGCAACTCCAATCCTGGGAATGTCTTGCCCGGTTTCAAGCATCCATGGGATTCCAGCTCATTAAGTAATTATCAAGCTCTTCATGATCATATGTGCTGAGGCAGGACCATAAGTTAGAACATTCAACTTTAAAAACTTTTTAATGACCTAGATTTTCACTGGATCAAGCCTCAAACATCAAAACAGGTAGGACAGGGCTTTGGGTTGATAGAGTACAAAATGAAGGTTGGGGTCCACTGTGATGAGTCAATCCATTATTGTCTCCACTGAGCTATTTTTCTCAAAGAGTGCTGGCACCTCGACCCTGATAATGCCCCCCTGTTGGAGTCCAGTGATGAGACAGTTTGGTGCAGTCTGGCACACCTCCAGCAGGCCTCTCTCAAACTTCTTGAACCCCAGGAAGCATAGGTATAGAAAGAGAAGACTGGACAGTCATTCTCATCTCACTGCAGGACACGGGTTTTGTATTCAACTCTGGCCCACAGGGTGGCTGGAAAACCCCAAAACTCATTTAAGCTCATTAAAGCACCGTTTAAGGTGGCATTTGCAGTTTTTCACCGAATATTAAAATCTGGCCATCATCGCTATTTATTTTTAGGACTGCCAGTGATTGCCCAAATGCCATCCACTTGTTCACATATAGAAGAAGAGTCACTTACTGAACCTAGAGTCACTTATTGATCCTAACACAGCTGTAAAATCATAAAAACAGAACTAAGCCACAGAAAAATGAAGACGCCAACTCCCTCATTAACACACTGTTACTGCGTATTCTTCCGCCCCACGCCACCAAACTAGTTTTCCCACATAGTCCATAAGAATGACGTTAATGTCGTAAGCGGAAACACTCCTGTCTCAATGTTCTAGCGTTTTTATGTGAGTAAGTGTCATAAACCCAGCCCCCCCACCCGTATATGTGCATGTCTATAGATACAGCTTCAGTACTAGTGGTGCCATTATTGTTTACAGAACAAGTGTCATTTTCACGGCTTTTTTCTGTTAAACAGCAAAGAGTGCCGGACAGTGCTTGTGGGACATCTATGAATAAATCAACAGCAAACTAACAAAAGCAAACCGCAGATTGGAAAGCTCCAGTTCCCCTGAGAGTCTCCACTGTAACAGGAATTCATGAACTGCACTCAGATAACAGAACTACTGAATGTATATCCATTAAATGTGATATATGCACTTACTGGTTGGAACATGATGTGGCGTTTGCTTTCTTTCTCTTTTTCAGGTTCAGGTGCCCTGCGTTCACTTCATGAAAATAATGTTATATTTATAATACATTAAGAATTTACAATTCTTATTTCTGGAACGTTGCCTTGTTACGTCCCATGCCGTGTATAAATGGTCCGTATAAACAAGTCTGGACTACAGCGAATTCATTACGAGATGAAATGCAAATGCTGGTCTAATTCCACTGTTCCAACTTAAGCCGCTCTAGATCTGCATTCATTAAGTTACTCAGGTTACGCAGTACAAGGCCGGAGAGGAGAAGAGCACATACGAACATCTGCTATCAGGTTTAACTGGAAAAGACACTGGAAACGTGTCTTCACGTAACCAACAGCTTCACCCTTCAGCGAAGAACACTCACAGACAGCGAAGGGCACCAGGGTCTAAGCTCAGGGTCAGCTGCTTGACAGCCATGGTTGCCAGTGATACATTTTTTAAAGATTTCTAACATCTGCCCCCCCTCCCCCATTTTAAAACTGTTTTTGTGGAACACGC
>JBBPDE010000002.1:1339154-1352672 GCA_037974605.1 Nannopetersius ansorgii
TGACTGTAAGACTGTCCCTGTAACTAATGACTGTAAGACTGTCCCTGTAACTAATGACTGTAAGACTGTCTCTGTAATTAATGAGTGTAAGTTGCTCTGGAAAAGAGCATCAGCAAAATGCCCCCTTTACCCTTTAAATGAATAGAACTGTATTGACTTAAATGTGGCTTAAGCACCTGAAAGGCTGCTCATGAATGCTGTTACCACAGGAGCAGATAAATGAAAGGCTTTTGGCTTTATTCCTAAGGTAGTACTAACACTAAGTATTAATGCAAACATTTACCTATATTGCATAAAAACATGTGAAAGAAGTGTGAAGCAGCATAATCCTTTCAACAAGCTGTAGGATAAAACCTCTTCATTGTATTAAAACAAAAATGTTCATATAGTCAGATTCTCTATTGAACAGGATTGAATCTCTATACTGATTTAGAAGGTGTCCCAGAAAAAGTGTTCTGCTAACTTTCGTATTCAATTGTATGTTTTGTATTGTGTTTTTGAAACTGAAGACTAACATTGAATTGTTCAAATTCACTGAACAGTGACATTCTTCTGCATCAAGGTATGCCCCCTACTGGTGTCAGGCTTGATTACACAGTTAAAAGCCTGCATCCCAATCAGCATCAGTGTTACAGGATAGGGATCAAACACTAACCCTGATTGCGCTGTCTTAACTGTCATCAGTTTCACAGTGCCATATCACTCTCCTCCAGCTATTTGCAGGATGCTTGACAGAGTATTTGAAACATAACAGTTATAATTCACCTACCCTGAGACGTTTTGACAGGTTATGCTCATGAATAAAAGTCTTATAGTTTCATTTATAGCTTTTTGGGGCACATCATAGTCACCAGTGGGAAAATTCTAACCCTGTCCTCTTTGTTGTTACCAGTATTTTGAAATGTCTTTATGAGTTTCAGCAAGTTAAGCATTAACAAAAGAGTTAGTTGAGTAAAATGAGGTCACTTTTTAAATCATAATTACATTAGTGGGAAATGTGTAAAAAAAAAAAAAAAAAGTCACGCCAATAAAAAAAAATCTAATTAATTACAAGCTCTTAAATTAAACATTTTGGTTGTAAAAGTGTAAAGGTTTTTAATCAACACTACAGACTTTCAGCATCTCTTTTATTCTATTTTACACTGTTTGTGTGCAGTAATGGACACAGCAATCAAAAACATGACATTTTTCTGTTTTGTTTTGGTTCAATAAAGTATAGTTAATTTATACACACATACATACATATGTATATTCACACATATATCCATATTTATAAACAGAGCAAATATATATAGTACTTTGTACATATATGTTTATAAACATTTTTACTATAATCATAAACATAAATTCATATCACACATTCATATTGTAGATTTATTACTGTACAATATATTTGCCCAGTATATTGTTCATCGTATCCTTTAATCGCTGCTGTTGTTTTAATTGTATTGTACTTGAGAGACACCATCTGCCGGAATCAAATTCCTTATATGTGCTCGCTCACATACTTGGCCAGTAAACGCAATTCTGATTCTGATTCTGATTCTGATTCTGATAAAGAAACGCAGTCTGGAAGCCTGCTACCCAGCCTGGTCTGTACACAGAGGTATATCACAGGAGCTGGTTAGGTCCGGCCCCCGTGACACGTAGATTGGCCGCCCGATTGACACGGAGCTAGCCCAATCATATCTTTAAACTCCTCCCCCTTTGGCTCTGTGCCAGTGTGCAGTATTATTGGATGAAATGGAGAGAGAAAATGTAAAAGGGGTGCAGAGAAACCACAAGAGTGAAAAATTGGCAGATGCTGCCAAATGTGCCAAAATTACAGACATTTTTCTGCAGGGTCTTCATCAGCTGGTGACTGTGCTGATGGCAGCAGGGAACCTACAGTAAGCTGGACTGCTTTCAGAACTCTTAGGCTAAGTTATGAGTAAAGGAACCCATTAACCACCCTTGGCAAATCTGTGCCATACTAGACCATTAATAGTTAATGGTGGGATATAAACTAGCTGTTTGGTGATAGCACCGTTTGTGCTGATACATTTATGAACATTTACTTTAATGACACTGCATTCAGAAACATAGACTTTCATATGGAGTTGGTCTCCTTTACAACTGCTATTAAGTTTCTTTCCCCCATGCAACGTCCCCCATGACGCTTCTGAAACTTGTTTTTCTATAACAAACTGGACAAAACATGAATGTCCTGCAGTGGCAAATAGCTTTGGTTTTATATTGGGTTTGATTACATTGAGATTTACAGAAATATTTGAACTGTGTAACTGTGTTAAAGGGAACACGTCTGTTAAAAAGCTACTTTTTTAGTTTAAAATGTTTGCAAACCAAATATTATTTCACATTTGTTCATATAGCAGTACAGAATGATCGCTTTATATAGGGTTATATGGGGTTGACTTGAAATTGGGGACACTGATGGAACGATTTAAATTTTATAGAGATGACATGTGTTCATGCTGAAAATATTGCTTTCAGCAAAAAGAGATTACTTTTTAGAACAATATACAAAATCTGAAAAATGTAAATTTTTCCAACAATTTACTATTAAGAAGTCCTGCTGAAAAATAACTTTCATAGTGAGGGACAGGCCAAAAGCCCTTCTTTATCACCACAAATGCAAACGCAACCATGGACAATATTTAGTTTACTCAATTTTGATGTAGTATTGATGATAGAAAACATACTGATGTTATGTTTTCAAATTATGCATGTATCTGGTAATATAGTGACTTTATGATAGATTATTTCTCTGGGACGCAAAATGTACCGACTCCACGGAATGACCCATATCTATATCTATATAGAGAGAATATATGTCTTCCATTTAGTTCATTTTGCAAAAACAGGCAACAAGATAGCTGAGGAAGGATCTGTCAACAGGTGTTGTGTTACACGTGGTGCTGTCTGTTTGAATTGTGAATGGAAAACTCATAAATCACTTTGTCTTTTGTTCAGACATAACTGAATAGCAAATCCCTGGGCTTTGCTTTAATTAGAATGTCAGGCGTGTTAAGACACTGACAGTAATCCATGTGGAGCTGCAGAGCAGGAGTTTGAACCTCAGTGTAATTGCTCTGGGCTCCTGCTATCGCTACTCCCTCCATCCTTCATCACAGAGCACGACGTCTGTTGTTAAATTACAGTGTCAGAGGAATTACGGCATCATGAAGAAACGATCCGCTCACCAAAACTTTGGGTAATCATGACGGCGACTGCATGTCGGTTACTGTTTAGAAAGTGGATGAAGTGTTTAAAAAATCAGTTCCAGGTGATGTATGTAAGTGTATACAAAACAACAGACGCTCCGGGCAATATCATTAATGAGAATCTATCCGGCAATTTTTCTTCTGACAAACTTCCATCCTACTCAACACCATGCTGTGCAAGTTTTGATCAATTGCTTCTTAAACTCAACTGTCAGAAATGAGACTATAATTCAAGAAGAACAGACCCACTGTCACGATCAGTGGAGGAAAAAACGTGTGTGTGTGTGACTGCCGTCAATAAGGGACAATAGACTAAAAGTGTGCCGTTATTTTTGCTGTTGAGGTATTTTCGCTGTTATTTTCGCTACTCTGTAAACTTACAGCAATTATAAACAGTTTACAGTAAAGGGCTGTGTATTTACGACGCTGGTACTGCAATTCAGAACAATACAATAATCCAGAACACTGTTTTCTATTAAAGTAGAAACGCTTGTTGTTAAATCACGATCATTGATTTTCTAAATGGAAATAAACACACATGCTCTAAAGGGAACTCACATTCTTTTAGTGTACAATTTCTACTTTTTTTGACATTTTATGTACCATAACTGTTGCGAAGGCCACATTTTGTATTATATCTCTAATGTGTTAAATTCAAGGTAGTATTTATTCTACTTAAGCGTTAATTTTGCTGTGTAAGTCCAAGAATTTAATTACTGTTACGCTGTTGTCTGTACAAACTTTTAACTTGAAATAAACAATTATTGTGCATTCAAATGTGTAGACATGAGCTTTCTGTATATGACGTTTATTTTTATTAATGTAGTACGATGCCTTTTTCATGTGACTGAATGGTCATTCATGTATTTCCATGTATTTCCTGTACACTGTAAATGAAACACCTCGAAATTATAAAGTAACAGATTACACAACTTTGCCTGAGTTGACTCAACATGAGGACACTAGAATTCACACAGATTAGTCAAAGGTTCTTCTGTCTTTTAGCTCTGTTTCTTTAGTTTTGAACTTCTGGGATTCTTTCCACCACACAGTCGGTACAAAATTATAAAACATACACTTTAAGATTAAGCTAGTTCACCAAACCGGGGCTCAGGACTACTAAGGCATTAAATATCAAAAATGTTCAAATCCTATTTTTGGAACTTTATTAAACTTTTATTCAAAATAATGTGTGAGTCCATTAAACCCCAAATCAAACAATAGAGTGAGGTAATTAAACATTGAATATATGTCTTATGTAAATCAGATGAACTTATTTTTCAATGGCCTAAAGTTAAAAAATAACAATAATGTACTGATTATAATAGCTGTATGAAACTAAAACACATAAACATATTATTAAGCATCTAATTTACCTAGTTAGCCATTAAACCTCATGCACAACTTTAAATGAGTTCTTTAAGCCCAAAACTCTTTGTCTGATTTACTGTGGTGTGAACTAGTCATAAAACTTAGAACACCATCATGGCTGGTATGGAACGAAACATGTAAACCACACTCAAACACACTTTTAGGCTTAGAATAATGTGTTAATACAGAAACTTGTAAAACCACAGAGGATGCTGGGAAGCTCCGCCCACAGTGCTGCACTGTTCTGACGCAGGGTGTTCAGGACTGCACCATGTACTGAACACTCTCACTAAATACTCAGTAAAATATTTGCTCAGTACTAACAATTCGACCATTTCAGGCTCTTTAATAAGAAGCACCAATTTTGACTCACAATTTTTAACTACAGTCTTGATTTTTATCTTGGACACGATCTGGATCTGAACTATTAATTTGTTTTTGTTTACAAAATAGATGGTGCATTAGCTTTAGCACTTAGCTAAAGTAAAATGCAAAGACCTCAAACACCTCAAAAAAACTAATTTGTTTGTGTTAGGAAAGAGTAATTGATCACAGTGTTTGGCTTCTATGAACTTTTGACTAAACAAAAAGAAAAAATATTAAAAGATACAAACAATTCTCTGCTGTGCTTTGAGTCTGAATGTTTCCAGTGCTCTTCAATGTTGCACTGTATTCCACTTTCATTTGAGCTTTGTTCTTGTTACAGCAGGATATGGCATTTTAACACGACTTTGCCTGTATGTGGTTTCTGAACCACAGGCCTAACAATAGCTTATGTGAAGATAATGGAGCGTTTTTCTTGAGGTTGAGTCATGGAGCTTTATATGAGCTTCTGTGGTCACTTCTTGGTGTGAAGGGGCGAGTTGTAGTTGGGGCCTGTTTCCTCTGTGAGCGAGGGGTGTCTGCTTCTTGTTTGAAACATGTTGGACAGTTTTGTTGAATCCAGTCATTCATAACTGTCCATAATATGGGTGTCTCATCCCAAACATAATTTGTGATTATGATTGTTTCTGGTTGCTGTAATGGACAAATGGTCCTCCTCCAAATCATTATTTTATAACCACATCTACATTTGTACTGACAGTTTTCCAGTTTTTAGATACAGTAAGTGCATTTACATGTACACCAAAACAAGCGCAGTCATTATTAGATTTTGATGATTATCTGATCAGTGTCTTTAATAGTCAGGTTATCAGCATACTGTCATTTTTAAGATTGGGTCAATGTTATAAAGATAACTGGTCTTTAGATCAATAATAGAGACTGTCTTCACTACTGTTTTTTTCTCTAAATTCTGAAGACGAGTGACTGCACAAGACAGTAAAAGGTACTGAATGTGCCTGAATAATTGTGTTTGCTAAGATTTATTAAGACCACAGCTTAATACAAAAGCTGGATGAAGTTCCATCTGCTGACTGCATGCCTGTGAAAAGACAGTAAAATTATGGAGTCAGGCAACAGGCTCAAGACAGACCAGAAGACAAAAGCTCAGTGATGAGGAGATATAGGTGAAGTGAAAGTGACCATTTGTCATACGTGAACACACAACTGCACACAGCACGAAATTCTTCCTCTGCATTTAACCCATTCACCAAGTGAAGCAGGGGGCAGCCAGGAACACGGCGCCGGGGAGCAGTGCGTGGGGACAGTACCTTGCTCAGGGTACCTCAGAGGTGCCTAGCGGTCTTGGGAATCGAACCCGGGCTTTCTGGTCGCAGGGCGAATGCCCTAACCACTAGGTCACCAACTGCCCCAACTGTTGATGAAGGAAGTTCTTTCACAACCAAATATTTTACAGCGATGTAATACCACACACTTTGTGAAACATAACAGATTTTGCAAGGGAACTGTGGCATCACCAGAGCATATTCTGCGCCGCAACTTCTCACGCATGTACAATTGATCCTGAGATTTTTAATGGAGTTAATATTAATGAATGAATAAACAATAGAAAATGAGTGATAAGAATATATATATTGTATAAAGGGCATTTATTAAATACGTATATTTGAAATATTTAATAAATATTAATAACACGGTGCTTCATTTTAATGACTTGGTCTTAAAAACTGCAAAAAGAATACATTCTTATTTATTACCTAAACAAAGCAATGTTCTGTCGGTAGTAGAGGGCCTCTTGTACAAAGCTTTTTTAATCTCAGCATGTATTCCACACGGTGTTGTATTTCAGTCAAGGCAAAAGAAGGGAAGTGGGAAGTGTCAAAAATGTCAAATAATGGATCTGAAATGAATTCATGATCGCAGCCGCTTGTGTTAAGATGCAATCCCTAATGCAACACAAACTCTAAGATATAATTTACATCTAAACTTACTTAAAGTGGTTCAATGCTACAAACTCTCTAGTGCAATAATATATGTATGGCTCAAAAGTATTCATTCTGGGAGGTTTACCCCTCTTTCTCACTATACAGTTGTATCTCTACTAACTGTGTTGTCTCAGATTTATATTCCATTCACACTATATTGTCTATTTATTATATTGTTTATTTTATTGTTTGTGTCATTCCTTACACTTTGTTCAGTGTTTTAACTGCCTCCTGTGCAATAATCATAGGTGCAGCACTAGTCACACTGGAAGGTTTACACTATACAGTTACATTACTGTTACATTGTTGTGGTGTCTATCAATTGTGTTGTCTGTATTGTTTCTGTTATGATGTATTGTTTCTGGAGAAACGTCTAATCACACGATATATGTGTCCACAGCTGCTGATGACAATAAAGTAACCTTAAACCTCAAACCCGAAACACCAGATGTGAGAAAAACCCAGCCATGTTTTCAGTCGGCACCGGGAACAGAGTGTTAAAGCATCTCTTACAGCCCTCTTTGGCTCTCTGTTCACCTCTCTATAGCCAGTTCCTGCTCCCCAGTGGGAGAAAAATCCCATCTCCGCCATCTCCAGCTAATTACACGCTGATGAAGAACAAAACAGCGGGCACACATTCCAATCCCATGCACGGATGCGGCTGCTAAGTAATTGAGTTAGCACAGGTGCAAACACACTGGCGAAAAGGCCTGAGGCACTCGCTGCAAAAATCATTGGCTCCTGGCGGAAAAAAGGCACCAAAGCTCAGAGCAAAAGAGAGTAATGTTCCCTTTAAACTCAAAACGGAAATAAAGACCAGATTTAAACACAGTGTTTGAAAGGCTTTAAAACAAGGATTGTATTGCTGACCTTGCAATGCTATGGAACTGAATACACTCTTCCAGTCACAAATGTGTAGACACCTGCTTATCCAACAGTTCTTTTGAAATCAAGGGCATCAGCAGGGGGTTGGACTCCCCTTTGCTGCAGTGTCTGCCAGTACTCCTCTGAGAAGGCTTTACACTAGATGCTGAACTTATTGCTGTGGGGATTTGGTTGCATTTAGCCACAAGAGCAGGAGCACAATGAGAATAGTGAGGGGAACTGCCGCACATTTGTTGAACCCGACTGATGATCATGGGACCCCAGGTCACCACTATTCTGGGCCTGCAATCACTGGGGCCCTGTGCCAAAAGGCCCTCAAATTGTTTCGGAAGCTCACAACTCTACTACCCCAACCAAGGGCTGCCCCTGCTTAAAGCTCCAGCGAAGATTGTTGTCCCTGTTCTTGTTGTTTACGGACTACAGACTCTCAGCTATTCTTCCAACAAAATTTTAGACGGCCTATCTGTCAATACCCTTGATCATGAAGGTCTTCCCTTTTCTTTCTCTCTGTGTAATCTAGAGTAGGATTGGTTCCTCCCGAGGTTTCTTCCTCCAGCTGAGGGAGATTTTCTTCACTTCAGTTGCCTTTGCCTCACTGAGGACTCTGACCTGGACTCTGTAAAACTGCCTTCTGACAACTTTGTTGTAAAAAGCACTATATAAATGAAATTGAACTGAAGAGCATTAGTGAAGTTAGGTTGATTGATTAGTTGTCCAATAAACACCACATCAGTTTATCCCAGAAATACTGGGTGGAGCTTAATCATGCCAAAATGATGGGTCCACTTATCCATAGCCCAGTGCTGAGGGCTACTGTGTAGCTGCTCCACAACAGAAGTAACAAAACGAATGTTGAGGCGCAGATCACTTTATAATGAGCTTTATATTGCAAACAGCAAACTAAATAAGTAAAGCAGCCTGTTGAATTTGAGGTACATGGGGTCCTCGAGTTACGACACAAATCCTTTCCTTTCGACAGCGATGTGACCTGAGTTTCGGTGTAAGTCGAAACACAGCCTAGCCTAAGCCACTTACCGATCCTAATACAGCTGTAAAATCATAAAAAAACAACTAATCCACAGAAAAAGGACAACTCCCTCACTCATGTGCTGCGTTACTGTGTGTTCTTCCACTGCTCTTCCACTAAGTACGAGGCTAACTTTGTAACGGTGCGAGTGGGAGTGAGACTGTTGTCGAGGAGAGGCTGGAAAATGATCATGTAAAAGTCTATTATGGCTGTTTTTGGAGAGAGGAAGTGCCACTTAAAGCTGCCGTTCTGGTGCGTCATGTCTGTCTGCTCTAATACAGTCTGGTGGCTTTTTGGGTGGCAGCTAATCAGATCAGTTCAAATCAAATGTCAATAACAAGGTCTGATTCTCGCTAAATTCCCACTGCAGTCCCACGACCAGTATCAGACTCGCTGCCATTAAACTGCAACGGGCTGAATTTGTTTCACCGCACGCTCCCCAAATTAAGAGTTGTTGCACTGATGGACTGCATCCTGCACAGAATACTGATTAACAGAGAGAGAGAGAGAGGGAGGGGCAGAGAGAGAGAGCGCGAGAGAGAGAGAGAGAGAGAGAGAGAGAGAGAGAGAGAGAGAGAGAGAGAGAGAGAGAAGGGAGAGAGAGAGAAGGGAGAGGGAGGAAGGGAGGGAAAAAGCAATGTTGTCATTTGCCCTCTCTGATCCCATTCAGTCCTAATAGACTACCTCACACTCTCCGTCTCACCAGAGTCCTGCCTCATAAACACACATTATACACGGCACACTCCCTAATCACCAGCATATGAGTCAATGTCCAATCAAATCATCTCTTCTAACCACCCCATCACTCACTCTTTTACACCTCCAGACACCTTGAGGGCCTTGAAGTCCCCTCACCAACCGCACACTAAAACATTACTCAGAGGGTCTAGAGTAGGAGGTCATCCTCATATGGTTATATGGTTATATTTGCATCTAATAAATCAAGCCTTGATAGCAGTAAGAGATTTAAAGTAAAGCACAGGAAAATTGAAATTGAGCTTTCATAGATTTACAGTTGAATGAAGAAAATGTGATGCTGTGTTATTTATTAGAGTGGTTTTAGTTGTTTCAGGACAACATTTAGCATCAATTCAGAAATGAAGTTTACATTGAAATGAATACAAATGAAGAAGACATCCCTCTCTAAATCCTTCTGAATGTAGAGAGTCAAGTGAAGTGAAGTCAAGTAGGTGTTAATTGTTATGACCATCTATCTACACAGCACACAGTGAAGCCAATCCAGTTTTATGGATGCAGCTACACCGAGATATTATTGTTCTGAATGTAGAGAAAAGAAAAAAGGTGTCAACATTTGTTTTATTCAGCATCAAATTAGTTCTAGGCCGACAGAACTATATTAATACTACAGGGAATCAAACCTTCTTTTGAAAGCAAAAAAAAAATTATTAATTAATATTTAATTAATCTAATTATTAATCTGATTATACTGTATAATTTGATTCATCACTAACAGTTTATATGAATACATGTGATACACGAATACATACAAATTTCAACCTAAACCAGGGAAAGCAAGCAATTCAGGAGGCTTAAGTATATAAAGAGTCACTTTCGGAACTAAAAATTAATTGGGGGCTGTAGGATTCTGCAAGGTCCCATGGATTTAGTAGAAGGGTTTTTTTTAAAGCAAATCCAATTCATCTGTGAGGTCCTAGATGAACTTAGATGAGCTAGTATGGAATCACCCATTATTTCATCCATCGGTTGTCAAAAAACAGTAATGTGATGAACCTCTTATCTGCCATTTTGCAACAGCCCTACACATAAAGCCGATGAAAGGATGTGTTCTCCACAGTTCTGGATAAATTCTCCTGTGCCGCACGCAAACCCGGAATCAGCTCATTGTGAAGTCAAATATTTGGGACAAGTGTGAAAACACCTTAAGGGTTCAAAAAAGACTCAAATCTCTTACTTCAAAGTAAGGCTTTCTCTAAACACTGCAAATGACAGATCCCCCAGGACCTTTGTCAGGGAGCGGTGAGTGTTCGTCCTGGAGAAATTCCCCATCAGCAGGGGCAGAGAGATTTCTTGAGTGCGGCATGGCTAATGATCCGTCACCGTTGTGCACAAACCAATTAGCCCTGCTGACCCCGGAGATGGCTTCAGCATAGAATTTGTTGTACCCTGCACCTTATCACCAATCGGTGAGTGGCGTAGGTGCATCATGAGGCCATATTAGCCGCGGCTAGGGCATCTCTGTGACACTCTGCTCGGAGAGGGAGGTCAATTAGAGTGAGGGATGACCTCACTGCCACTATCTTCACCCCTCTGCTCAGAATCACAAGCAACAATCAGCTCTGCTATGCTAACACTAATGGTTTTGCTGTTTCCGGCCTCCGAAGGCTGACCCCTCTTCAAAGGCACGAACGTCCAGAGATTATTAGCGGCTGCCTATTTTCCAGATATGCTGCTTAAAATGATAATTGGGCTTCAGAGGACAGAGGCAGGAGTGTCACACATCCTCCGGCGTGAGAGACTTTGACACTATGGAGAATAGCTTCTGCGGTTCAGAAGGTAGAAAAGGAGGGAAAGAAAAGGAAAGCTAAGCTCATGGGTTTATTAGAGCAAACCAGTACACAGTGATGTGTGTGTGTGTGTGTGTGTGTGTGTGTGTGTGTGTGTGTGTGTGTGTGTGTGTGTGTGTGTGTGTGTGTGTGGTCAGGGAGTGGTGTCAGGGTATTTTAGGGAGTTTATTCACGTTTCAGAAAACCCTTGTGGCCATACGGGTATTCCTGTCTGGAGCCAGCTTTCTAACCACTATAATAATAATCATAATCGCAGTCATAAATAACATCATCAACTGCTGGACAAACACTCACATACAGCAGGGCCAGAGGCGCTAACTCCAGTTTTTGCATTGCAAATGATACTCTATATTATTTACATAATCGCATTTATATGAAAATACATGAATTTAAAATGGTCAGTGTCACATATTTGTTATTTTAATTGCAACAATGATCCAGAATTAGTTCTTCGTTTTACTGTACATAACTTTTTTGTTGTCGTTTTTTCAACTTCAAACGGCCATGTCGTTGGTTTTCAGCTTTAAATGAATAAAATCTCAGGGGTCTTAGACCTTTGCCGCTGTGTTTACAGAGTCATGCTGAAGGAAACCACTGGTGAAGGTCAATGGGGGAACAGTGCTGTAGATGTGTGTGGTCTACACACACAAGACCTAAACAAGACCTAAATTAACCGTACTAATAACAACTCCCATATCGTGGAACTGTATATAGCAGCATACACACATACACACACACACACACACACACACACACACACACACACACACACACACACACACACACATATAACCTTGTATTCCCATTGGGTAAGCAAGTAAGTGTTGGTCCTATTGTGAATTTGAGTCGCTATGATGCTACAGCCATCTATGGCCAGGAGGCCAAGAGATCATAATTAGCTTCACTCTCTCTGGGTAGATAGGATGGCCTCCTCTCTCCCCCATCTGTCTCAACAGAACTGGCAGATTGCATTCTCCTCCAAGTGCATTGAATGGTCTAAAGGTGTTTTGTAAGAGGAATGGTGGAGAAAGAAACAGATGTACTTCATATTTACATTTTCCAGCCTCCCTACATCCACAGAATTGCCATATTTGGACTATATGGATGTGGGAATAAATGGCATGTATTGAAACAAATAACACACACACACACACACACACACACACACACACACACACACACACACAATGGAAGTCACTTCATAGCTAGGCAACGCGACTATAAATACACACACAGGTGTTTGATGGTTAACTTACCATTTTCTTCATCTTGTATTACTAGAAAAACCTACTTGCAGGAGAAGTGCATTCAAGGATCATGGGACAGTGTGTTAGATAATGTGGGACATGCATATCATATGCCCTGAATGACAAACCTATTAATTGCATTTCCTTTAGAATTTAATTAGCCTGGGGCAGCTGGTGGCCTAGTGGTTAGGGAGTTTGCCCTGATATCAGAAGCTTGTGGGTTTGAGTCCCTGGACTACTAGTGATACCACTGTCTTCACACACTGCTGTCTGGGAACCCGTCATTGGTAGCAGCTCCCTGCTTCACTTGGTGAATAGGTTAAATGCAGAGAAAGAATCTCGCATTGCTCATGTGTGACTATAAGGCACCACTTTACATAGTACAGTTTAGCAGGAGTTAGTGGCCGTATTACAATGTATTACTTGTTCCATACATTTTTGTTAAATGTGTGGATGCTTCCAGGCATTCCTGAATGATATATGAGCTCTTTGAGATATTTAATATCTTCTCTGTTTATATAAAACGCTAAACAGGCAAAGATGACGATCAAGACAGTAAGAAGAAGAGGTTTAATTGACTTTCAGAGGTTTATTGGCGCCCCATGGCATTTGTAATGACTCCTGTACCCCCACAAGCCTGGTTAGGATAAGCAGCTCAGATAATGGATGGATAGATGAGTCGTCGAGTTTTAGTCTCTGCTCCATGGGAAAGATATCAGTGGTGTAAGTGTAATGTTCGTGGATTAGTGTGATTTGTAAAAGCAGACAAGCAGCTGTCCCTCAAGTGACTGAGGACATAAATAGATGATATGATTAGTGCTGTCAAGCGATTAAAATTTTTGATCTAATTAATTACATGGTGTGGCAATTAATTAATCTAATTAATCGCAT
>JBBPDE010000002.1:1367853-1378782 GCA_037974605.1 Nannopetersius ansorgii
ATGCAGAGGAAGAATTTCGTGCTGTTCACACTGTGTGCTGTGGTGTGTTCACGTATGACAAATGGTCACATTCACTTCACTATATTCAAGTCACCTTGCGTCCTCCCCCTTTCCTTCTACACACCCAGCATGACAGAGCAAAGTCTCATGTTCATACTTTTCTCCTGCTCTTACAGACGATGTAACAGTGGTTGACTATATCTTTACCTGGAACAGTGAAGAATTTGTTAGCTGTTTTAGTAAAGACAAAGAATATCTCTCTGTAATATATGAGAAATACAAATAGGTCTTGTTGATGTCAGTCAAGTCAGTTCAATACTGAACCAATTTCACGTGGGAAAAGCATTGTTTCAGACTGCTGGTGGCAGATAAATTTCAGAAAGTGAATTCTTCCATTGTTCTATTTTCCCATTGTTTAAATGTTTTTTTTAATTGTAAAATTCTGCATCTTAAACAGTTAAAAAAAAGACGAAATTTGGTCACACAAGCAGGAAAAAAGAAATATGGTAAAACTATGATTCAACAACACACCATACTCTTCAGGCCAGCCTGTATTTGTAATTTTGAGGTTAAACAGTGGTTAATCATGAGTAATAACATGCTAATAAGAAGCTACAAATTATGAAGTGTCTGTTTAAATAATAATCTTCTGCAAAAGATCCATTTAATGCTATGCTATGCACATAAGAGACGAAAGCTTGGTCCTGAAACACTACTAAGAAAGAGTAATAAGCAAACTTGAAGAGTCTTTCTGTTGTCATTTTAAAACTGAGCCAGAACAAACTATGTTTATACAGCGCTCTGATGCATCCCTCATGCATCTCATTGCCTACGTGGGTTTCATGTTAAAAATGGAAGCAGCCACCGCAGCACGCAGTGTGTGTTTTGTTTGTTTATTCACTCGCAGATAGGCTTGCACGCCCTCCCACTAGAACATCACCTGGCAGAGCTACAGTCCAGCTTTTCTGTGTAGCACCCACCATCAGGCTTCCACCAAACAACATCAGCATGCCAGCGAATTAGGAAATACTTAGAAATTCATAAATGAATTCATAGAAGCTAATGATTCTGGCTTACCACAGATTTATTGTAGGATATTAGCTTGTGAAGACAGTAGGTTCATATCAGCTCGGTTGATTTTTTTTTTCCCTCTTAGAATTTTTGCCTCATCCACACTTTTTCTGAAATCGAGGTCTATTAGCAAGCTATTCCATATTAATTATAATCTGTTATTAATAAACGGGATCACATTTAGATGCCCAAGTGATGTGGAGGGTTGCAATTATTTATGGCTTTAGATACATCTGCTTGTGAGATTAGAGCCTGCCTGAGCCCATGCACGATTAATGTTGATTCATAAATGAGGAACCTATAGAGAAACCTATTAGCACCCCTTACATTTTACTCAGCTTAGTCCAGCAGCTATTTGCACATAGGCAGGATTTTCAAGAAGCCAGTTATAGAAGCCAGTTTCTAATGTCTAAAATAAGATGTACACCCTATCATACATTTGTCATACACCTTTCCAACTTTGGATTTGTGAATTTATAGATTCTGCTGAGAGAAATGTGTGATTTGTATTCACAAGCTTTGCAGTAATTGGGAAAAGCAAAATGTGCAGTAATTTTTACATTTACTCTGACTGTTTTTTGCAGACATATAAGTAATGTGACCCCATTAAAGTAACGTGTGAACACACCACACCGCACCACTTGGTCTCTCTCTGCATTAAACCCATTCTCCAAGTGAAGAAGTGAGCAGCCTATCCACTAGGCCATGATAGATGTTTGATGTTTTGTCTGGTCATCTTCAATTCATTTGTAAATAGACATCTATTCCTGAAACCAAGGCCTGAAAAATCCTGATTGGGCAAACTGGGACTAATAAAGAGGTAAAATAATGAAATAAGGGTTTATGGTAAGGAGTTATACATCAGGGACCTTGTGGGTGGTAGCATAATAGCTTCATCCCAGAATGGCACCATACCTGTCACGGTTCAATCGGTGGCAATTAGGGGCATTGCTTTTCTGTTGGGTTTTGGGGGCATTTATTTTGAAATGCTTGTCAGTTTAGTGCTTGTGTCACATGTCTTTGGTTTTCACCTGTTTGTGTTTGCCCACTGATTTCTGTTTGCATTTAAGCCCTGTCTGTTTTAGTCCTCACTATCTGTCCATTGTCTTTGAGCACGCCTTATGTCTCCTTCCGTTTGCCTTGTTCCTGCCCGGTATTTACCCTTTTCCTGTACCACGTTCTCGTTCCTGTTTGGCCCACGTGCCTATTTGCTTTATTCTTGTTTTTGAGTTAATAAACACACTTCAGCATGGATTCCTGGCTCCTGGCTAATACTGGCACTTCCCAAGGAAGCTCTCGGTCGTGGGGGGCTAGCCCCCTCGTCCGTGACAATACCTCCAAAAGGACCAAAAATAAATGAACCACAGTGGAGTGCCTGAAAACATGACTATTTTGTACGTATCATGGCTATAATATAATACCATGACTCAGTAAACCCATTTATAAATAATGCCAGCATTTGTTTTGATGCTGAAATATAGTTTTTATAGCGTTTATAGTGTGGGAAACACGTTTTGAGCGTTGCATTAGTTTGGATGTTGCAGTAAATATGCAAGATGTTTTTTTTATTGTGTGTTATGTCTTGTCACACAGTCATGCAGGTTTCACTGTTTGGAAATATCCGGCCCCCCAGCAAATATTGGGGAATTTAATGGATTCTGCCATGGAGTTTCAATCTGTCTTCAACCTGTAGGTCATTGTTGCATGCAGATTACGGAGAGTGGAACTCAGTCGAAATATTTTGGGGAATCATCCCAGTGCTTTGAGAAGTGGTGGGTCAAATGTCTGCTCTGCCCCTGTGGTTCCAGGATCCATGCTTCATCCTACGTATATTTAAGTAGCGTTACAAACACGATATCACGGATACAGTCATATAAAAACTGACACCTGTGTTGTACCTACCATGTCAGTGAATGATGCACCAAATGACGGGGGTGTGGCCTAGTGGGAAGGATACATGTCTCTGGACTCGAATACAGGTCATGGGTTCAAATCCTACATTCAGCAGACCATCACTGGGTTCCTGAGGTTTTCCTTAACCCCAAGTTGCCCCCTGTAGTTAGGAAATCGAATTTGCTTTGGATAAAAAACATCTGCTTAAATGTACCTGCTCACTGCTGGTCCTGTGGTGTCCTGACTGCTAAAGAATGGAGTACATCCACATAAGTGAACTGACCAGTCATTTAAGATGACACTTTAGAAAGGGCAGCAAATCACTATCATGACATACATTATCACCTTATTATTATGTGCAATAGTCTTAACATGTACAGTATCACGGGCAGTTTTTCTTATTGGGTTCTAAATCATTTCATTATGTGCAATACATTATTATGATGTGAACTACTGATCTCTACTATGTGCAATAACTGACACCTGACCTCCGTTCATTCTAACAGTATTCACTGAATTGTTTTTTATCTATTGCCTTTATACTCTTTGTGTAAACAGCATAGTGTATTTCACTATTAAGTATTTCTGCAGAGCATTTATTTACACTTTATATTTTACATTGTTCTTATCTTTGTATTTCTGTGTTTGTGCAATCATAACATGGACAGTTTCCTCCAGGATCAATAAAGTTTTCTGATCCTGGTTCTGAAAGGGCCTTTCCACCTGGTACACCCCAACAGTACAGTACTGTAAATTTGACAATGCTGAAGGCCACTGCATCAGAGCTCAGCCTATCACTGCCTGTAAATCTGCCGCCAAGGGATCAGAGCACGGTCAATTACTGCTGGATTTGCAATGCCACAGGAGGAGAGACACAACTTGACCAGTTTGGCAGGCTACTGTCCCTGGCCCTATATCAGTACCAACTTAATAACTGTACATTTTATCTAAAAATACTGAGGGTTCCACTCTCTGACAGTTTCATACATTTTTCCAAACAAGTGCACAAAACTGCACTGTTAGTGAGATTTATTAAAGTGTCAAAAATACACTGCATGTACTGACGAGGACTGAAGGCAATAGGCTCCCTCAATTTTGTCGACATCCTCTTCTGCATGAATGTATGCACTAACACATTTTCACGCTTGTGTTCATATTGTGTTATATATGCATCGCTTGCTATGGAGTCATCGAAAGCCGTGAGGTTTGCCGTGTTTGTGTGCTATTCAGGGAGCATGTCACAGTGCGATTAATATTATTCTGTTCTTCCCTCAGCATGTTATTGTCTTATCCACTGTTCCCTTCCTTTTTGCCATCTTTGCACCCAGTACACTTCGGCTTTAATCAGAGGGCCACTAAAGTGAAGTAATGTCAGACTGGACTGTTGTTTGGTACAGATCAGGTTTCCTGTTTATGCAATGCTAAAACTGTAGGTTACGCTTCACTAGGCCACAAACTTTGTGTTTGTATTGCAGTGAATTATTTAGTCACACTTCATTTTGAGATTCTCCTACAGATTTTCTACAGATGCTTTAATTTTTAAAATCTGGAGAAATTCAGCTGATTATAAACAATGTGAAAGTTAGGGTTAGGTTAAAATGTAAAGTAAATAGAATCTTATAC
Source organism: Nannopetersius ansorgii (assembly GCA_037974605.1). Classification (NCBI taxonomy): domain Eukaryota; kingdom Metazoa; phylum Chordata; class Actinopteri; order Characiformes; family Alestidae; genus Nannopetersius; species Nannopetersius ansorgii. The sequence continues at coordinate 1,372,441 of JBBPDE010000002.1, forward strand.
CAATTACGATTGATTCAGACTTCATGTTTCTAAAATGTGTTTTTATCGACACTTTTTTCAGTTTTTTTCACACTCTTCTGTCACGCTCTGTCTATGTTTACATGTACATGTGCTTTTTGTTTATTTTAGGATTTCCAGTCATGCCCCTGCCCCATGTACCTGCCTCTGTTTTCATATTCTGCCTCGCCCTGCCCTCCTGTTTAGCACATACACCTGTCGGACCATTAGCCTGTCCTATCACAGCTGTTCCCTGTTTACCCTTGTGTATATTTACCCCTTCTTGTGTTTGTTCTTGTGTTTGTTCTTGTGTCTGTCCTAGTCGTGATTCTGTCCGTGTATTCCTTCGTGCCTTTCTTCATGTACCCGACCCTGCTCTGGTTTTCCCCATTTTAATGTTTCTAGTTTCAGTTGATTCACTTCATTCATTTCTGTTTCATATCCTTGTCATTTGGGGCTTTTTTGTTCTAGTAAAGTTCAGCACTTATGTCTGTCTCCAGTCCTCTCTCTCAATCAGTCATTCATGTTTTATTTTACATGATCACTTTTAGCCACGTTTTTATTTCCTTAGAACGGAATAGTTAGTTTTCCTTTGCCTAAAATATGTAAATTAGCTCTGTTCTGATTACATGCTTTCATTAAAAAAGCAGCCTGGGTTGAAAAACTCGCCCTAAGTTCAACATAATGGAGAAAAAGTGATTTAGGCTGAGCAGGCAGGTTGTATGGAAATGCAACGGTTGTTGTGACATCACAAAACAGTGAATTTGCTTTTGCAGAGGTATCATGTACTGAATGGTCTGGGGAGGAACGGATGTGCTTTAAAACTCAATCTATTTCCTTTCAAAATGGAAAAAATGATTTCTGTAATGTATAATAAAGATGACTTTATTTTATTTCATTATTAAAGGAAGTTATTTGAGCCATTAACATGGCCTACCCTGCAGACGTCAGAGTGAGGCATTCTCATGACTCTTTAATGTCCATTCCCTTCATGTGGAGGCATGATGTGATTTATATTTCTCTTTGGGTCTTTAGCTGCTCTCCTTCCAGTCATTGGCCCTTAATGGGGTGCTCAACTAAATTATAGACCATACCGTTGTTACTGTATGACTCTGAAATGCAGCATGTTACTTTTGAAGCCCCAATTAGCCATTAACAGGGTAATAAAACTACAGCCCTGTTGGGTGGTTGGTAACATGCAGGTATTGTGTGCCTGGTTGGGATTCAGCTCGATGTAAACCTGTATAAAACTGAAACGCATCGCTGTACTTTTTAAATATATTCCAGAATTTTGAGAGAGATATATTATTTTCTAATAGGAATGCATAGAATTTGATTATATATCGTGTTTGATTATATATGTGAAAGCAGCATTAACTAATATTATTGCACACAAAATAATGTCCAGTCTCCTGCTATGATCTATTATAACAATTTGCAGTTGCATCCCAGTCCATTGAGGTGCAATTTATCACCATCTTCTGGAAACTTTGAATGAGCTCCGGGATCATTAAATCATCGGAGCACGTTCTGAGACAAAAGGCAGGGAGGTGTCAGCTCCGGCCTCCTCCCGCCGTGCCGCTCCCCATTATTGAGATTGAAGCGCCGCTCTATTCGCGATCCTGTGAATCCCTCGCTTTGTTCTGTCTAACTGAATACAACCTCAGAGGAGGACGGACCTGGCGAGGATGGACCTGTTTGTCAAATGCAATTAGCCGAAGTGCTTATAATACTCTCTGTTCTTTTATCTTTGTTCAAAAGAAGAATTCTGCCAAGCCCATGTACTGAGACTGACATGCTTCCCACACTTGCCCTTTGGAAGCTGAATTAGAATTGGATCCAGTCAGGAAAAGTAAAAGAGAAGGTTTTAAACTTTAGCAACACTGTTTGAATGTAGAAATAAATCTAAGCTGTTGAATCATGGTTAGCCCTGGTGAGGTAAATAAATACTCGTCTATAGGGCTTGGGAATGTGATGAGATAGGGGCTTATAGGAGATCTGTAGCTGCAAACCATGACTATTAGGCCTTCAGTTTGGGCCATAAATATCAGAACACAAAGGACAAAACATTTCTTAATGTGTATTATATGCTGCTGTAATGTTAATTTCTAGGACCAAGCAAACACTCTTTCACATTTTTGGTCAATCTAGACTTAACAGACATTTGAGGCTTTTAAAAGACACGTTTTATTGCATCTTGAAACAGATGCAGTGGTAATATATATTGTGGCGAGCGTGAGAAAGAGAGTCAACAGACACTTCGAATCATCACAAACTCTCGGCTTTATTGTCACTTTTACACAGCCTGCAACCAGCCAACCTTCCACAACAAGCTCCAGCAGCTAACTGACCCCAAACTGAACTGATCTACCCCCTAGCTTCCACGCCGCACTCAGTCTGAGGAGTTTGCCCGCGGAACCCCTCCGCCAACACAATTCTCCCGCCCAACGGCCCCAAATCAAATACCGAAAAGGCTCATGGGAGCCAGTCCTACTGCCAGCTCGTCACAATATTTTATCTCATATGTTGCATTTCTAGAGTGACTCCTTCAGTAAAGATCCTTGACATGGAGCAGTTTACCATTTTACAGGAACCCAGTTGTCAGGCAGTGGTTTATATTCGCAGTCATTAATCCTAGAGCCTACAAACTCTGGTTCTGGAGGTCCGTGGTCCAGCACGTTTTGGTGATTTCCCTGCTCAGAAACACCTGGTTCACCTCAGCAGGTAGTGAATGTGTGATTAGTGAATATGTTTGAGGAGGGAAACCATTAAACTGTGCTGGACACTGGCCCTGCAGGACTGGAGTTTGACACCCCTGGCCTAGAGAGAAGATTTGGAAATCAAACCTTTACTGGTTTGTTTCTATCTTACTCCCTGGTAATGTTGGTGGATAAACCAACACAACAGGTCTTTAATACATCTTTTCAAGTCCATAGCAATATCTACTACAAAATCTGATTGGATAGTTATTTCCCAAACTACACATAACTGAATGAGGATATAGTACTACTGTTTTTTCAATTAAAAACAAAATTCTATTCAGTAAAATGTCTTTTTTAATCCCTAGAAATGAGAACTAGGTCTTTGCCAAGGGCTCTGAAGGTCCTGTGTGCTCCCTTTTGGTGGTCTGTCATTTTGAGAGGGGTAGCCTCTCTTCACTGATCCTTGGCTTTACCGGATCAGTTTCCTCATTAAGCAGATTGGAAGAGCTGACTCCACATGGCTCACAGATCAGATAAAAAAAAAGAAACAATTAAGAAAGTATCAATTATGTAGATGCACACAAAAATCAAACATTAACATCCAGCTTAAGTTCATTTTTACTCTAATCATATGTATGATTTTGAGAAAACTTAAAATCATTGAATTGATCTTATTTTACCAGCTAGCAAGTCTGTTCCTAAAAGATACAAGGTGAAATAAGTTACCATATAGCTAGACTGGAAACTGAACTGACAGTTGGTGTATAGATGCTCTGACTGCAGTATCTTGGTTAAACAGTTGACTAAGATTTAAGCTGTTTTCAGGCAGGAAACAGTTGTGGACTTCTTAAGCACTGATGTACGTCTCTCTGGATAAGAGCATCAGCCAAATTCCGTAAATGTAAATGTAATTAACGGAATTGAAAACATGCTTAATATCTGTTCGTTCATTTTCAAGACTTTAGATGCCCCTTCAAAGTAAATTGTATACTTTGGACGAATGTCAAATGTCAGTCCTTATCTGGGTTTCCATTCCACCTTAAACAGTGCAGCAGTTACTTTCTGGTGCAACCAGTGCAGAAGCCAGAATGTAACTGCCCAACCATTTAAGGTGGAACGAAAAAAATATCCAATGAGACGCAGGGGAATAAGTAATCAGTTTTGTGGGATTTATTATAGAGTAGTGCATATAAAATGCCATCTGTCTGCCAACCATTTAGGCAGAGCACTGAATATATAGCAGGAACTTCAGAAAGGAAGCAGAAGAGTACTGGCGAACTGGAGGGGCCCACAGGGCAGGCACTGCGGGGGAGGTTGGGGGGCAAGGACTGAACATGAATTATTCGTTTTAAAATTAAATGGTCACGCGGCTGGGTGGTGGGCACCAGCACATTTCTAAATCTAATCTTATCAGGTCTTTTTCCACATTTATGAAAGAAGCAGTTGTTAAACCTGAGCAATATGATAGTATTTATTTAAACATGTTAAGCATATTGTATTTGGGTAAGAACTTAAAGAATACATACCAGCTGCATGTTTTATTACAAACAGCATAATTAGTCCATTAACTTTACACTGTATAAAATATTGAGTAAAGAATACTTTGTTTTAATAGTTTTACTTTTAGTTTTGGCAATACTTGTTCTTTTTTGTTCAATCAATTGTATCAGATGCCAGCAAAAGTAAATATAGTAGTATACTGTGTATCGTTAAAGCTCTAGTATTAGTCACTGGTCCCAATTACTAAATAAATAAATATATAAATAAGCCACATCTGGCATCCAGTCTCTATTCTAAATCAGAATCTAGCAAATAGGATGAGTGTGTAACCTGTCCAGTGTAAAGGACACATGAAATGTCTCTTGTATTTTCACTATTGTTCTCTTTGTTTTCGAGTTTTTGTCAATGCACACTATCAGTAAGTCTTATTTTATCCAAAAACCTTTGTTCGGAATAGCAGAATGTGTGTTCATGTGTCCACTTGTGTTTTCCACTTTAACCATGTTCTGTTCTGCTCTGCCCCCCCATGGATTTCATCCTGTTGCATGTAATTTCCAATAGTAGCAAATCCAAACCTCTTTCAGATGTTGCAGGCTAATGGAGAGCAGGCTAAAAATATTTCACTGCCCCTCTTATGGCCACAAGCGCACCGCTCTGGCTGATCCCCTCATGCATCCAGTATACGAGGGCAAAGCTGATAAATACTAGGGGCATGAAATTGCCAAGTGCCTCTGGCCTGTGTACATGATAATAACCCTGATAATGGAACCATCTATTTATCCACTGAGTGAGTAATTACAAGCGAGGTGGAGCAGAAAGCTCGATTGAAGACCCCGAGTGAAGAAAGCTGCTGGGAGGGAGAGATGATATTTGGGGGCCATCTGGAGGGGCCATGGTGGCCAGGAGGGGACAGGGAGTGCTGGAAAATGAGAGAGAGAGACTGGGGCTAATGAAGAAAACAAATGCCAGGCTCTTTCTTTGCACAGAGCAGTTCAGAATGATACTAACAGATGCCCAGCTACTGCAAACAACATCCACAGGTCCCTATCTCGGCAACCCCGGGTCACTTACAAGCAAATTGAATTTCACTGTAACTGCAAATATAAATAAGTAAATAATAAGAATTTTTAGGGTAGTGTATTTTTAGGGTAAGCTTCCAATATCAACTGTTGATCATGTTGGGGGCGTGTCTTAAGCAGGTTGAAGGGACCACAGTCTTGACTGTTAATTTAATTTCATCATGCTCATGTTATTTCTAAAACCTAAAATAAAAGAAACGTTCATTTTTGATCTTCATGCCATTTTTAAAACCCTAGTCATAATTATGATTATTATGACATGTTTTTTAAACATCGATAGCTCTGTGTGACCCTGGAACACCAAACAAAGCTCAGCATGACGTCTGACACCTCGAGCATCAACACAAACCAGCGGAACTTCCATATAAGGAGCTGTTTGGCTGTATTTACCAATTTACCATTTGTTGCACTGTCGGCACGGTGCCTCATTATGTTCTGTTCTAAGGGGTAGAGAGGGGCAGCAGTGAGTATGTGAACAGTATGATGTGTATTTTATATGGGTAAAGCTGTGGACCCTGCATATGTTTTTAGATTATTACTTTGTCTTTAACCTAATTATCAAATAAAGCCAGCATTAATTAATAAAACAAGGAATTACCACTTCCTTGTTTATATACTGCGTGATGTTCCAGAATCATGTGGGCGTCATCAGACCGGTGTGCATGACAGTTTGATCTACGGCTGCACAGTTGGTCAGAGTATGTTACATACTTCCAGTGTAATAAAATGTTAGGTGAAAACACATTTCAACTAGTTCATTCAAGTTAAAGAACCTGAACGCAGACATAACTGCTTTGCTAATGGGCAACAGCATGTGAAACATTGCAAATAGTCAGTTTGATGGAAACCCCTCAAGATGCTTAATCTCCAACAACATCTGAGTCCGTGTGAACCTTCACACTGAGAGCAGATGGAAATGAATGCTGTTTGAGATTATTATGCTGCCCAAGTTGTCTGCCAGTATCACTGAGTTAAATGCAGGTAATTAGGAGAGAGGTGTGTGTGTGTGTGTGTGTGTGTGTGTGTGTGTGTGTGTGTGTGTGTGTGTGTGTGTGTGTGTGTGT
>JBBPDE010000002.1:1416791-1431957 GCA_037974605.1 Nannopetersius ansorgii
TCAACTCTCTTACTATGCTTTTATTGATGGCTTGATCCTTGAGGGTACTCAACACTGCTGGGTGACATCTGTTATGTCTCTTGCCTTTCAGAAGCAGTCCTTCTGCAGAGTGTAGCGATATGGAAGATGTTGCTTAGGAACATCCCTTCTGTGTTGTGGTCATCCATTTTTCATAAGCACACGAACTGTCCTCACTTGAAACTACTTTGATATGCTTTGTCTGAATAGCAGGTGGGTGTTGAACTATGCTATCTGTGTAGACTTTGCATTCTTTTGTATGAACCGTGAGAGCGATGGCCAAGGTTTCTATAAATACAGCATCAAACTAATGAACTGCTTGTGAGACAGAATTGGGTGCAATATCTAATGTTTGGGATCCAAGCAGGATTAGATGTTTAGTATCTGGTTAAAATATTAATTCTGTACCAGATGTTTAGATGCCCAAGTTACGTCTCTTTGTCTGAGTTTACTAGGGATGTGTGGAGAAGATGCTTTTGGAGTTGAAAACAACAAGCCTCCACTGTCTGCCTAGTTGTGACAGGATTCATCCCTCGTAGGATGAAGCACAGCTTGTAGAATGAAGCACTAATCAAAATTAACATGCTGGACTGTACTGGCCAGCAGTCACTTCAACTTTATCTTCTGGCATTTTTGTTTTTTTCTCCTGCCAGTCCCATTTCTAGTTGCTTTGACAAGGCAGATACTGTGTGCAGGATGGAAAGTTTGAAATAAACCCATATCTATGAATGCGCATACATTTGCTGTGTTCTTTGGGACAGACGTTTCAAGATTTCACGGAGCGGCACGGATCCATGCCAGAAGTGCAACAAATAGTAAATTGTCGTCATATGGCAAACCAGCTCCTTATATGGAAGTTCCACTGGTTTGAGTTGATGCTTGACGCCATGCTGGGATTTGTTCCTATGTCACACAGAACCAAAGTTATTGTAATTTTAAAATAATACAAGCTACTGGGGTTTTAATGAAATCACACACAAATGACCATAAAGACAAACATGCGCAAAGGTTTTTTTAGTCTTAGAAACGAATAGAAAAATGCGAGATCCTTGAACCTGGAGAACTTTCAGGATAGACTCCGCCCACAAATGAGTGGGGAAAACCCTGAGTAGTGGAGCAGCAAGTGGTGAAAGTGCAGGAGAACAAGCATCGGTTTTAAAGTGAAAGTGACCGTTATGTCATATGTAAACACACCACAGCACACAGTGTGAAATTCTTTCTCAGCATTTAACCCATTCACCAAGTGAAGAAGCAGGCAGCCAGGAACACAGGGCCAGGGGAGCAGAGTGTGGGGACAGTACCTTACTCAAGGGAACCTCAGAGGTGCCACTAGCGGTCTTGGGAATCAAACTCACGACTTCCTGATCGCAGGGTGAACGCCCTAACCACTAAGCTACCAGCTGGCCCAGACTGATTTACAATGTTTATATTTACTAAAATCAGAATTTACTGACACACTCAGTTCTAAGGGAAATTGTGTCAAGAAAGCAAGATATACAGATGCCCTCTGCACTGCTGAAGTGGTCTGATCTTGACAAACGTATAATTTTTCACACAAACTGACCAAATCTGAAAAAAAAAAACAAATAACTGAAACATCCATTAAATAGTCCATCTGCTTTTCTGTATCCACACAACAAAAAGCTACAAAGCTGGCACTGCAAACAAGGTTTAGGTGAGTCACATTAACCAGACCTTCAGTCACCACTCCCAGGAAATATCCTTCTGGAGAAAACCCAAGCCAAACCAGGTCCTGCTACAGTGATGCTATATTGGAACCTGTTTTGCCTTCAGCATTCTGTAAAGCCTGATACCATGCTCAGTGTGGTCTTTGCCCATGAGGGCGTCATTAACATGACTTCAGTAAGTGGACAGGAGCTAGAGCAGTTTCAACAGATGCCTTGTGAAAAATGTAGTAATGGGAATTGAATATTTCTGTAGTGGTACCTGCAAAATGCCTAAGGTAGTTTTTACTTCCTTCCAGGCACTTTCATGTCTTTCAGGGGCAAGATATGCAGCTCACTGTGAAGGTGTGTGAGGTCAATGCAGACCCTGATCTTTGCTACAGGAACCATCCTCGGGGTTGTAGTCTGTGGAATCATCTTCATTCTGTTGAGCTCCTCTTTCACTTTCCCTGTGGGTGGGATGGCAACCCGCTGGGCTTTAGTGTTTATTTTGTATTCTCCTCTGCACTCTTTCACAATCTTGTGAAAATGAATGGAGAGCTGTCTCTGAAATGGGTGTTGCACAGTGTGTTGTTGCCAAACAGGAGATAAAACTAGTAAAAGTGTGATCAAACTGTGCCACCATGTCACTACAAACACATTCTCTTCAATTTTCTTGTCGAAATCTTATTAGATGACAGCCAATTACCCAGGTACCTCCAGCAACTGTCGCCCATCTGTGACTGCAGGGCAAATTCATTCATTTTAAAAAATAGAAGAGTTGGTCATCGCATTCCAATATTTGAATCCTGCATCTTATCTGGCCTCAACACTGCTTCTGGTTCTTCGTGCATCAGATGCATGCAATCACTCCATTTTTCCATGTTCTTTTTGACTGGCAGTTAAGAGTCACAGAAATGAATAGGGGCTGGAATTTATGTTTATTTTTATCTTTCTTGAGCTTTTTTCCCGGATGTGCGGATGATTTCCACACTAAAAATGAAATGACGACTAATGAACTTTTTCATATTTTAAAAAAAAAGGTCTCATGGTATAAGAGATAAAGCAACCTTTTATTAGTCACACAGGCGTGAAAACCTAAAATGGACAAATGAACTGCTGTTCACTACACAACACTGTATACACTGTATACAATTACATTTACGGCATTTAATCAGATGCTTTTATCCAAAGCGACTTCCATTCCCTAATTACAGGGAACAGTCTCCCTGGAGCAACTTGGGGTTAAGGGTCTTGCTCAGGGACCCAGTGGTGTATATTACCCCAGTACTGTATATAATAAAATATACACTGTCTAGTAGCAGCAGACACTGAGTAATGCACTGTAATAATTTATAGATACATATAATTAAGTTCTTCCTTTCCATTGGTCTTGGCAGAGTGAGGCCTGACAAAAAGCATTGGTAACTTCTCTATTCTATTACTTCTGTTTATTAATTATCACTGAAGTACAAAGAATATCTGCCATTATTTGGAGATGCTTTTTAGTGTTGTTTTTCCACTGTAATCCAAGACTACTGTTGATCTTTTACATTGTTATTATCGTCGCAAACTTAGCTGGCAGAGTTATTCTGAGCACATCATATATTATCAAAAATATAGAGCATCGGCTCTGCATCAGTAGCTGCAGGGTTAACTCTCTCTGCAACCTTCTTGAATTCTGTCAAATCAAATTTTCATGGTGCAAGACTTAACCAAATGCAGACTCCTCTTCTCTACATGGGAAACTTCTCCTGCCACCATGTCTAATGTCAGCCTTGAAGAGTGACACCAGCTGCAAACGCATTCTAACAAGTACTACTATTTCCAAAACCTGAAATACATTTTCAGTCAGAAATAACAGACCCTATCACTGCTTCCCCAGACTTTGTACTGTGTCCATATGTTTGACTTTAAGTAAGAATCACTTTGCTCGATGCTTTTGAAAAGCATTTAAAACCCCAATTCTTGAGTGACTTTGAAGGACAGTTTGTTCCAAAGTGTTCTCTGTGAATGCTGATAGTAGCACTGCTTTTTTACTTTAAAAGGAATGGAGCTGAGCTGGTTCAGTCAGAGTTGGTAGGGTATTTCTTGAACCACAATAACAACAAATCTGCAACAAAGTGAAACTCTGGCATACTTCTACAATGGCAAATCCATTTCAGACTGAAGGTAATGGTTTGTCACAGGATAAGAATGCAATGCAGACAAGATGAAAAAATAACAGTCCTAGAAGTGCCACCACTGTTGCACCCATAATTAAAATGGGCCTGCAATGCAGTGCATAAACGAATAAACGTCCTGGATGGAGCAAACTTCCCTGATAATTGCACCGGGAATTAAACCAATCCTGTTTAAAATGATGTACTCTTTTGTTGCTGTTTATTTTAGAATGAATGAAAACAGTCAACATTTTTTGTCTTGTTTCATTCAGACTAACCTGAATAAATATCATATGGGTTTGACGGAAAGTACTAGGTCAGTATAGCAGGATAAGGGTTGCCTGGGCTTTTGGGCCCAGGTGAATTAGTTAATGGTTGTTGGGCCCAGGTGATTCACCTAATCACCATTGGAGGGCGTACTATAAACAGACTGCTCCTCTAGGCTCACCCCTTCCTGTTGTGTGGTTACTCCCTTTTTGGTGCCTCTTTTACAGCGTGTACGGGTAAGCAAGGAACTCCATTCTTATTGCCAAGATGGTGTGATTGGGGTTTAGGTTACTTAGATGGTCGTGGCCTATCTTTTTCAGGTACCTTTTTGCCCTTTTTCAGGGACCTTTGCCTCTAGGAGGGGACCTTTGCCTTTAGGAGGGGACTGCTGTGTCCCTCTACCCTTTCAACTTATTTGTCTTTAAGAGGGCTTTGTTCCTACAGGCAGGTGTGTACCTCTGCTGGCAATGTGGAGGACCTTGCTTCTGCTGGTTTTGCCAAGGACCTTGCCCCATGTGTTTTATTATCTGGTACTGTTTTAACTGGGACTTTTAGTGTGAGTGCTGTTGTCTGTGTGAAGGGCATTAGTGTTCCTGGGGCTCTGCCCTGGCTGTTTACTTTTTGTTTTGTGGGTTTATTCTTTTGCTCCCTATTTTGTTTTGTAGTTGTGAGGTCATTAATGGTGACCTGTCCTTTGGATGATATTTTGTTGTCTTTTCTTTTATGTTTCCAAACTTAGTTTTGCTATTTGCAGTTTCTTATGTTAGTGTGTCCGATTACTGGCAGGAAACTATTTGGGCGCATTGCTGACTGCCAGATATAGGTTTCCATCTCTGGCCACTACTCATGATATTGTGTATGGTGCTTTATTGTATCCTGATTTTGTTTGGTTGTTTTCAGGAGCTGGGTATCTTCGGGGGTGGGGTATCTCTCTTGTGGGGATTTAGGTTTTGTGGGCCCACCTCAATAAATCCCAGCTCCTTGGATTTCTTTTTTTTTCATTACTCACCCTATCAAACAACATTGTGGTTTTATTGTCCTTTTTTTAAACAATATATTAAATAAACTCATTTTTACAGATGAAACCATGTCTCTTGCCTCCTGGGTAAAGAACTTGGGTGTCCTTTAAACTAATGGTGTATAGATCAAAAAATGTGTATATTCTTTGGGTGAAAATCCCAAGGTGGCGTTGTTGCTTTAGTATAGGATCATTGTGAACATTTATGGGAGCATATACTTGAAAAAGGTCCTCCCCAATAATCAATACCCCCCTCTAGCCACATCAGGTTGACCATTCCAACCCTACTGATAACTACTGAATTTCTACATATCCATGTTCCTCACTTAACATTTAACACTAGAACATTAGTTCTTTGCCAACAAATACATTTACAGTATATACACCATCTGAGTACCTTTATTAGCCGGAAACGTTCATATTCATCACAACGGACCTACAAAGCCACCTGATATATTTATAATTTTAATTATATTGTGAATCACCTCACAACTTTTCTACATTTAGAGAGCAATTAAGTGACCGGCGATGGGATGAAATAGTTAACGAGTGCATTTAAAGTGAAAGGAAAAAGTCTAGAATTTGACTCTGTATCACCACACAACCTGCACTGTTACAGATTCTCTCATCTTACAAAGGAAACAGGTTTTATGACATTTTTCATTAATATTCAGTCAAGAACTTTCCAGTGTTTAACAATGAAGAAAACGTGCAGCTTAGGAACAAAAGGGTAAAATGTGGTGCAAAAACTTTTGACTTGGTAGTGTGTATACAGATTTTAAAGGATACACTGACACCTTCGTTCGGCATACGGTATACCGCCACAGCAAAGGATAAGCTCATAAATTACTGCTTTAGTCTAGTTAATCACAAAGTGATCCATGTAATTTGTTCTCCGCTAGCATTGTTTCCATGGCAGCAAATAGCTGCTCTCCATGTGCATGCTTCGTATTAGGCTAATGATCTTGACTGGATACTGAACATCTGCTTATTTGTGGTTTTGGCTTAAAATCAATTATGGGCTGTTACTGCAGTATGCTGCTTTCTCATAGCCCATGAAACATTTGGGAGTTGCACTTCTTTTGGGTTTTAATATAAATTTACGGGAAACCAAAAGCTGAAATTTTCTTGCTGTGTGCATGTGGGCGCATATTGATGAAGCTGGATTTTACTTCATGCCCTGAAAGCAAGAGGGAAAATGAAACAAAACAAAACTTAAAATAAAATAAAGGGACTAGTTTGCAAAATAAAATGTATTTATGTGGCCAATTTCCCAGCTCTCTGTTGCAAATTGCACCCCATGTTTTAGGGTGTATTTCACGGAAATGGCAAATATGCTATTTAGGATTAATGCATTTCCAAACTGCACTGAACAACTTTCTTTTAACTCAGTTCTGAGGTAAAACCTCTGTTTGCACCTCTCCTGGGGCTTTAAGCATGTTAAATTCTATTAACGTTCAGAGCATTATGATTCCTATTTCATATTTTGGCTTGCCCTGACACTCATGTTTGCTCGAAATAATTTGATCCTGATCCATTAGCAGGTGCAATGAGGTCTGCCAGCGAATTGTTTAACATCTTGAAATGGATGAAAACGACTGCCATGTCAAATACAAGCACTGGGGATACGGCCACAGCCACGTTTCCCCATCGGCTGTGAAAGAGACAGATAGAATAAAGCTGTTGATTGCTTTTTAGCACAATAAACTCAGCGAGTAATTAATTCGTCTGAAAAGCAATAGCATTGTTTGGATAATGAAAGAGTTTATAGCGTATTATTGGTTGGAGACCAAAAAAAATTTTCATTTAAAATGCAAAGGTTCATTCATTCTCTAGAGAATAACATTCGTATGCTCCAGACTCTGATTACAGAAGGGAGCTGAAAGCCTCCTGAGTGGTCTGCCAGTAAATATAATAGCTGTAATGCGGAGCTAGGCCTTATGGCCTGGACCCAGTCCAAGCTGTGCCATGCGAGTTCACGGTGTGGAAGTCTGGGCTAATGCAGTGTCCAGAGGAGAAGTGCTAGACAGCAGCGACTGGTATCGAATGTTCTAGACAGCAATTGTAAATTGATTAAATCATTCAGTTCAATGAAATCAAGTGTTAACATTCAAAAAACAAAGGTTAGGTAACATTTTACAATAAGACCTCACAAAAGCCTTATAAAAGACTTCATAAATGATTAATCATGTTATATATTAGGTTGCAGACAGTTTATAAATCATTAATAAGCACTTATACACAAACAATTGTCATACGTCGATGCTATTTGGAAGATTTCTGATCTTGTGAGTTGTTTCAAGTTTTATTGTCATATGCAGATAACAATGTAGCATCATTACTGTAATGAAATTCTTAGGCTCATGTTTCCCCCAACTTTACATAAATATATAGAAAAAAAAAACATATATATATATATATATATAATTGAATTGAATCAATATGTAAACATTTTAGAAAATATGTGCAATATTTGGAAAATGATGTTTTGAAGTGTGTTTAGCATTTACAGAATGCAAAGGTAAGCTTATATTGCTGAGCTTATATTGCCCCGTTCTCAAGCAGAATGTTTAACTTTCATCAGATATTTGTTAACATGCTACTAGCTTTACAGCACCATTATCTTAACAAATTTGATCTTAGTTATAAAGCGTGAACCTTTCAAAGCTAAAAAAGTGTTTCTCTTTTAAAATATTGTAAAAACATGGAATATTACTTCATTCTGATCCACAATCGAACAGTGTTTTCAGCAGAAAAGCTTCTATTTTCAGCAGAAAAACACATTCACAGTAAAACAATCCAATGTACATTACATTCAGGCAGGAATTATTTCAGTCCATCCAACAATAAAAGGCAATAAACCACAGATTTCTGACTGGAACATGGAGGTGACTACACTTCTTTAGCAGATTACATTAAACTGTTTTGGAAAAGGATGAAACAAAAGATCTGTTTGTAAAACAGATCCTGTTCAGCTTAATGACAGTGATTTAGAAGAGATATCTGACAAGGAGTACAACAGGAAAACAGCTAAAATAGACTGTTGAGACTAGTTTGGTACACTCCCTTTTGTTCCAGGAATGAACAGGTACACTAATCAGCCAGAGCTTTAAAACAAGGGAAAGGTGAAGTGAAGGACATCGATTAAATCATTACAGTGGCACCTGCCGAGAGGAGGGAAATATAAAACAGCAGCTGAACATTCCGTTTTTGATGCTGAAGTGTTGGATAAAGCGGAAGTGGACTGTGTAAGGATCTGAGCAGTTTTGAAAAGGGCCTGATTGCGATGGCTAAATGAATGGGTCTCTTCAGGTGTTGTGGGGTTTTCCCTGTATGCAGTGGTTAGTACCTATCAAAAATGGTCCAGAAAGCACAATGGGTGAACCAACAACAGTGTCATGGGTGACCAAGGCTCACTGATACGCAAGGAGAACAAAGACTAGCCCAATCCCACAGAAGAGCTATTGCTAAAAATCACCTATAACCAGATGTGTTGTCCAGTTATTGTGTCTTTACAAGTGCCAGCTGCAAATGCCTTGGTGCCAGATTTCTCAGCACACCTTCACAGGTCTTATGGAGTCCCGGCCTCAAAAGATCAGACCTATTTTGCTGGTGCGAGCAGGACCTACCCAGTATTAGTCATGTTATGACTGATTGGTTTAAACAAATTCATGAAACCAAGACCCAGCCTATCTGTCAGACACACAAAGAGGAATCTCCAAACTATTTAAGCCTTCCTCTAATTCATCTGTAATTTCCTCCCCCAGCTGGATGTCTCTAGCAGCAGTACACTGTTATTAGCTCTTTAAACATCTCTTCTCTGACACAATATTGACCATTGTTTCAACAATACTTCTCTGCAAAATGTGTTTGTCAATATGAATTGCTGCTTTACAGTATGTACCCTCAGCTGCATGTTTAGAGACAGGAGACAAATTCATATGGATTAATCATCTCAGAGAATCTGTGATGTTTGTTTCAGATGCTTGGAGAAGCATCTCTGTATTGGTTGTATATTGAACACAGGATGTCAGTTTACAGTAATCCCTCAGTTTTATATGGATCAACAGTTGCATATTCAGTCTCGCGCTGATTTTTTTTGGAGAACCAAAAAAATCCCGCGGAATCCTCCACACCTGCATGGAAAAAGCAGATATCCTCGCATTTTTTGTGCTTTTGTGACGTCTGGGCCTCGTCCGGCACGCCCCAACCTACTCTCATGCTTGTCAAGTAGAGTTAGTGAACTAATGTGTGTTTCTGTGTGTAATTTGTGTGGTTGAGCCCCCCTCGCCGCCCCCCCTCGCCCAAAGTGTTAGCTGCTGGAATATCATGAGGGCGACTCGAGAGGGTGAGACGGGTGCAGTATTGGGGTTTTCTGATTGGAGGTGCAGTACTCTCTGTGTTGCAAACGTCTGTTCAAAGCGATAAAAGTTGAGAATGAAAGACGGTTTCTTGAAGAACAATGTGTTACTGCGTTCTCTCTCACAATCAGCACAGTATTTACGTTCTAGCGCTGTTGGTGTTCAGTGTAAGCAGTACAATACGGATGTCTTCAAGGTTAATGAGTTTAAAATGAAATTGAAGTGTTCTGGGAGCATGTTTAAGGGCATATTTAGGATTTACACTATAAAAATAGGCATTTTTAGGCTATATGCAGGTGCTCTTTACTGAAAAATACAATTATTTCATGTTCAGCTCAGTGTCAACAGCTGACAAATAAAACAAAAACAGTACAATAAACTACCCTTAATGACGATATCTGGTCACTTCAGTGTTTAATAGTGTCTAAGAAGGCTTAACAATTTATAGGAATTAAGAAATATGTGCACTTTTCAGTTAATTTTTAATTAACATTTTAAATAATAGAATAGCCCTACTTGTTGTGCTTAAAGTTTGCAAGTATTATATCAATGCTCTTTCACCGTTATGTTTTAGTTACAAAAAAAGTGTTAATTAGAAAATTTTCTATCAGAAAATTACAGCAAGCTCTTCCTTTGTTTAGGCCTTTAGGTTTGGCACACAAGACCTCACACATTAGAACTAGAATTGTGACAGAGGAAGGAACAAATCATGTGTGATGTACATTATATGGGAATAATATAATACAACAAGTCTTTGTAGACTTTTAGAAAAATCACTGACTGTTTATAGACTGTTTATAGGGACCATCATCGTTTCATTCAAGCGTTAGAAGTGGAAATAACAACAGCAGCTCAAACGCTGTCTCTCTTTACTGAAGGCTGCCTGATGAGTATTAAGAACTCTTTTCATGTTTGTTCATGCCCTAATCCACTTCCTTAAACATGCATTGTCAAGATCAGACTGTAACAGGTCCCTGTTCCATTGACTAAAAAAAAACCTGACTCTGATTTCACCCTCAAATTAGCTGATCAGCCTAGAGGTTCATGCATGTTTGCCACTCACTGATCTGTAATACTAGACCTTTTTCTTCAGATGTGACCAAGTATAATATGTGTGTCTCATTTGTTAAATGGGGTCCCCAGTGCCACTTTTAAAGGGTTTCTATATAATTCATAATCAGCGTGTTAATTAGGTGGTAGACAGTTCATAAATCAATAATAAGCAAAAATAAACAAGTTATATCAGTTCACTCAACAGCTCACTAGCTGAGGCATGAATATAATGTTTTATGAATTGCGTTGCAGCAACAAAGATTAGAGGCGGATGTGATGAGTGTGCAGCTGTAAGTGTAAAGTGCAAGAAGGAAGAAAGAAATATGAATAATGAGGAAAGCAAGATGGTGAAAAATTACAGAAAGAAAATACAGAAAGAAGCACGGCACCCGAGGTTAAAAGCACTGAGATGATGTAACAGAAGAGAGTAGGGCACAGGACTTTAATTTATTTATTTAAGTGCACATCCTGTAATTATTGGTCTATATTTCCATACAGACAGAGACATGAATGTGGAATGAAGATGCCTGAGAGTTAATTTTTTCAGTTGCATTTGTTCCACTGGTATAATATTGTGAATAAAAAAAAATGTGACGTTATGTCTTCTCATCCTGCAATCTCCTTCTAATATCATTTGTGGATCATATAACAGGGAGTGGGGTATGTGTAGCACATCATGTCCACATGTTCATGCAGACTTTTTTCTGTTTTCAATAATGTCTCTCCATGCTTACAATCTTTTATGTTGTCCACCTATTACCTGCATTTTTCTACCATGTTCAGAAATTAGACCAACAAAAGAGAGAAAGCAGTGCTATAAACAATCGTTAACTTTTATTGCCGTTATTAGACTGTTTCAACAGTTAGCATCCTCTTGGTGTCAGGAAGCTGCTTGTTATTAATGAACTTTAATAGTAAGTCTGTTTATCTGAGCAAGCGATGATTCTTGAACCACTATTCCCATGTTTTTGTGGAAGTAAATCGCATGCAAAAGCTGTGAAATGACTTAAGTTAGCATTTTTTTTTTATTTATTTAATGAGTGTGTTAGGCAATATGATTAATACTTTTTGCCCAAATGCAGCCCTCCTTTTTATGGTTGTCAAGGACATATTGGAAGCTTGTTTAGTGGTATAAAACCAACTGCATGCACTGATTGCTGAGGCAAACATTCTTTAGTAGGTGAATAATACTTAAAGCAAGTCCTTAGAAGAACCTGACTGGTCAGTTCCATCCTTTTACTCCACTTTATTCCTATCTGTGCTATAAAAACTGCATTCGACAGGAGTACCTACACTTTATTTGCCTGGGAGGGACCTCATCAGATGCCATTGGCTGTTTACGGCATATTCCATCAGCTCAGCAACATACTGATACCAAACTCATGCCAGTTCATGCTGAGAATTTCCCCTAGAAAGAGTGCCAGCCTCACTCAGCAGTTAAGGGTGGCTGTTTACTCCTGGTCACTGCCAGGCCTGCGGCATTAGACTTGACACTAGACTAAATAACAACGGACTGGCTACTCCAAAAGCAAAGCCAGCATGACTGCCTGGTTATCTCTGTTCTAAGCCTGAACAGACTCTTGGATAGATGGACGTGGCACACACACAGTCTGGGAGAAACAGCAGTGCTTTGCAAACACTGTAACTCAGACAAGAGCTCAAGTAGGGAGCAGTTAGGGGAAGCGCCATCCCTAATTGAATTGAAGTGTAAAGACTTTAAGCGAGTCGATAACAGGCACTGGCTAATGTGGTTTCCGGCAGATAGAAACACATTTAATATAAAGTAGTACTGACTGCTTAAGTGGACCCACAGATTCAATGGCACTGGTTGGGTGTCTTACAAGCAAATGTGTAATTTGCATTACATTGAATTATTCCAACTCACATAAGGCTCGTTTCTCCATTTTCATTGTTGGAAGCACACATTCAGATTTATTATGGAGGATATTTCATTAAGAATGGAGGCCACATTATGAATGAACTGTTCTCTCAATCCACCAGTACATGCTCGCCAGTGTCGATTCAATTCTGACGCAATTGTTTTAAAGAAGAATTCTTCAATGTTTCCTAATACAGTAAAACTGCCACTCCAGTATCAGAACGTAACCTCAGTGCGGATGTTCAAGCATTGACGCATCTTCATTACTGAATATCTAAAGGTCACAGAGTCTAATCACATCCATGTTACTTATTTCATTCGCTTCGGGAAAATGACAGCTTGGTATTTAAAGTAGGACTCACCTTCCCCGAAACGGGACGATTGATTCCAGTTCACTGGAAGGTCCTGCCCAGACACTCCTGTCACCTGGAAATCAAGGCCATCATGAGGACCGCTGGCTCCCCCTGAGCAATCAGATGCTATCCCAGGCTGAATGACAGATTCTGCCTGCCAGCATGTCCTCTTGGCTGACCTTGCTGCACCTTTTAGAAATGATCTCAGGGCTTCGATGCCTCACTGTTTCTAAAAACAACTCCAAAAAACTTTAATGAGGTCAGAAACATGGGTCAGTGCAGACCAAATCGCTTGGGTGCCCATGTAGAATTACACATCTCTGAACTGATAAGCCATATGATTTAAACAGGCAAACTTAACAAAGTAAAGACCAAGAGTGCAAAATGTGTGAGTGTTAGGGGGTTGCACCTCCCATAGCTTTTTGTCATAGTGTATATATAAGGGAAAGGGGAGGACGCAACTATTAAGAAGGAAATATACAGTTTTAATAGAGAAACTAGAACAAATGAACGAAAACCACATGAATAATGAAATACAAAACCCCAAGGCTCGTGCTAGCTAGAACTCAGGTACAAGATTCATATAGTAGGGCCATCCAAGCCGACAGGCAAGATACAATGCGGCAATAAAGAATCAGGAACACTCAGGGCGCAAACATCAACTCAATAGGGCATAGCACGAGCCTGTGAACAAAAGAACAACAGAGAACCATTAAACACACAAGGAGATACAACCAAAGAACAAGAGGGGATCATACACGCACAGGAGGTGAACTAATACCGGAATGCTGAGTCGGGGAAACGAGACACAGGTGGAACTAATCGGGACGGGACGTAATACAAACGGAAACACAGGGACTAGAAAGGGAGTAAGGGACCAAGGGAGGAAGGAAGGTGGATTGGGACGCGGAAAGGTACGGAGACAGAAAAGTAAAGAAAGGAAAACACAGAGACATAGGGGCAAAATAATGGAAAAACTAATATTCAGGAGACGAGGAGCGGTGTCTACGAGGAGAGGGCGAGGCGACCGTGACACTTTTCACTTTTCTTAGTTTAAGTTAGGATTGGAAAACTGACTTAGGAACAGTTGTTTTGTAATTGTTTTTTTTCCTAAATAAGATCCTAAACTGCCGATACCATGGTAACCACACAGTTAAGGATTTTCAAGATAGGAATTTTCTGTAATACGGCCCTGGGTCTTAAGGTCCATCGTCTAGCAGAATTTACAGTGCTGGCCTGTTTTGCAATTCAATATCTTCTCATTTCAATCAACAGGAGCCCTTCTGATGAGCCCTTTCTGGACTCTCGGTTTTCATTTGGCAGCGTTCTCGCATCAGCTGAGTTTGAAAGCCCAAGTGCTGCACTCACAGCCACAATAAAAAGGAAAATAATAATAAAGCTTGAGCTGTTCTTGTGTTGAACACAAATCATCAACGATGGAGAGCAGGAAATATTTTTCACCCCCAAAGATTAATGCCAGCTTTAAAAAACTACTCTGAGTAGAAAGGGGGAGGGGAACAAAAAGCAATGTGGCAAAAAGGGCATTTTAAAAACTGGCATTTTATTCATGAGGCAAAGAGTAGGGAGCCGCGTGGAATATTTATCAACATAAAGACAGACATTTAAGCGACCCTGAGTCAAAAGGACCTAAGCCGGGCACAAGATTGGCAGAAAACTCATTACATTTGTTATTTGCTTATGTAATGCAAATAACATCACAAATTCTATTTGCTCGTCACTCAGACATGAGCTCCCATATTAAACCCTACTGATTATCAGTCTGCTCTTATTTAAGCTATTTATACTGATTTGAGAGGTGCCATGAGTAAAGTGGAAAGTGGAATATAATTTGTATGTAAATCTCAGAAGCCATCTCTTATTTGCCATGTTCATCTTATTTGGTATCGGAATTTATATGCAAAGGCCAATGGAGTGATTTGGAAAGGGGTGGGGGGTGTCCGGTTACATATGTATGTTGTAAACATACGAGCACATCAACAGGACTCATTTACAGCTGTTTTTGTTGTGGCCATAAGTGTTAATTTTTGGTTTCATTTGGTATAATCCTGCTACCATTAACTGCTCTTAAAGAACAGACTATTTTAGGGTATCTTTGACCAGGTTTAAAAGGACATCTGTGTAAACAAGTTCCTGAGCATGTGGCCTCAAATAGGTGAGAACGTGCCACCAGGTGGTGAAGATAATGACCATAAAGTCATGGGAACCAGGATGGTGTAACTCAGCGTTTCTCAAACTATGGGCCGCAGACCGGTGCCGGTCCGTGAGAGAGTTCCTGCCGGTCCGCGGAGCCTCACTTCTGCACCAATCAAAATTCAGTCAGATCAGGTCTGATGTCAGCGATGCTGTCACTGCGTTCCCCGCCCCGCCCCC
>JBBPDE010000002.1:1474928-1486363 GCA_037974605.1 Nannopetersius ansorgii
GTGTGTGTGTGTGTGTGTGTGTGTGTGTGTGTGTGTGTGTGTGTGTGTGTGTGTGTGTGTGTGTGTGTGTGAAATTTATAAAATTAATGCATAAGTAGAACAATGAGAAGACATGGGAGACAAAGATTCATGTCCAATGCAAATAAGGCTTTCTGAATATCCACCTCAGTGCTTTGGCACAAAAGAGGGTTCATAATTGTGCCCGGTTGGACAAGTTTTCCTCTGTAGAGTGTTCAGTCAATTAAGACAATGCTTTTTTTATTTTAATGCAGTGTTCTGCCACTATAACTGACAATCAATGGGTTGGGGCTATGGCCCTCATAATTTAGACTGTGTCCCAGTCCATTCAGCAGTGCGGAAATCATTTGAGCTTTTTCTTTTCTTTACAGAACCCGGTCTTGCTGGAGTTGTTTTCCAAAAATTTCTACCTGAGGATAAGAAAATAGGCAGTTGCTTGGTAACTACTATGCACAAAAGTGAGTTTCATTTCACAGTTCTGTTACCACAGCATTACCGTGGATTTACATGCGCCATGGTAAGCATACCATTTACATTTACGGCATTTATCAGACGCTTCTATCCAAAGCGACTTCCAATCCCTACCTACAGGGGACAGTCTCCCTGGAGCAACTTAGGGTTAAGGGTCTTGCTCAGGAACCCAGTGATGGTGCTGAAGGTAGGATTCGAACCCATGACCTTTTGGTCTAGAAGCAAGTATCCTACCTGTAACGCCACCACCACCCAGTTGGTATGCTGGGGCAGCTGGTATCCTAGAGGGGCAGCTGGCCGGGTTCAACGTCCGGGTTCAATTCCCAAGACTGCGAGGCACTACTGCGGTACCCTGAGCAAGGTACTGTCCCCACACACTGCTCCCCGGGCGCCGTGTCCCTGGCTGCCCCCTGCTTCACTTGGTGAATGGGTTAAATGCAGAGGTGGAATTTCATAATGTTCACACTGTGTGCTGTGGTGTGTTCACGTATGACCGAATGATCACTTTCACTTTCAGTTCTTATTAAATGAATTACAGTCCTGAAAATAGTGGCCCGTGGAGTGGTAGATGCTTTACATGTGAACAAAAAAACAATCAAATGAGCATACCTACCATTCAGTACCATTCATGATACCTACCATGTCCTATACTACCCTTAGTTTTAGAAATTAATTTTAGATTCATTTTAAACAAATGTTCATTATGTACATATGTATGTATTTACTCAAACAGTTCAGTAGTGTTTGCCATTTTGTGACTTCTTAACATTAAATGCCAAACTACACCTGGTATTCTTCTAATTAATTACTTTACATGTAGGTACTCAATTACCAAAGCACCAGTTATTAATAAAGAGTTCTACATAATAGCTATTTAATCCTAAGCAATTATTGTATCCTTGTATTGAAGTTGAAGTTGAAGTTTATTGTCATATGTACAGAGTACAGTGTACAGAGTACAATGAAATTCTTACTTGAACACCCTCTTCACAGATAGAACATAAAGACATAAAGGACATGAGACATGAAAGACAACACAGTGCAGCAGCAGTAGTCTTAAGTTTTGTAAAGTATTGTTGTTCCTCAGCACTAAAATTTTCACTATGTATGTGCAATTATGTTTATGACCACATATACTTATTACTATTCTGCTTATTGTCCTTCTATAAAAATGAATGAATTAATAAAGAAAGAAAGAAAGTAGGAAAGGGAAAGAAAGAAAGAAAGAAAGAAATACAGATTTAAGTCTTAAGATATTAGCGTTCTGAATATTGCTTTGCTATCTTATTTAAATGGGTTTGGCCTCTCATATAACTGCATATGAGACTAAGGAATTAACTATATATGGCCTTTATGAAATATCTACTTTTTTCCTTACAAACACAAAGTGTGGTTTAATTGTTATAATCTACGCACCTGACAGAATTCCTCTGTTGTTTTTATGAGCTATGAGTAAGTCATAAGGGATATCTGAATAAAGATAATGAAGTCGTGATCATAAAACATAATCACTGTGTACATAATTAATTTTTTCCCCATCCAGCCTGAAAACCGTGCCAGGTGATGAATAAATAAAAATGAGAACGAGTTACTAGCGTGGAAGAAGAAATATTATGTTTTTGCTTTTGTTCCTGGCAATAACTGTCTTTTGAAGGTTAAATATACAGCATGTGAGAATTTCGAAATGCATTAGCAGGAGATGTTGCAGTAGTTGTAAATTCAACTAAATGATGAGAATGACATAAAAACCCCTTAAATTACAGTCATAGCATTAAATCATCTGTCTAAAGCCTTTTTATTTGGAAATGGACTGAGGCTAATGCATACTGTCATTATATTGCAGATTTACACTATAATACATGAAACCTACACCCTGAGGTGCACTGTACCCTGAGATATTGCTTTCAGCCATACCACTCCGAAAACATAGAAACTGTCTGTTACCATTTATACAATAGTGCAATAGTCACTCCTCAAACAAATGGCTCGACCAAACGGACACTGGAATGAAGTTTGATCAAGTCAAAATGTCAAACACATGGATCAGCTAATATATTCAGAGGATTATTTAAACGCTTTCCTTTAAGTGACACATTTAAAAAAATCAGTGGACAAAATATCAAAATAAAAGCCCCCAAAACTAAACAAACCCAGTGACCCCTACCGGCCACTGGCCGAGATCTAACACAGTCACCTATGCTGCTCCTCATTTTTCTGTTATTTTTTCAAAAGCACAATTTGGCAATGTTTATACAAAGATGGCTGTTAAGAATAACCATCTTTGTTTTTTCAGCACCATCATGAACCATGTGTGTCAAGTGGATGACAGGGAAAAAATGATGTGGTAAAACATTATTTGAGCTAACGGACTCATCCAAAGTGAGATACAGAATTAAATGTAACTCATGTCAAGAGATGAACTTAAAGAGCAGCAATGCCTGCATTGACTCACCTTTATTAGCACAACTGCAGGGGGCACTGTGACGGTAGTGAGAGGAGTTTTGGTTGTGGAATGCGTTGCAGAAAGAGATGCTTTTATAAACCACCTCATGTGGTTTGAATGATCAGATGTAAATGTGATTTTAATGCATCTTGGGACTTGTTTACACTTACATCTTCAAGTGGTTTTGGCCTGATTAAAATATATGCACAGGTGTAAACATGATCAAGGTGGGGCTCCGTCGATAACAGCGAGTGTAGACACCTTCATTACAATGACAGCATTTTGGTTTTGTTGTCACTTTCTTTCATCACTTGCTATTGGGACAATATTTATTTGTATTTATTGCTGTTAATTTTGGAAGATTTATTATTAATCTTAATAAATGTTGTTGCTTGGTCATAAAACAATGAAGCTGTGTGAAACTGAAAGAACTTCAGTCAAAGTGTTATTATCTGGAGATACTTTCAGTCACAGAATACCTCTCAGCCAATCACATTACATGTTAACTGTGGTATAAAACACAGTGAAAACAAAGAAAGAAAGAAGGGGCTACCATTCGAACTTCTTACCTGGTGGACTTGAGGAAGTAATTCTCCAGAGATGAAGAAAAGAGCAGAAAAAGCAAAAGAGGCCTGACTTATAAGAAGGCTAGTAAAAGGTGGACCTGCAGAACATTTGAGGGCCAAAGATCCATACATTAAGTATACTGACCGTCTTGCACCCCATATATGATTGTGCCTTCCGTAGATGGTGGGTTCCCCTCTGACCTTGTTTCCACTTTAACAGTTTCTAAACACTTTTGAGAAATCTAGAACACTGTCAGGGCTTCCTGCCTTCATCCACTAACTGTTATAAAGCTGCACACAACTTCAGGCTCTCGCTTGCTGTCAACACCATAATGTCAAAAACTTTTGCTGAACTATGCTTTCCCAAACATTAGCCTCTGGCAGGAACGTTTCATCGGCGATATTACAGCAGCTCTGAAGGAATAAAAACAAGTGCAATACTTGGGGAAAAAAAATTCATGCATCATGTTTTATTAGCACTGAGGCGCTGACAGATGAAAAAACAAACGGCACGTCCGCACAACAGATGAATGAGATCTTGGATTAACTGTGCAATTACAGCCACGCATGGCAGATTCCCTGCGCGTAATTACAGGGGCCATTTATTTTGCCTTCTGTCACTGTTTCTTGAGTCATTTGTAATATTGTCTCCTGTGTTCCAACATCTAATTTACGATGAAAATAGTTAATGTTGTTGTAGTTTCCCTTTTTATGGGGGGATAGTGGAAAGTCTCTGGAAGATGCCAGATAAAAAGGGATCACATGTAAACTCCTCCATGTCAGATACAGCTGTGTAGAGGTGTGTGTATTCTGTGGCTTGCCTTTAGTCGGTTAAGTAGATATCATTTCCACAGCTTGAAGCACTGCGCTAATGACACAGCAGGAATTGTGCAAACAGATTTGTTTGTGTGAGGAGCTGCTCGTTAAAGTTTGCTTCAGCTTGTCGTTGCAGATCAAGGAGAGTAAACAACTAGCAGAGGGTTGATTGGAGCGTTTGCTTAAAGCTCAGTTCCTGCTCATTAGGTCTCAAAGCTCTTTATCGTCTAACCTGACGTTCCTCACCCTCGGTGTCTCCAAGGCTCTCCTGATCCACTCTGACAGTACCTTCAAAGAAAGACGGGAGGGGGTTTATGATGCATAATAAGTTATTTGAAACTAAGTAGCAATAAAAAGAAAAGAAAATAGCCATCAGAGTGCCACATTGCAAGCTAGAGTCACTGTGCACATGCATATCCCAAATTTGGATTTAGAATGTTTTTTTAGGCCTGTTGATTCCATCACCAACCCAAGGCCAGTTTTATCATTACGCGATACCTTTACTGCGTATGCTGTTACTGTTTTGAATGCTCCTTATAGATAATGGCATGCTGATCATTACTTTGTCGTATTGAATAATATGCTGCCAGTTCACACACAAGCCACCTGCCGCTGCCAACAAGCATAAATTCCAATTGTTGCTGTCAGTGGAAGTGCTGATGATGCGAGGGGCTCTCACACGCTGTGGACATGAACTAATGCTGAACTGAACTAAGCGTTAAGTTCTCAACCAGCATTTTTTACCTACTTATCCAAATTTAGAGCCTCAATTTTGCTTAGTTTAAAAATAATGAAAGTGCTAATCTGTAGAGAGCTGCAATGGAAAACTCACAGTCACGCAATCTTCTACATCTTTGGCAATCACAATCACAAACAACTGGACCGTTAGCAAAAAAAAAGAGCAAACTATGTGTCCAAAGGTTTGCAGACACCAACTAATCTAGCTTTTCTTTACAAATCAAGGTTTTTTTTAAAAAATGTTTTAAAAAACTTTGCCATAGTAACAACTTAAGGGAAAGTTTTATGCTAGATGTTGGATCATAGCTGTAATGAACTGATTATAATTAGTAGCCGGAGCATTAGTGAAGCCAAGGACTGATCGTGGATGTTTAGGGTTTTCACATGGCAGTGTGATTTCTAGGCTGTGAGTGGTCCACTACCTCAAATATATCCAGCCAAGAAAAGTATTTTTTTTTTTATATAACACTTTTTACTATTGATTTTAACAACTGAATGCAGCATACGGGTCCAAGCCCGTATGAGTGAGCATGCCAAAGGCTGAGATGAAGAAACACCCTAAAGCTGGAAGAAGAAATCTCAGGCGGAACCTACTAAGTTCAAAAGGGGAACCAATTCTTCTTTTGTCTAAACTGGATATCAAAAGCAGGACTAAAGAAGGAGAATTTGTGCTGGTGCTGTACTATTATTAACTGAGGACTCTACGCTTAGACCTCAGAGCATATTAGTAAAAGCTGATTTAAACATAAATAAACGTGTTAAACGGGTGTTTATTCTTTTAAAAGCTCGCCGTTTGCTGCTCTTTCACGTGGTGCACCACAGCTCAGACGCTCTCTGGAGCCCCTCCCTCTGCAGGTTCTAAGATCTTGTGTTTTTTTCTATTTGCTTTTACAACTGAGAAAAAAGGAAACTTGTTCATGTTTGTTCTTTATAGTTCTAAGATGTTTGTGTGTGATGCCTTTTTTATTATTGCATGTTTTCTTAAACGCAATAACTTTGGTTCTACGTGACAAAGGAACACCAAACGAAGTTCAGCATGACGTCTGACACCTCAAGCATCAACACATCAACTGAGGAAGTTCTAGATTGCTTTGCCATATGACAAAAATTAGTTTCGGCTCCGGTATGGATTTGTACTGCTCATGTTCTATGGGTTACTTCAGGAGTGTTTAAACGCTAAACTGTACTGAAGACTGACCTTCAGAGCTGGAACCTGGGCAGAGCTGGGCAGGTGTTTAAAATAAAGTGGCTGGTTAGTGTTTAATCATCTGTTTATCTCTCTGTTGTCTGATATGTTGTTAGAACTTCTAAATTCCTCCCAAGTAATTGTCTTGAATGAAATGTCCTCAATTTCCCTATCTTGTCTGCCTTAGCAGAGAACAGGCAGTGTCTATAGGACTCTCAGAGAGTTGTCAAATATTAACGTCGGAAGAGCAAACAGCAATTTCCACTCCTGCAGAGACAAGAACAGCAAAATCTGAAAGCTTGTGTCATCTTTTGAGTTCAACAAATCGTGACTAGTCTCTTCATATTTTAATAACTATGAGGGAGAGTAATCATGGTCAGACATCTTATTACAAGATACAAGAGGTGACATTCCCAGTATGCATGAGGTCAGAGAGCCATTTGCTGTGCAATAAAAGGCTTTTTGTTCTGGAATAAATGTAGCTCTGGTGAGTAATAAAGACAGGGAAGACATTCACTCACCCCCATTTCAGATTAGTGCTTTTTGTCTATGCTTTCTACATTTCATGTAGCTTGATAGAAAATGATTAAAATCTCTTCATGTATGGATTTTTTTTCTTTGAGTTTTCCTACCACAATGAAAAATTCCTCATGCTTTCGGCAATTAAGCAACATACAGTTAACACACGTTACTAACACACTTAATTTTAGACATGGTAGTCTGGCTCATCCTCAGCAAGGGTGGTAGTAATTTTAACACACTGCATCTTGTTGTGATGACAGGTTTAACGTGTGAATAAATAAGTAAGTAAGTAAATAAATAAATAAATAACTAGCACATGTGCCAGTGAGCTCTACTGACATAATACAACCAATAATATTTTGCCTTAATCATTGTGGCTGGGATGAAACATGAAAAAAATGCCCATGGAAACCCTGTCAAGTCTCAAGCGGCAAAAAATTAATGGTAATTTCAACTGGCAACCTCTGATTTCTCTTCTTTTCTTATATAGTGGGTGATATTTCTAGATGACATTCAGAGGAAGCGTTCGACGGCTGCAATTTTTTTTAAGCCATACCGCGGGGGTGGATGAAATGTCAAAAGAATCTCATTGAGGCTAAAGCGTCAGCACTGATAAGGGAAGCCCTTCGTTCAGAATTACCCAATAAATTAAAACACTTTTGAATAAGCCAATCCTGCTCCATCCCTCTGGGTTTTCTTTATGATCCTTTAAAAGTCATCTGTCTCCCACACCAGTCTGCTTATTCATCCCCAGCAAAATAATACTCTGCCAGGCCTCCACGAAACAGCTTATTTCTCTGAAGATAATGAAAGTGCGTGATTGTTTACTTTCTCTGCTGACAGCAAGGGGTTCCTTCCACTATACAAAATGGACTGGATGAATAAACGTGTTAAGGATTTTGGCTGCCTATGTCTGCTTAATGATACCGCAGATGACAGCTGATTATGGCATTGTCTACATGAAGATTAACACATTTATGAGAGAAAGGATAGAGGATGGGGATCAGATATAAAGAAAGCGTTTAACGTGATAATGAAGAACCGGGGTTCTCCCCCTCCTCCACCCAAAACTGTTTTCAATCCCTCATCACCACGTATTGTTTCAAGCATTGCCGAATCCTGATTGCATTACTGCAGGTCTCTTTTCCTTTGAACAATCATAACTCATCAAACATGCACCAGTTTACCTGCAATTTAGCCCACCATGGAACAACCATACATCCATCCATACATCTATGTCTCATCTATTTACCCTAAGCAGAGTCATGAGGGTTGGAGGAACCTATCCTAGTCAGGGCAAAAGGCAATGCCATTCTACCTACATCATGTCTTTGCTCCAGTTTCCTCCCACAGCCCAAACTCTGGTAAAAAATACAAAAACCAAAGCTATAAAATCAGCTGTGTATGTACATTACCTGTACATCCAATTAAATTAATTCATCAACCCTCCCATTATGAGTTGTTTATCTGTGTGTAAAGACTTTGCTTTGAGTGTGTGTTGATAGCTTGAATCATCAAACCATTTGTAATGTAGGCTAAGGCTCCACTGCTTCTGCATAATGCCAATGAAGCATGTAAAGGGCAAGTTGCATTGTTGGCTCGGTAATTTTGCTGTTTTTTTCCACATTACATCTTTAGAGCCATTCAAAATAAAATTCGAAATACCTCTAATCTCATGCAATACTGCAAACTATGACGGACAGTACTCTAGGGACAACTAATCAATAAGTAAACCCGCAGCAAACTAACAAAAGCAACAAGCCGACAGAAAGCTCCAGTTCCCCTCGAAGACAGAAACAAGAATCCATTACCTATAGGAGTAAGAGCGGAGAAGTTGGAGCTATCAGTTGTATACAGAGTTTCATAATTATTAATACCATTAGTTACTAACATCATGTAATAATGTCTTAAATATTTCATTCTCACACTGGTAAAACATTTATTATTCAAATAAAAACAACCTCAAGAAACACTGTAATCCTCATGAGTAACTCAATATGCTGAGATAATCTTGTCCTTTGAGGAATCTTGTCCTGTGTTTGATGAGGATGGAGGACACAGACTGAAGGATCTGCTTCCATAAAGAATCTCTACAGATACTCCAGGGTCCTAAATCCTCTTTTTTGGCCTCCCCTTCTTCAGATTTCACTACAGGTTTTTAGTGTGATATGACTAAAATGGCCATATGAAAGGCTTGAGTCTGAACCCTTTTTGTGTATAGATGTGGATGTATATTTTGAATCACTGTATTTGTTTAAAGATCAAACTGTGACCCGGTTTTAGCTTTTTAGAAGAGGCAGCCAGGTTTTCATTTGAAACCCCCTGGTATGTTACAGGGTCCAGTATTCTAACAACTTTACCAGGGAAGCCCCAGAACACCACAGTTCCATCACCATTCATTCATATTTAAAACTGTGGTTGAGATTTTTCCTGTACAACTAATCTTTGCTTATACCCTGATAAAATTTTACACAAGGGTATGGTTACAAACTTATTTAACAATCACTAAACACTGCGATACCAAAGCCACCTTTTGTGCGTCTTAAAAAAAGCTCTAATTTTGTCTTTCTGACCAGAGAAGACAGTTCTGCCTCAACCTTCCTGTGCATGGGGATTGCAAATATAGATCCTTCACCAGACAGGAGCACTATAACTCCAGGCACTTAAAACTTCTTAATTACAGCCATAACTGTGGATATGGGCTGTTTGTAACCATTACCTGATTTATGAAGGTTAAAACAGTTTTATTTAATTTCATTAGTATGTTCTCTAATGTTCCCCATATTGATGGATGACTAAGGGAATTTGGCTTTTGTGTCAACTTATATTTACACCCCAGTTAAACATGACAAAATTATGAGTACTTAAGTGGTCCTGAGGAGGTAGACTTGTGAACAGTGAAAATGAATGGGTCTCATTTAGAACAGTTCAGGTACATTTTCTTCATAAAAATTTCTAGGGGTCCCAATAATTATGATGTAATTGTGTTAATCAATGTAAGGTTTCATTTGAGCAAACAAGACATATGTGATCATAAAAATGGTGCGACTGAGTAATTATTTTGACTGATTTCCTCAGATGACTCTGAATCTACTAACACCGCATGCTTTGTGAAACTCATTCAATTCGTGTCTGGAAAGAAGTCTGGCTACGTTGACCAGCCATAGAAACCAATGTGATGAAGGATGCTTTCCCATTTCAAATGACCACAGTGAAGTGCAATGTGAGATGGCGAAAAATAAATGAAGGCATGGGTCCACCGACAGAAAGACTGCATATTGATCTCAGAGCCTTGGAAAGGCATTGAAAATCTGCCCAGGACTGAACATGTTGCTTGCAGCCAAGCAGACTAAAATGGGTACATTGTTGAGCTCTGTTAGAGCAGAGCGTATTATAAATCTTATCAGTGCACAGCTGAAGGTAAGAACTAAGAGACTTGAGGGACCTTCGTGCAGTTTCAAGCCTTTTAAACCAACTTGTCGTAAACCACATTTATCTTTTCTGTCCCTGTCTTACAGCATACGGTGACCTGAATTCATTCAATGAAGCTGTGACTCACTATAACATTCACTATAAAGACAGAATCAAAAGTGTAGCACGGTAGATGTCAGTGGTTAGGTGAAACACACGAAGCGATTTAAGAAAAATGAATAAGAAAGTAGATTACTGACAACAGCGTAATGATGTTTGAGGGGATCTATGTAAAGATGAATGATAACTTCACAGGATCGAGCTAACGTGGTGATTGATGCCCTCAATTATGTGGAAAAAAACACCCACAAACTCGGATTTCCAGTGCATATGCCGCCTAACGAAAGCCTCAGCTTAGAGCTCAGTAGAGACAGGCAATATAAATCATTATAATCATCCACTGTGCAGTGACATGGTTTTATTTGCTTGATGCACTGCTGGTTATTCTATCGACATCACATCTCACAGAAAATGAGTCCAATCCAGGTGCCCGTTCAGCCTTTGAACGCTGTGAGGTAGAGCCTTACAGCACAAAATAGTTTAGACAAGCATGAGAACACAGTCAAATGCATCATATATTAATACTGGATGCAATCAGAGATGAGTGAACATGGTTGAGGCCAGCTCCGGGTCTAAGGGAGCACAAAAGCATGTGAGTTTGAATTTCTGCCTCTTCAGATGAGTATTGGAGAAATCTTCTCCAGCCATGAGATAAGATAAAACATTTTTAGTCCCACAAATGTGAAATTTGCATTATCATGGCAGAAAGTGGACAGCAGAAATGAAATAACAATAGAATGAAAACATTACCAATAGAACAGTATAAAGAATACACTATACAAAGAATCTACAAATATAAATATGAATGTGCATTGCTATATATATATATATATATCTGTAAACTTATCTAAGTATATGTATGTATGTATGTACACATTGAGTATATGTATGTACAGTAACCCCATGCTTTTCGCAGGGGTTACGTTCCAAGAGAACCCGCGTATAGTGAAAAACCATGTTGTTGTGTTGTGGTAAAAAAATACCTAAATGCCTATTTTCATAGTGTAAACCCTAAATATGCCCCCAAACTCATTAGTCTTAAAGAAAATGTAAATTATATGTAGCAATGTCTATGGTTAGCACTAGCAGTCTGTTGCATGGGTAACACAAGCAAATGTGGAATGTAAGCGTGCCGGTCATTCTA
>JBBPDE010000002.1:1486463-1499288 GCA_037974605.1 Nannopetersius ansorgii
GTTTCCAGTTAAGTGTACCATATGCATCAGACGTTTAGCCAACGTTCCGTGGGCGTGATGTCTGAGGCTGAGACTAGCACATATGTAATATTTGGTGCCTCATGTGAGGAGCAGACCTGGCGGACAGTTTGAAGTGGCTTAAATTAGGTGTTGGGGGCAGCCTGCTTGTAGCCTATAAACTAAAAATGGACATTCATGTGTTTTATCGTTCTCCTCCTGTGGTGACCTTTCTGAAGGTTTGTGTGTAATAGGTTATATATTATATTGTGACTTGTGAAGGTCTTTTGGACTGACCTTGTGTCATTATTGTGAAGAAATGAAAACCATCTAAACATCTTAGGAAAACTGTGAATGTATTATTATATATTTTTGTTGTGAGAGCCAATTAAAACCAAGCATTCTGATCTCGTGCTTTTCTCTTGCTCAAAATTTGATCAAAAAATCGAAACATCCACCTGCATTAATGGGAAAGGACACAGTAAATTCTTTGGAGGATGTTGTCACCTTCTGCATGGCAATACCAGCCTTGATTTTTTTTTATCTATGCTGTTAATGGTGGGTCTTTCACTAAAGAAAAAGAAGAGGTAGAGTGCTATGTGCTCCGACGGCCACTGGCCTTGAAGAGCAGACAGGCCTCTTGTCTGGCCCTGTGTGCAGAATGAGAATGAAGCGGCATGCTTGAAGGGTCATGGCTCAGCGGAACACAGTGAATAAATATTATCTTAAAGATAAGTGTGATGGAGCGAGGAAAGGAGGGGAAAAAAGAAGGAAAAAAAACGCATGAGGGGCGTTTTTTCTCTCCACACACAAGACAAATGAATCAGGCGTCCTACCGCGATACAGCTGGGTCCCCCAGGATTTGGAGGAGCTGCCTCAATACACTTTTAGTTCAAACTTTTACTGGAAAGTGGTCGGCATGAAAAATCCCAAGAAGAAAAGAAAAAAAATCATAGCTGAGGAATATATACCTGCCTAGTTCACCTCAGTTACTCTCTAACGTTGATGTTTGAAATGTATAACTGTGAGAGATAAAATGATTAGGCCAGATAAAGCCAAAGATACTTAAATCTTTTAAAGGTTTTCATTAAATCCTCACAGCCTTCCTTTCCTGAGGCAGACCTGCTGCGAATTTCTCATTCGCTTTTCATTTCCATCTCATTTCCTTGCCCCACCAGGGTGCTTTGTTCTTACCTGATTGCACTGACCCCGACCTCTTCGTGTTATAGACTAGAACTGTGTGTCATACGTTGAATACATTTAGACTTTTCAGTGGATTGATCACATTTGGATGATAAATTCCACTTCACAGTAGTTAGGGTTAATGACACCTTTTATTTTGCAATAATAAGGATTGGTAGGTGTCAGTAGTATAAATGTTAATCCCAGTACACTCACTACAGATATATAGTTTGCTACGCAGGCTAAGGAATCTGAAAGCTGTTCATAAAGCTTGATGACTTGAAAGTGTTTTGTTAATCAGAACAGAATCAGATGGGAATGTAGCAATAACTATTTTTTATGACCGTAAGGAAGTGTTGCGGCTGAGGGGGCTAGCCCTCAGTCGTGAGCTTCCTTGGGGTGAACAGGAACAGGCAGGGAAGCAGGGATCCATGCTAGTATGACTTTTATTAACAGAAAACATGAAAACAGAAAACGGGCACGAGGGCCACCAGAAACATGAACTAGAACTAGGATCAACATGGAGAAAATGAGGCGTAAAGAGGTGAAAAAAGGCGCAATAAGGCGATGGACTGATAATGAGGACAAACACAAACAGAACTTAAATACTGGCCCTCATCAGAAACAAAACACAAGAAACATGTGACACATAAACAGAACATGAGATCAAAATAAAAGTCCCCAAAACACAGAACAGAAACAAAACCAGAACCAACAAACAGAAAAGCACCAGACTGTCACAGGAAGAAACACTGAGAGGAACCACAACTAAAAAGAAAACCCCTATGAGCTTTAGATAGAACTACAGAGGAAATTGAGAAACTCTGAAAAAGCATGAAGAAGAAACACAGAAACCAAAGCTGAAAAAGAAACTCACACTAACAACATTAGGGGGGAAAAAAACAGATGAACTGAGACTCAAAATGAGAAACCTCCTAAAGCGTAGTGCTGAGAGGAACCAAGACTCAAAAAGGAAGTAAGAACATGAGAAAGAAACACAGTGAGGATCCACAGTCCAAATGGAGACCCCCTCCCTAAGAGCATGAGGACGAAATACCAAGCAGAAACTAAGGAAAAACACATAATTGGCGTAAAGAAGAACTTTTCAATTCTCAGCAGCAAAATTACAGCATCTCATAATTATACTCCTAATTTCCAAATCATTTCCATTCTCCCGCTAGTCAATGAGCTGGACTCCGTGAGAAAATATACAATTTAGTTGTAAAACTGCTCAATAATCTTTTTATTACATAGATTTTAAATAAGTAACTCAAGTGAAAATATGCACTTTTAAAACTCATGAGATGGAGGTAATCACATCATTCTGAATGTCTTACTTAGCTAAACACTGTCCACTATACAGGAGACCATTTTCTGACCTGAGAAACGGCATACAAATTATTTCTCTCTCACTCTCACGTTTTTCTCTTCCCATTGTTAGAAATAAAGCTACATTTAATCTTGTCCACTGCTGAATTTGTAAGTTTGCTGGCTTACAAATACATGAACAGTCTCTTTTTTTTTATTTTTATGGAAACAGACAGAATATCAACCAAAATTCAAGAAAAATCATGTTACGTAAAGGTTAAAAATTGATTACCAAGTCATTGAGCAAAATAAGTATTTAATCCCCTACAACCCAGTCCCTTCTGACTCCCACAGACTGGCTGTGTGTCCATGTTGCTCAGAGATTATAATAAATGTAATGCTGTTTAACTCATTCCAGTTCTGGTCACAGGTGCTCTGTAAAATGAAGGACATAACGAAAACCAGTCACACTGGACCAGGTCCAAACTGAGCTAGCCTACCTGTGACCCACTGACTAACTCCCTGACACAACAGCCTCTGTTGCCGAGTTTATTTTTTCACGGTAGTGGAGAAATAGTGTGAAGGGCTGTTATTCTAGTGTTACTGCTAGGTTATAATATTGGTTTGAGCGCCCCCCCACACACACAAGTTGCACGTGCCTCCATGACCCCACAGCCCACCTGAGAAAATCCCATATCCATTGTAGTCCCCCAACAGTGGGTCCCCCATGCTTCTGATGCCCATGTTTGTATGTACTCGGTCAAGAACTGTACCTTATAGATGGACTTAGTTCTATCATTGTTCTTGCCAAAGCTTTGTTTTTTTCCCTTCTGCATATTAGGTCATGTTTTTGATTGTTGAGACCATTACTGCACATGAACAGTGCAAAGCAAAAAAAAAAAATGTATAAGGGAGAAGGAAAGAGAGGGAGAGAGAGAGAGAAGTGATTGAACTAACTGGCTGTATTAGTCAAATATGGTAAATCTCCATGCATTGGCCAACCAAGATATCCCTTACACAAACTGCACTGAGCCCTTACACTTGTGCATATTTGATTTCGATGCCTCCCTTTGTAGTCGGTCCACCCTATATACATGCGGCATAAAGGTCAGAAACATTCATTTGAGCAGCATGGAGATTTGAGCAGCCTGTGGAAAATGAGAAAAACATAATGCACATTGTAATCAGCCTCGGAAGAGTGTTTGGAGCTCACTGATGTATAATGTTTGCTATTTTGCACACCAACCCTCAACCCCAACCCCCACCACCCCCCAAAAAAACACTCGCTCCTATCTTCAAGATAGATTTATTGCATTTTCCTTCACCTCTCAACAGGAATATATTCTAATTTTATCGGAGGTGGCCATTTTGCATGAAATTGTTCAGTTAATTACACAACTCAGTGCCTTCGGTGTGGGTGCACATTTTCTCATTAAGAAGTACAGCGAGCCTGCGCGGCATGGTTATGGAGTTATTAGTTTACTGAACTTCATTTCAGGAAAATGATTTGTGGCTAAAATTCTGATCCCAACATGCCCCATCAGACTTAGACTTAGGGGTCCATGGTGTGTGCAGTAAATGCCATCACCTTAATATTGCATGTCTGATCTGGGACCTTTGTGATACAAATGAATGATTTCGGGCAGTTTGCACAAAGGAAGGGAGAGAAAGCTTTGATCATTTCGGTTTCAGGGCAGATCATGATCCTGCAAAGATGCTTTTTAATAACACTAATTCTAATGTACGCTGCAAAAGCCTGGAAATTCTCAAAGCATGCTGGCAGGGGATCACAGTGGAGAAATACCCTGAAGATCACAAAACACGTGCCACTTCTGGGCAATGGCTCTTCTGCTCGGCGGCTTCCCGTCCGAATCAATAAGCATTCTGTTCCAACAAACCTGCTCATACACTTAAGTACTTTTTCATCCAATCCACCAATCCCCTTGCTTCCAACGCCCCAGGACTACAGCAAGACTGGATGTTCAATATAGCTTTAATCATTCTGGCAGCTGAAGAGTATTATAAATATAGGACTTATGCTGAGGTATCTTCAATAAGCTACTGCATAGCCAACATTCTACCTTGCTAATGAAATTACTAAAGTAGTTTAATACACATTCATACACAAACGAGGAGGGAGCAAAAGGTCCTCTTAAAAGTATATATTTTTAGTGTGTATGCGTGCATCCTCATCAAGCACCCTGCTTTAATGCCTGCGGCTGTATTATGGGGAATGCAAGACGCACTCAAGGCAGATGAAAGCGGAAGAGGAAAAAGCTGCACCATGAGAGGCTTCAACACCAGAAAAAAGAGAGTACAAATTTCTAATGTGGTTGGACAGTAGGATGGGCTACAGAGTGGGCTAGAAAACATCTCTACGTGGATGACATATTTATGAGCTCTGCTCGACATAAGAAGTTTTAAGCAGCTTAGGAACTAAATGTAGGGGTTACAAAAGATACAGAGACCAAGACCTAATCTGATTATTAGCTACTTTCAAAAGGAATACATGGTCTAGATTTTGTGAAATCTTCAGAAGCTCCTTAAACAGTACAATATTTGGCATGATATTGATCTGGACCAATCCGGACAGCCACCACTAGACTTATATAGAAGAGTAAAACATATATGCTCAAGGTACTCAGTGAATTTGCCCATGATAATTCTTCTTTTTTCTTATGTGTCGTTACTTGTGAATATTCATTTTCGTATATATTTAATGTTTTACAGTATGTATTACAGTATGTAGAATATTCACAGAATGGCCTGTATGGTCCATCAGCAATGTTGTAGATACCAGGGGAATCCAAATACGTTCATTGTCATTTCTGGAATATACAGGGTTCAGAGTGAAATGAAACATTCTACCAGGACTATGAAGCAACACAACAACCAAAAACAGAACACCGAAGACTACAAATGCGCAGGACAAAATACACTTGATGCAAACAGCAAAACAGCACAAGACAACATTTAGTGCAGTTACAGGTCGAATAAATACAGTATTATTACAGATACTGCATTCTAGCAGTAGAGTCGTCAAGTTTGCAAAAATTAAGAATAGAAGTAGACAGTTGTGCAAATCAGCAGGAAAGGCTGCTAGTGGCACATCTGAGGTTCCCTTGAGCAAGGTATCTTCCTCACACTCCGCTCCGCGGGTGCTGTGTTCCTTGTAGTGATGGGAAATTCGGCACTTTTCAAAGATTCGGCTCTTTTGGCTCGGCTCCCTTGAAAGAGCCGGCTCTTACGGCTCCCAAATGGCTCTCAATGACGCCACGGTGAGGTACACCTACCCCCTGCCTCTGATCCCAGCTACCATCGAGCGGCTCCGGGGTTCCACCGTTTTTACAAAGTTGGATCTCCGGAGCGCGTACAACCTCGTGCGTGTTCGGGCGGGTGACGAGTGGCTGACAGCATTTAGTACCACTTCTGGCCACTACGAATATTTGGTCATGCCTTACGGGCTAGCGGACGCGCCCTCTGTATTCCAGGGGTTCGTCAACGACGTCCTGAGGGACATGCTCAACATATTCGTAGTGGTCTATATAGACGACATCCTGTTTTTTTCTAAGTCCCATCTAGAACACGTGCAGCACGTGCGTCAGGTCCTCACCCGCCTGATCGAGTATGGGTTGTATGTGAAGGCAGAGAAATGTGAGTTCCACGAACGGGAGGTCACGTTTCTCGGCCACTGCATCAGCCGGGAGGGGATCACCATGGAGAAGGCAAAGGTGACAGCGGTTTCTGAGTGGCTAGAGCCCACGTCGATAAAGGAGCTGCAACGCTTCCTGGGGTTCGCGAATTACTATCGGCGTTTTATTAAACACTACAGTACAGTGGCGGCCCCTTTAACATCCCTCCTCCGAGGCAAACTGAAGACCATCACGTTCACCCAGGCTGCCCGCGCCGCCTTTGCGCGGCTCAAAGCCGCTTTTACGCCTGCGCCAGTACTGCGCATGCCTGACTCAGAACGGCAATACACTGTAGAGGTGGATGCCTCGGAGGTAGGGATAGGGGCCGTCCTGTCACAATACCACGGTTTCCCCAGGAGGCTTCACCCCTGCTCTTCCTTTTCCAGGAAACTGACAGCGGCAGAGTGGAATTACGATGTCGGCAACCACGAGCTGCTCGCTGTGAAGGAGGAGTGGCGCCACCTTCTAGAGGGGGCTCGGCAGCATTTCGTGGTCCTTACAGACCACCGCAACCTGGAGCACATCTGACGAGCCAAGCGTTTAAATCCACGGCAGGCACGGTGGTCTCTTTTCTTTTCCAGATTCAACTTCGTGCTCACGTATCACCCGGGAAAGCAGAACGGAAAGGCTGACGCATTATCGCGCCAGTATGGGACCGAGAGAGAGGTGGGGGAACCTGAGCCCATTGTGGGATGGGCTCACAGACAAAGAGGTGGGACCTAGACAAAGAGATCACGGCAGCATGCGAGGTGGAAGGCATTCCCGACAGCGCTGCGACCGAGGGTGGTGGAATGGGCACACGTGACCCCAGCAACCGGTCACCCGGGCGTTGCGCGAACCACGGAGGTGGTCGCACGTAAGTATTGGTGGCCCTCCCTCGCCAGGGATGTGCGCCACACCGTGCTCTCGTGCTCAGTCTGTGCCACCACAAAGAGTTCCCGTGCCCTGCCGGTCGGGAAATTAATGCCCCTGTCGGTGCCGGACAGGCCGTGGTCTCACCTAGCGGTGGATTTCGTCACGGACCTGCCGGTGTCCAAAGGGTACACGACAGTGTTGGTTGCAGTGGATAGGTTTTCGAAGGGCTGCCGGTTCATACCTTTTACGTTCTCTCCCCTCTGCCCGGCAGGTCGCGGAGGCACTGCTCCAGTCCGTGTTCTGGTATTTTGGCATCCCGGAGGACATCGTATCAGACCGCAGCCCTCAGTTTACCTCACAGGTTTGGAAGGCATTTATGGGGCACCTGGGGACCGCGGTCAGTCTCACTTCTGGATATCACCCTCAATCTAACGGTCAGGCTGAGCGTGCTGTCCAGGAGCTGAGTCAGTACCTCCGGGCCTATTGCCACAGCCGGCAGCACGACTGGGCAGACTTCCTGATCTGGGCAGAGTATGCCCAGAACTCTCTGTGCCACTCCGCCACCGGCCTAACAACTTTTGAGTGTGTGCTCGGGCACCAACCCCCGCTGTGCCCGTGGGACCAGAGTCCCTCTGAAGCTCCAGGAGTGGACGACTGGTTCCGGTGGGCGGAGCGGGTTTGGGAGGATGCGCACACATCCATCCAGCGAGCGGTTCGTCGGTTTAAAGACCGTGCCGACCGTCGGCGGAGGGAGGCGCTTCCCTTTAGGGAGGGTGATAGGGTCTGGCTTTCCACCAAAGACCTTCCCAAGAACTTCCCCTGTAGAAAACTTTCACCCCATTATGCCGGCCCATTTGTCATCGTTAGACAGATAAACCCTGTGTCCTTTGAGTTAAAACTGCCCCGTGTATTAAAAATCCACCCTGTATTCCATGTCTCTCTCCTTAAGCCTGTCCGTCCCGGTCCCCTGCACGAGGGCGGGGCGGCCGTCACACCCCCCGAGGTACTCCGGCCTGCCGGGTGCGCTCCCTTCTCGACTCGCGTCGTCGCAAGGGTGGGCTGGAGTACCTGGTAGACTGGAAGGGTTACGGTCCCGAGGAGCAGAGTTGGGTACCGGCGCGCAATGTCCTCAGCCAGGAGCTGCTGGAGGCTTTCCATCGCGCACGCCCGGACCGCCCCGCTCCGCGTCCCCGGGGCCGTCCTCCCCGCTGCCCAGGCGGCGCGGTGCCCGTGCCGATCCCCAGGAGTGGATCGAACCTTGGACGGGGGCTACTGTTACGGTCGCCTCGCCTTCCCCTCCCAGACGCCGTCCTGTTTTCCCTGAATATTAGATCCTCCCTCTCGTTTTTTCCCTCTGTCCCGATTCCCTTCCTTCCTCCCTTCTCTTCCACCCTTCTTTTTCTCCAAGTGTGTTTCAGCTCCGTTTGTGTCCCAGCCCTCCTCATTAGTCTCACCTGCGTCTTATTGTCATCAGTCCCCCTACACCTGTCGTCCTTCCCGGTCCGCATATAAGCCCAGTCTGACCCTGAGTCCAACCATGCCTGTATTTGTTCTCCCAATGTGTGTATGCTTGTCCTGGGTTTATTTTGTTGTATGTTTCATGTTGTGTTTTTTTCTTGTCCCGCAGACCCGTGCTCCTTACCAGTAGGCTCCATAGAGTCCCGAGCCCCGACCAGGTTCCCACGCCTGCCTGCGAGCAGCTGATCTTGTTTCCTCTCTGCCTACGAGCAGCCTCGCCTTAGGTTTTATCTTTTGCCTGCGTGCTGCTCTGCTTTTGTTTCGTTATTTGCCCGGAGCACGGGTCCTGTTTTAGTTTCCTTGTCTTTTGAGCTGGTTTATGTTGAGTTTCGTATATCTATCTTGTGTTAATTAAAATCCTTCTGTTTATTGTTTAACCTGCGTCCTCTCCCCTTTTCCCCACCGCACACTGACAAGTATCACTCAGAGCCTTCTATTTTAGCCCAATTTATCAATTGTGAATGTTTTGTGTATTGGTAAGCAACTTTTTAATTAATTTTTACATTTTTTAATTTTCATTATTAAAGTACAGTTACTATTATTTAACATTTTAATAAAACTTTAATTGAACAACTGAACACAACCACAGCAAGCAAATCAAATAACCTAAATAAAGGGAAAAGTCTTAACATGTATAATAAACATATATAACAAAACACTTTTGTCTTTAGTGCAGGTTGGCATTGAGAAATATGAGATGCCTCACCTTGGAGGGGCTGATGCGATTTCTCCTCTCTGTAATTATTTGTCCTGTTTGTCTTGCTTCTTTTTCGTTTTTCACTCATTTTTCACTCATTTTTCACTTTCTCCCAATGGACTCGCATTTAATGCCGTCTCCCCCGCCTCTCTCTGTTGCTCTGTGTACCTGGCCTGTACCACTACACTCGCTATCTTTAAAGCATGCTCCCCTTTCCTTCTTTCACATAATGGTACGATCCTAGTGGGTCCTCCCATGTGATTAGCTGTATGGTCTTCCCAAATGAAGCCCCTCCCCTACTTACGACCAAAGATTCGGCTCCTCTCGTTCGCTACAAAGAATCGGCTCTTAGAGCCGGCTCGTTTGCGAACGACACATCACTAGTTCCTTGCTGCCCCTTGTCTCACTTGGTGAATAGGTTAAATGCAGAGGAAGAATTTCGTGCTGTTCACATTGTGTGCTGTGGTGTGTTCACCTATGACAGAATGGTCACTTTTTATTTGTATAATTTTTTTTAGAAAGAGAATGTAAATAAATAAATAATTAATGGGTATTTACAGAGGCAGTTGGAGTGTAAGTTGTTTGTATAAGGCAGAAAAAATCTGTGTGATTTTGCATTATGAAGTGATCATTTGTCATTCGTGAACGAACGAGTGTGAAATTCTTCTCTGCATTTAACCCCTTCAGCAAGTGAAGCAGTGGGCAGCCAGGAACATGGTGCTCGGGGAGCAGTGTGTGGGGACAGTACTTTTTTGAATAATACCTAAGTGGTGCCACTAGCAGTCCTGGGATTCGCACCCTCTGATCACAGGCCCAACCCCCTAACCACTAGACCACCAGCTGGAAATTAGGTTTGTGTGTTGATTGAGGAGAGAGAAAAATATCTCACACAGCTTCAGACATTACTGTACACTCTCTATTGAACAGTTACTGGTTGGACAACACGCAACCCAAAACCTCCCCCGGGACCATTTGAGTCAACCCAGCCAATAACCCTGTACACTTGTAGCCACTGTTCTACTAAGAAAGGGGGAGAAAAAAAAAGTGAACAGTTAAAAAGAGAGTTCAGCCGTATGTTGTGGGTCACGCAAGCAGTCAAATGCACACATGCAAAAAAAGAAAAACAATTCTCAAAATGTTTAATACTTCAT
Organism: Nannopetersius ansorgii; assembly: GCA_037974605.1. Taxonomy (NCBI): domain Eukaryota; kingdom Metazoa; phylum Chordata; class Actinopteri; order Characiformes; family Alestidae; genus Nannopetersius; species Nannopetersius ansorgii. The sequence goes on from JBBPDE010000002.1 coordinate 1,496,864, forward strand.
GCATCATTCTTTGCTGGGACTTCCATACAGCTATAAGGTTAGGAAAAGAATACATATCAAAGACATCAGAAACCTTTCCTTCACACAAAATCTCTCCAGATCCCTCAAATCTTTGATTCTCACTTGTGGACTCTCACCCTCAGCTCTTCTCTGGCTGTTTCTCAGAGTTGTGGAAGCATTGATTCTGTGATCACTGAGCCATTTTTATGTATTTAGAGCTATGTTTTGGACCTTTGTTCTGCTGTAAAATCCAAACCTGATCCAGTTTTATCCTGCTGGCAGAGACAGCCAGATTTTGGTCCAAGATTCCAGTGGTCTTTGAAATGTAAACAAGACCAACAATCCCAGATTGACCACTGTACTTTAAAAGATCACAGTTCTCCATTACCTCCCCACTTTTTACAACAAACCAGCCTCTGAAGTTTGTTGCTCTGACACCTAGATTCTGGCTCCAAAACACTTCTAGTGATGTTTAGCCAACTCCAGGCATTTAGGTTTGAATGCTAAGTGTCCTCAGAATGCCACCAACAACAGGATGTGTCCTTTTACAGGCAGGTGTATCACTTCCTTATATTCATAAGCTTTACGAACTGAAAGCTCAGATTTCTGAAAACAAGGGAAAGTTTTTTTTCTGTCAGAACAGGTTTTGTTATTGGGGTCTTTTATTTGTCATAGTCTTGCTTTTCCCCCCTCACCGTTTAGCCATGCTATGAAAACCTAACCCAGCTAACTTGTTAGTGAGCTGTAGTGAACTGATAAATATGTTAATGCCATAGAAGACTCCCACTGAAATTTAGAGTTACTTGTTGACTTTTCAGTTTGTTCCTTCTTGTTCCTCCTTGTTCTCCTTAGTTTGTTGTTTTGTTGAGTGGACAGTACAAAACAATGGCCTCTTTCCATGTTGAGATGAAATTTCCACTAATCAGAAAGCAGTGATTCAGTCTTGTCATATAGTAGCTTGGGAGGTACTTTATTTATAATGGAAAAACAGCACAGCCTTGGGGACATGTGGAGAGAAAGACACTGAAGGCCACACCACGTCATGGGTGAAACATGGGGCGATGGGCATGTACGGCTGACTCTTCTTTACCTATGACATGATTGCCTACGGCAGTGTACATCATAACCGTTCCAAGTAACTGCTTCAGATCTGTACAGCGCTTCGCCTTGCAGCAGAGGCCAAATCAATCACCCGACCCGAATCGCACTGAGCAGCATTTTGATCGACAACACTGAAGACAACAAGCAGAAAGTGAAAAAGGCTGTATTACAGGCCTGGCTGAGCACCAGCAGGGACGATTTCCAAAGTCTGGCAATATCGGTGGTCCACACACTTCAGGTAAGCCTTAACAGTAATGTCCAGTTAGTGCTGGTCCCCTAAAATCAGGAATTATATCAAACATTACTAAGATTCCTACATTTTACATTGAATATAGAAACCATCAACATGTATGCAACAAAAAGAAATATCAAATGGTTCATAAGAGAGTAAAATGACTCTGAAATGAACACTGCAAATGAGAATACAGAAAAAGTTTAATCGCCAGTAAAACCATACAGTGGCTCATGCCAATACAAACTAAGTAGCCCTTAGAATGCAGAATGTATTTGTAAAATCTGATTTCAATAAATATAAATGGTGTAAATCAGTCTAAAACCAGTGTTTGTTCTCTTACATGCTCAGCATTTGCTGCTCTTTCTCTTGGCACACTGCCGCTTGTTCACTCTCCGGACCCCCTCCCTCTACGGGTTTTCTCCACCCACTTGTGGCCGGAGACTATCCTGAAAGTTCCCCTGGGTTTAAAGGTCTTGTGTTTTCTGTTTGACTCCAATTTATATGTGTCATTTTTAACCCTCTGAGGTTGGAGGATCCATAAATGGATCCTTTTCAGTTTTCCAACACAATCATCTAAAGCCTTTTATTTTGAAGAAAGTGTATCGTGTCATGTTCTGTCAGCTGTCTTGTGTTTTAGTTAATTAATGGTGTTATATGATTGGTTTCTGTTGTCTGTTATGCATGCAAGTTCCAAGAGTTTTATCGTGAGTTGTCAGTCAACCCTCATGGATACCCTCACTCTACCTGTTCCTCATGTGTCTTTTGTTAAGTATGCTCTGGATTTTAGGCCCTTGTGCCTCTTAATGTCTTTTTGTCTGAGTTCATGTATTGTTTATTGAAACCTATCAAGAAAATCCTGCATCTGTGCCTCACTCACACCCTGAGCACCCCCAGATGTGACAGTATGTGTCTTTTTTATCCCATTTCCATGCTGCAGTCCATGTTTTAATAGGTTACCATATTCAGTGTTCCTGCATTTTTATTTGTCTATTGTTTGTTTCTTGTTTTACACTACTGGTCAAAAGTTTTAGAACACCCCATGTTTTCTGTTTTTTTGTATTGAAATTCAAGCGGTTCAGTGTCTCAATG
>JBBPDE010000002.1:1568347-1581216 GCA_037974605.1 Nannopetersius ansorgii
GAGAGAGGGAGAGAGAGAGAGAGAGAGAGAGAGAGAGAGAGAGAGAGAGAGAGAGAGAGAGAGAGAGAGAGAGAGAGCAAAATAAAAAGGGGTGCGCTGTTGTTCTGGCTCACCATCTCGATCCCCTCTTCAGCATCTTCCACTAATGACCCATCTGTGAGCCAAGCCGCAGTTTATTTTAGACACTGCCCATGCTGCTCCTTTTTTTCCCAGCCAGGTCTGTCGATGCAAACAGCATTAGGACTTTCTGCTCCTCTTTGCCTGAGCAAGATACTGTAAATACAAATGAAAGCAATAACAATCACTGTCAGAAATGTCTGGCAAATTAAGGAAAGTAAGAGTGTCAAAGCACAGTTAGCAATTATCATGCACCACGCAAGACAAGACAACTGATTACAGGCTGTGTTTCAGGCACAAACGATGTTTTCATTAAGCTCTGTACGTGGACTATCCCGTTTTTTTGGTTGTTTGCATTTCTTTCCTTTTTTCCCTCCATTGAACTCTTTTCACTAATGGACCAAACTGAAGTGGTAAACAGAAAAACTGATGGGTCCATTTATGCAGAAAGAGCAGCCCATATTGATTGAATTTCATGTGGATTAAGCGTGGGGGAGTCTCGAGGAAGAGTGCGGTGGGGAAAACAAAATAAACTGCTTTTGTGACCCTGCTGGAGAGAGCGACGGATGCTCCTGAGGGATGCGCCTGGTTTTGATGTGCGTGCCTCTGCTCTTCACAGTGTGAAAAGCTTTTTAGAAGTCACCTCTACCACTTCTCAGCATCGCCTCTCAATTTTCCCAGTCCCGAGCCTCTCCCAGCCTTTTCAACTCAGGCCTTCAGACAACAAAAACATACGTAAAAAAAAGAGGTGTCCACTCAGGGCATAATGAGCAATGTCTAGCGCTGTACATCGCTGATAATGAATAATACATTGCTGCTTGATGGATGGGGACAAGAGACAAAAAAGTATGAATTTTCTCTTCTTTATTAGTGAGGATCTAATGTCAGACTTTATCTGATGCCTGCCACACAAACACAGCTATAATAATTGCATCCAAGCTGGGGTTACACAACTAAGGAGGCAGGGAAGTGCTAAACAACCCAGATCTGCTAATTGCTGTGCCCAGATTGATCCAATTAGAGCACAACTGCTGTTAAATCAGTCCACACCACCAGAGCTAATTTGACTTGTTTTAACTTGGTGGCCTGTAATTTTCCTTTCCGTAGTGTCAGTCAAGCCTGGTGTAACAGGCGGTTCCACAGAATTTCCTTTGAAACACCTTATTAAAATTGAGATTTCAGGAAGGAAACATTTATTACATCAATGGCCGTGTCTAAAGCTTAAACTGCAACCGACTTCTAAATGCTGAATCATAAGTTGAATCATGAATCATAATGATTATATGATTCAAAACTTGAATCAGAAGTTTCCTTCCTTTCTTTCAGAAATGTGACAAAGTCCTACAGTCTTTTTGCTTGTAACTCAGAATGGCCTTCAACAAAGGGAAACTACACTCAAAGGAGGCAGGAAAAGTGCAAGGTTTGTGCTGACAGAGAATCTTAAAAGGAACATCCAGTGTAGAAAAATGAAGGTGGAAGAGTGCTAAGTGTCTTTTCTTTCTCGTAGAGACAGTATCAGGGCTGCAGAAAGATGAAGACAGACAGACAGACAGACAGAGCATAGGCATAACCAGCTGGAAACTAGAGGATGAATGGACATTGGCCTACAGGTCCAGCTGGGCTTAAATAATATAGATAGAAAAGAAACATGTGAAACTAATTAGGGACCTGGGACAAACAGAAAGGAGCAGCGGGGGGCCAGACTCAGTATTCTGGGGAACACGATGGCCGGGGGCATGGTACCAAAGAACCGACTCTGACACTAACAAACCCAAGATGCTCACTTTTGCAATAAGACAAAAGACCAGGCGTATGTTTTGCCATGTTTTCCAAATATTTTTTGACACTGAACTGATGTCTGCTTTCTTTGAGTCTTGGTTACTCCAAAATGCTCAAACCTTATGTAAATGTACAGCCATGATCCTTGAAGATCCTTTGGTTCTCTAAAAATCGCCCTCGGCATGTGTGGGGCAGGTTCAGTTTTATTTCTAATCTCCTAGATGCTGACAAATCTGGCCTTTTTATGTATACTCCAGTGAACAGGAAGTCATGGAGGACCATTTTTGAGTTCCTGAGCAAAACAGTCAGGAGCTCATTCTTGCTTTTTCAGTATTGAAGAAAAAAAAGGGGGAAAAAAATGAAAATACACAAAAGTCTCAAAAACTAAATATAATGTATTTTTCAGTTTTCTGTGTGTTCACTTTATGCCTTTATTACACCATCCATCTTTTATAAGAGCTGTTTTTTCTGTAGAATACTTTTCCATGCTTCTTTTGATCTCCAAAGTTCAATCTAAGGAATCCCTGTTACAAATGTAGACTCATCATCTCAGATTATGTCCAAGCTTTTTGTTTCCTTTTCTCAGTAAAAAAAACAACTTCCTGAAAGCAACACATCCTTTCACAACTCATGGCATTGATTTGTCTCCTCGCAGTGGAAGAATTGACAGAAACACCTCTGGTGTTTCTTTGGTGTGGTTTTTTTATCTGAAGCACTGAAGCAAGAGAAGAGCTTGATTTGTCAGGTAAAACCTTGCTTTAACTACACAACACAGACACAACCACACTACAGACATGTTACAGCATGTCATATGCTTTCTTGAGCTGTCATGACATATTTCCTTTATTGTAAAAGTGTCATGCTGGTAATTGTGATGCTAAAATGCTAAAATGTTTTATGCTATGATTGTGCATTGGAAAGCACCAGAAACTGAGATGACACCAAACATGATAGCATTTGTCCTGCTAAATATAAGAAATGATCACTTTTTATATGAATGGACCTCATACAGCACCATTACGGCATGGTTACGACGTTGTTATGTTTCCAGAAAAAATGCATTATATGTTATATTTTATATATTATATGTCAGTGTTATTATAGTACCTTTTATAGTAGGATTCTGTGATGCAGCCTTGTGGTATTAATTTTTGTTCTTTGTGGAATGTTGTTTGGTTTCACTGAATGCGGTGTATATGTTTAAAAACAATGAACCTACTTGATTGATTGATTGATTGATTTTGATAATTTCAGTTAATCTAAAACATGATGCAGTTATACATACCACACCAGTCAATAAAATAAATAAAGAAAGAAAGAAAGAAAGAAAGAAAGAAAGAAAGAAAGAAAGAAAGAAAGAAAGAAAAAAGAGAATAAAAATAGTCAGGGTAACAAAAAAAAAAAATATGTGAGTCAGCTCCTTAACCGTTTATTGAGGCAGGTCTTGAATCGTGCAATATTTTCTATTTCTTTCATGTCTCCAGGCAAACTGTTGCAAAGGACAGCTGCAGAGTACAGGAATGACTCTCTACCCATACAAGACTTGGTATATGCTTGTAGGCTCAGCAAGGTTTTATTCCACCAAAGTAAGAACACACATGAGTAATTGTTTCAGACAAGTGGATTAAAGTGTAAAATAGCATAAACACAGAACACAGTTTAATCCATTTACCTTGTGTAGCAGCGAGCAGCCAGGAACATAGCACCCAGGGAGTAGTGTGTGGGGACGGTATTTTGCTCAAGGGTACCTCAATGGTGTCACTGGGATTCAAACCCACAACCTTCTGATCACCAGGGCAACTCCCAAGCCACCAGGCCACTAGTTTCCCAAAGTGGAATCAAGTGTGATCCTGCTTGCTTGAATGGAATTCTGCTGCAGCAACAGCCCTTTGCTTTGGATCAGCAGTGTCCAACTTTACATGCAAACACTACTTGTATCTTCTTCAGAGAAATGTTTTTATCACTGTTAACATTGTAAACATTGTAAACTGACATATTGAATGCCCAAAGAAAATGTACATTTTAGGCATTTAGCGGATGCTTCTATCCAAAGCAACCTCCAGTCCCTAACTACAGGGGGGCAGTCTCTCTGGAGCAACTTGGAGTTAAGGACCAGGAACCAGTGGTGCTAAAGATAGCATTCAAACCCATGGCCTCTTAGTCCAGAGGCAAAAATCCTACCCACTACGCCATTGCAAGCATTATTTGTTTGTAGCATTACACAGCATTTAGCATTAAATGTATTCTGTGGGAAAAGTCTTCTTCAGACTATTTGTTGATAACACTGCATTCCACTGACCAGCTTTTAATTATTCACAAACACACACTTGATTCAGTTAATTAAGCCTTCAGGAGCAACAACAGGGGTATCAGGTGGATGTGATTAGAACTACAATAAAAATCTAGCAGACAGTTGCAGTCAGTGCTGGTCCTTGCCTTCCAGGGCCTTAAATACTACCATCCCTCCCTCCTAAACTGGATATCAGCATCATCTACCACTGGAATGTTAAACGTTTACGCATACCCCTTAATTTCCCTTACAAACATGTTCAGCAGCAGCTGTTCTGCTATACGTACAGGAATTAGTGATTACTGAAAATACAACATTAAAATATGTTTATCTACATTTTCAGTCATCAGTATTGTCGTCAACATCGGAAAGCTCCCCATATTGGGCACAAATTAGGTCACAACAGTATGACCTTCTCACAAAAGGTGTTTAAGGTGCTGCATACCTTGTAGAAACAGAAATGTTAAGCAAAATCATTATTTGGGATGCGAAAGTTCACAGTGTGCTACAGTATGGAGCCATTTCATATTCCAAATCAATGCTAGTGACTCCTGGCAGATTTGTTTGTTGTTGCAAAGCCTTGTAATTACATCTGCCAGTACTACATCCATATTACCTCCAGTAATAAACTTTAATAATAAACACAGCTTTGCGTTGTGTTTCAAAACAATAGATGTTATCCGTGTCTATATAGAAGACTTAGGGTCTGTTCAGAAATGCTATTAAGCACTTCTAACTGTATAACTGTATAATAGGCTTAGCTTATAACTATAATAATATGTATCACGTCTTTCTTGCCATGCAAAAATCTTGTGCAGTTTGCATATGAGAAGAAGCGTAAATGGGAGAAGTAATGAGGCCTGTGGTTAGTAATCACTTGTTCATTATTGGTGCAGAGATTTCGGTAAAATCAACTAGTACATATAACAGTTATGGTGTAAATGTGTACATAAACAGATGCTCGGTCTTCCTTTCTATATAAAATGCCATGGATGTCATTAACTGAACATTTTAGGCTGACATCTGCATGACTCACAGACTTTTGTTCTCCGTAGGCATGCCCCCAAACAGCAAACATTAAAAAAAACACATTAAGCTTCATCAGCCACAGACACCAGTCACCATCGATGGGCGCATGAATGATGCAGAGAAGCTGTATATGAAACCTGTGAAATTGCGGTGGTCTTGGCCGAGACGGTTGAGTAAATATACCTGCTTTATATATAAGTTGATATAAGTTGAATAACGTCGGGAAAAATATTGCCTTTGAAATTCCATTTAAAACCATGATACAGTGATGTCTGGTCCACTATATTGAATTGGCCTGGACTGCTCCTATGAAAGGAGACACTGGTTGATATATGGTGCAGGTTATTTGATTCAAAGGACATTACGCTGAGCTATCTCCAGAAATATAAATGGATATAGTCATACAATCATATTTCTCCTGAGGAGCAGCATGCCTTGCTATATACGAGGTGAGGGTGTCAGCGACAGGCGCTTCTACAGGGCCATATCACAGATACGGAGGGCACATTTTTCTCCAGTTGTCATGGCCCACTTTTTCAATCATTTCAAGCTTCTTTTTTTTATAAAGAGTATTGGGAAGAAAGCACATTTTTGCATAAATGAATAAATCTTTGCTTCACTGCTTCAAATTTATTATAAATTACCTGTAAATGTGATTTAGTGGTACAGAGGACCAATTCACTTTTATATAGGTCATACTCTCCATTCATGTTTAGGGAAAAGGAGGATGCAATAATTATATATTCTAATTACCATGCTATTATACAAACACAGTTAATACAGTTCTATAGCATATACAGTAGAGGTCATTTAATGCTGCCAGAGATCTTACTACTTTAGAGCTGAAAACCCCACTTTCAAATATTTAAGTTTCCCAATGAACAATTTTTTAATTTCCTTATTTTGTTTTTATTTGGGGAAGTAGTAATATTATTTGCAGATATATATTAAAACATTTATGTTATATTACTCACCATTATATACAGTAACCCCTGAAATTCATGGGGGTTGTGTTCCAAAAGCATCTGCGAATTGTGAAAAACCACAAATTTCTAATGTGGTTGAAAAAAAAACAAACAAACAAACAAAACATAACAAAAAAATGGCCTATGGCCTATGAATTACACCACAAACCCAAAAGTCAAACACATTTAATCTTTATTCATATTTTGCCAGTTTAAATAGTGCTGATTGTTGTATTCAGGAGGTCAGGCATGTAAAAACAGCCTGACTGTGCAGATCCCAAGGTGAAATGAAACAATAGTTTTTTATTGCTTGGGGCCATTAAATAGCTGGTCTATGGTCAACTGAAGTTTGGAAAAGTGGGTCATTCTGTGACAGAATAGCCATCAGGTCAAACCTGTCAGTTCTAATCAATGTCACTGCGTATTCTCTGAGCCCAAAACATCAGGAACTGCGCAGCCATCCATGAGAACTCTCTTTGTTTGGGCAAAACTGTTTCCGGCTGTGAATGTCAAGTTGGAAACACCCTTCAAGCTCTAGTATGTAGCTGTTGGCTGGAGAACACTCAGTTTCATACAGAGTGGTCACAATAAAACCACATGCTTCTGGCAATAGCTTAACCTCCCTGGTCAGGTTTCAAGTTTCCCACAAACTTGGCAAGCTTGAGCTTAGTTTGTGTGTTACTCATGGCCCCTTTCAGTGAATGAGCAAGTTCAGACCTGGTGGAGTGCTTAAATATGTTCAGCTTGAATGTTCCTTATTATATAAAGGACTGATTCTTTGTTCTTTAGGAAATAGCATTATTTTATGGCAATAATAAGGTGAAGGTTACATTCTGATTATAGAGTTGAAAGAGTAATAAAACAGATATTTCACCAATTTCAACATAGTTACAACTAAACAATAGCTATAAAATCACAACAGGAGATTCTGACAGAAAGGTAGTTTTAAACAAAGCTTAATGTCTTAACTGACAAGGCAATTGGTAATAAAGTACTGTTGAAAGTATTACGTTAATGTTTCAAACAAGGCTGAAATAGTTGGTATGGCAATTAGAGACCGGAATAAAGATTGTATTTCTGCCCAATTAGCCCCTAATGTAGTCCTAGTCATAGTCACTGGCAGCTGACATTCTCTATCTGAATGTATCAGGTGCCAGCAACAAATCTCTGAATGTGAAATCAAACATATGCTCCCTGCTGTTAAGGCACATAGAGCCATCCCTCATATTTTTCTCCTGAGGACTCAATGCACTCCAAATATAACTAGGTAATGACCAGAGGTGAATCCCCAAGGCCTTCTAGACCTTCAGAGCCTGACAACTGAACAAAATCTGATTTTTTGTACATTTATTTAATGGCATCATATTGTATGGCTCTAATATGACGATAGTTGATGGAACATGGAACAATAAATTATCAATTAATGACATACTTGGTGACAAATTATAGCACTAGTTCTACAAAATATACATGCTTTAGGCAATATCTCATAGAGAACAAAAACAGATATTTTTTTTCTAAACATGTAGTTACAGAAAAGCAATCTGCCTCATTGTTAAGGATTTAAGAAGCTGAACTGAAGGGCTAATGCATCAGTTTAACCACCAATATAATTAGGAAGTGAGGGAAGATTTATACAATTGCATTTGATTCCTAATGAACGGTTTTGTTTGTTTTCTTTTTGGGTTTTTTCTATTTATTTATGTATTTTTTAGAATCTAGGCTTTCTGGACATCCTGCATACATCACTGACTGTAAATATGATGGGCAGCCTAAGCAGTGGGTTTGTGTCAGATAAAATTAATGCTAAAATGTCCAGTTGTGTCATCCCATTGCTGATTTCAGTTCGGCTGTGCACTCAGAGATATGGCTCTGCTTGAACTAGTAAAAAATGACCAGCTTCAGTTTAAATAACTCACTTCACAGCAGGGAGGAAATTACTCAAAGTACCCAATTCCAACGGTATAGCTTTGCAGGCTAGCGAGAGCATTGAACAAAAACGTGAAGATTAATTTGCACACTGATCCTCCGTGTTGCATACCCCCCAAAAAGTGAGTAGTTATACCCCTGTGTCCAGGGAATCATACACATGAACAGATAACATCATGACAAAGTAAAGCTATAATAAACAGAAATCAGAAAGTCCAGACTACGATATGCTCCTACACTACCATTCAACGACTTAAATAAAATAAATCCAATTTTTTGAAAATACATGTGTCAGTTAAGGTGCTACTGCTAAGTTGTAGGAAGCTGTCATTTTTAAACGTCCAGAATGATTAACAGATAATAACATACTATAGCTAGATCATTACTATATATAATTTATTGTTCAATAGCTCCTTGCTACTCCTAAATGTTGGTAGCATAGAGCAGGATGTAATTGTGGTGTCCATTTAATAAATAAATGAATAAATACAATAAACCAGACCATACATCAATTCAAAAGGCAACAACAAAAGGACTAATAGAGAACCGAAAAAAGGCGATGCAACCACAGAAGCATATAGAATGACTCCCCTTTGGAAACCCCTGGTTAAAGGAGGAGATGAGAATGGGACACAGGTGAGCATGGTAACAATAGGGTTGGGCTAAAGTGGGGCACAAACCAAAACACCACAAACTTACATTTACTAAAAAATGCTGAAGAGGATAAATCTAAGTAGCATCTGAGTATTTGAGAATCAGACAGTAAGAGTGGAGGTGAGTGGATGGCAAGTAGAATCTGAATTCAGTTTAAATGAGGGGCATATAAACATCCTTGGACCCACATGTCTTTGTTTTGTTTACAACCATTAAGACAGCAAAAAGGGCTTAAGTGTTAAAGGGAGAAGGATGTGTGGCAGAAAAATAGAAGCAGTGGGTTGAGCAGATAGGTGCAGTCAAACAGCCAGGGTTTTGTAAATTTGTGTGAAGCTATGTGACTGGACTGCAGATCACCGACTGTTCAGGACCAAAGAACAAGACGCCAGAAGGCTCAAAACAATGAGCCAACAGCCTGTGGTTATGCCACATTGGAAAGATCTCAGCACTCTCAAATTCTGATTGTTGAAGTGGAATTATTCAGTCAGTTTTTCTCTCTTCATTTTTCCATGAGCCTGTGGAGTCAGAATTAGATGCAAAATTGGGTGCGTAGGTGGATGCAACCAAAGAAATTCAACACTTGGGGAAAAAAATGGCATTTAGCACAGTCATGCTTTAAATTAAATTAGAAGTTCAGGACAAAAGGAAATTGAATTGACGTCTCAGGTTTTGGGCCAAAGTATAATTTCTTTATTGATTTTCTCTTTTTGTTTTACATTGGGGCTAATTTATTACATTATTAAAAGCTCATAAGATTCATACAGAAAATGAACATTTATCTCCCAATACTCCATATATTACAAAAGCAATTAGTAGGCCCATCAGATTTGTAGTACCAAGACTGTACTGAGAAATACCTGAAATATGGCACCAAAACAAGATCTAGTCTAAGCACAGCATAGTCTAGAACAAAATAAACATAGATTGCCCAGAGTTCTACATGAGTTCAGTCTTTACTGCTTTCCAGTTTTGATTACCTCTCAGGACATGTTCCTTCAATTATCCAAATCGTAATCCTTTTCTTATTAGGCACCTAGAATAGTCAAACTGAAAGGGTCATGTCAAGCTGATATGTACCAATATACTGCAGACGGGGGGAAATAATTGAAAGTTAATTTAAAATCACTTTAATTTAGGTGCAAGCCATTGGTCAGTCCTCATATCCTGTGCTGACTGTAAGAGGTCATGGCTCAAAAATGATTACACACTCATTAAATCTACAGGAATTATCCCTGAGCAAGAGGTACCACTACAGCCATTACTGCTGCTGTTCTTTCCAAAGCAGCTGTTCAATAGCACCCCTTCCTCCTCGGCCCTGTCGGAAAAAAAAAGCAGCAAAACCAAAATAAACAAACGGGGAGATAGTGATTGTGAGAACGCCAATGTATCATCTGCGGAGCTGTTCATTCCTCCTGCTAGAGCTGTAATCTAATGGGCTTGAGCTCAGGAATAATTCATGTAGGATCCCTGGAAGGAGGCAGAGGGGCAGGGGTGACCTCACGCTGGCAGCGGCTGTGTGAAAAATGGATTCGGCGGCGGTCAGAGGCACTACCTGGGCCGATGTGTGACAAGGGGGGGTGGATATTGCCATGTTGATCTGACAGGAGGAATAGAGAAGCTATCGGGCTGATTGGCAGGAGGAAGACCTGTTTACCAACGGGCCCCCCACAGGTGAGACCCAGGTTGGATTCTCATGCGGGTCAGGTAGCACACTCCATTTCCTCGCCTGTCAACGCAGACAAGCTGAAACACCGGACTTTTGACACTGGCGTTTCCCCATCCCTCAGTCTGCCAGACACGCTGAATGAAAAATCAGCCTTGGCGTTGAGGCTGCTGCCTGCGGGGGCGAGGGTCAGCCTTTTTTAGCTCCGTATTATTTTTTTGAGAGAAATAGTTAAAACTTGAGCCAATTCCTTTCACACCATTATTATTTCACACCATGGAAATGTCACACGTTACATTCTGTTAGTGTGTAGCCTGACTTGCTTGGATTAGCTTTTCTCTTCCATTCTGCATCTTCAAGGTTACACACTCATCCCCAGCTGGGTTCCTCATAGGATCTGCTTAGGCCATTCCCGCTATGAGCGCCATGCTGCGCTAAATGCTGTAAAGTGTTGTAGTCGCTGCTGGAAATGTTAGCTTTTACCATTAATTCTCCTTAAGTCACTCACCAGTGATCCTCAGCTTGCAGGATGAATGAAAAAGGTGATAACAAGTAAGAATCCATACAGCAATATGTTCAGAAAGAATTGACTAAATCTGGGGGGCAAACTCATTCTCACAATGTTACATTAACAGTAACTTGATGGTGATGATGAAAACATAAGGAACTTTACAGATGCTGGAACGTTTATTAAAAAAAGCCAGAAATCGAAGATGCTGTCCACTATTGCCCATTTACCCTTTTTCACAGCTATGGAATGGAATTGCTTATGGTTGGGGGGATTTGTGGAAATTTGTATTATTTACAGAGCATGAACTGGATTTTCAGCCTCGTGGATGAGCAGGCAAGTCAACATTTGTGTTTTTGTAATATTAAGAAAGCAGCACTTTATCTGAGCTTAGCTGTCTTTGTGGAGAGGTGTGAATTACAGTGGGGGGGGGGGGGGGGGGTTCACCTTTCATTGGTGGCTAAAGTCTGAACATTTCACACACAGAGAGTCAACAGTGCTCTAGTCAATCTGATGACATAGTTACAGGAAAAATGTGTTTAATTATACTGATTTAAAAGTCATGTGCAAATCCAACACCAGAAGGTCTAAATTTGAAGACCTCTGGTATAAACATATACTATGAAGATGACTTGGTATATCACAAAAAATATCTACTGGGCCAATTATCACTGTTATCAAAACATTGAAGGAAAACTCAAAGACGCTATTCTCCATGAATAGATGCAAGAATTGCATCATGGCCATAGCAATTTGAATAGCCATGAATCATTAACAAATTAATTATCTGAATCTCTTCTCTTCTAAAAGTCATGAATATTCAAAACAAAGAAACAGAATCCACGAAGATTCCTTTGTTATATATTTTAATATGATGCAAAATCAAAGGTCAGAGCTTAGTCAGTTTGGTTTAAAAATCCAAATGTACTGGAGTCATAAACTGACTCCAGCCCTCGGCCAATCACACATGAACCATGACTCACAACTTCATCTTGATTTTTAGTCTCCCCTCTAGAAAACATTGTCTTTGCACTCACACTCCACACCAGTGGCGGTCCTTAGACTGAGGCTTCAGACCAGCTGAAAAATGTCCACAAAATTTAACCTGACACCAAAGGAAGGTCGCTGTCTGATGTCACCCCCGATGCCATGATCACAGAAATGCCTTCGATAGGAATCGCGGGCAAATCACAGGCAAAGTGTGTCATGGGAGAGTGATTATGCAGGGGTCTGCTGGCTGGGACTGGTTCAGATGTTGTTCGTTTCTTGCTCAGTGACATGACATCTTTATAGAGACACTTTCATGGGAAATTGTGTTAGAGTGCAAACACAACTGTTCATACACACAATATCACAGGACCTGTCAGGGTGGGTGTCATTTCTGTAGAAGGGAGGAGGCGATTGTTTGTATAACGCCAGCACAGACAATAGTAATTAATCAGAATCTGATTCAGAAACCTTTGCTGATCCCAGAGAAAATTGCTTGTGTTCCAACTGCACAGACATAGAGAGACAGAGACAAGAACAATATAAAAATAAGAAATTTAAATAAATTTAATATGGTGCTTAGGAGTATGCTACTGCATGTAAAAGAGATGAAAAGTTCATAAACAGTTCTGTCATAAGCATTGACATTTCACATGGTATGTAAAGTGCACACAGTGGTGGTGTTTTAACACCCAGTAAGAAAACTGCATGATACTGCTATGGGTAGACTATTGCACATAATAATAATAGTAATAATAATAACAACAACAACAACAATAACAATAATACTTCTACTACTAATAATGATAAAATAATAATAATGATAAGAATAATTATCTTTATACATTTCTATATATTTATGTAAAGTTGAGGAAACACGAGCCTAAGAATTTCATTACAGTAATGATGCTACATTGTTATCTGTATATGACAATAAAACTTGAAACT